>OX596283.1:16210315-16810315 GCA_951394225.1 Harpalus rufipes | reverse complement strand
GGAAGTACATACATTATATTATTTCTTATTGTATTAATAGTTAAATATTTAAAATTGTAGGTATAATACATATACTTTTCAAAAAGACTGTCAATCCCAACAATGAATTGGAAACATTTCGAAAAATTAGAAGTAAGTAGAATTTTTGGTGTAGAGTGTAGGTGTACAAGAAATGTTAAATACAATAGGGTCATGTCAATTTGCTGGCCTTGACAAGCAGATATGGGGGCCCGTGTCAGAATGATAGCTAGTAATTAAGTACATAAATGTCAAATATCATAATTTAGTGATTTTTCAATTCTGACACGGGCGCTCGTATCTGCTTGTCAAGGCCAACAAATTCACATGACTGCTCGCGCCCTATACTTATGTAACCAAAAACGGAAGTGGCGAGAGGTATTGTGCTGGCCACAACAGATTTTTTTTTTGATGTTATAATACGTAAAAAAATCCCTAGTACTTATTTAATACTTGGACAATAAATCAAATTTATTTAATAAATTATGTTTTATCGGCACAAAAATGCTCTTATTTAAAGACCTCGTCTCCGGTTTAAATTATACTCACACTCGCAAAAGTGCAGTTTCTGAAGTAGTGATACAAATAGTTATTTAAATAAAATATGTGTAATGTGTCATTTGAAATTATAAATTGGATTTTTCTGAAAATCGTGACATTGTATCCCACATTTTAAAGATTTAGTAAATGATATTATTTTTTTATAAAATTCTATACGGTGATACACATACACAGGGTGTTTCACGAATTGCAGGTCATAGACTTTTTATATGAGAAAACAGTTTCTTCCTGTGCATAGTTTCCTAATATTTTTTTTAAAGCTTCAAATAAAATTTGAAGAGCATAAAATTTCGCGTAAATATCAATAAATAAATTTTATTTCTTATATTTTGTAACTGCAGAAATTGGATATGAAAATTTGGAACATAACAATTTAATAGAAAGGAGGTTGTTTCTAGGCTGGGATTGATGATGGAAATGAAACAATTTCTGGATGTCAGCCAAATTTATTGAAATTTCGTCTAAATTTGGCTGACATCCAGAAATTGTTTCATTTCCATAACAATTTAATAATTCCAGCCATGGAATTAAACAATACAAAAACAAATATGTAATCTTTAATTATCCTTTAGTGAACGAGCCTCTTGAAATTTCATTTAACTATCTTGTAAATAAATAACATAAAATGAATATTTAACATATTATTTGTCCATTCAAAGAACTTTTAAAAAGTATTTGAACATTAAAGTTATTACTCTTTAAAACTCGCTACCTTTTCATACAATTTTAATTTTTCAGACAATTTTCATTTGTCTTGCATATAAAATTCCGTTTCACAGGAAATTGTACTTTAGTATTTTTATCGCTTCAACATATACACCATTTAACGTACTATTCCATGGATAATACTCTTTCTTCTCCAATAAGAATAATTATAGAAATAAATGTTGCTATATTAGTTCGAATTGTGTCCGTCAAGAAAGCAAACTGAAATTATGTATTAAATGAAAATGGATGAAGCTCGGGATGAAGTTTTATTTTAAAACTTGCTCACTCATTTAAATTTTGTTATATGCAGCACAAAATATCTATGAATTTCCTGGCACTTTTCAAAAATGTTAACTTTTTATAAAAGATACTTATAAATGAATAGGCATTAATGCTGGAACAACGTTCGCAAGTACAAATATAAAATATGTAAACGCGTATATGAGTAAACTGACTAACACACGCGCTGCATTATTTCGGTGTTCTTATGAGTCTATAAGGTACTGTCGTTTAGAAGATCTATAAGCGCACTGTTTGATACAATTTACCATACCATAACTGACGAAAAATACCCCAAGGTATATTTTTGACAAGTCGCATTTTTCTTTCCGCCACCTTTAGGTAAGGAAGGTATTGTCTTTGGTCAAAAAATTAGATGATGAGCTTTTAGGAGTAGTTCAGTTCAGTCCAGTTCAGTACGAGGTAAGATCAGTTCATTTCTCCCGTAAAAAGAAAGCGCTTGTAGAACCGTCGGAAGGTAATGTGCTGGCTTCATCAGATTTTTATCTTCCGTCACCTTTAGGTAAGGAAGGTATTGTCTTTGGTCAAAAAATTCAATGATGAGATTTAGCAAATAAGCACATTTTAGGGTCCATATAATAAAATCTTACCATTTTTACGATGATGTATGTATGTATGTATGTATGTATGTATGTATGTATGTATGTATGTATGTATGTATGTATGTATGTATGTATGTATGTATGTATGTATGTATGTATGTATGTATGTATGTATGTATGTATGTATGTATGTATGTATGTGTGTCTGAGTGTGTGTGTGTGTGTGTGTGTGTGTGTGTGTGTGTGAGTGTGTGTGTGTATGACAAAAGTTTCGGATCGCAAAAATTAAATACCTCGATTCCAAATATCATATATTTTCGTATTCCTCAAGTTTACATCCAGAAGAAAAGGTGATTAGATTTTGGTTATAATTGGTGAACCGGTAGTATCCTTATTTGAAGATTTTAACAGTTTTTTTTGAAAAACGCAGTTAAATATCATTTATTGACATTTAACGTTATTATAACATAAAGAATATATTATTCTCTATACGATTTGATTGCATTTTATACTTCACATTCAATAGATATAGAGTTAACTCTAGTGTCTAGAAAGATACAAGAGAGACGATTACATTGGTTTGAACATGTCATGAGGAGAGATGAAGAACATATTGGAAGAAGAATGAACAGCTTAGTAACAGAAGTTTGAAGAAACAGAGGAAGACCAAAGATAAGATGGAGGGACTATATTGCGGAACACTTGAGAGAAAAGGAACTGAATGAGAACGACACGCAAACAGAAATGAGTGGAAGAAGAAAATAGAACCTAGCGAGCCCAAAAGAATGGGAAAAACTAAAGAAGAAGAAAATGATGTCAATGTCAAGTGTATGGTTTGTTTATGAAATAATTTAACTGGAAATATAGGAACTTTTGCAAGAAAATTTATATATGGATTTTTTAAAATGGCATTGTAATTATTATCTCGCGACTCATTTTCCAAAGTTCTACGTCACCAAATTGTCTTATGATACTTATTTTTTAATGTAGTAAATATTATATGTGCATATTATGCTCGAGGAATAGGAGGATAGACTCTTATTTACACTGCTTTATTCATAATGGTAATATGAAATCTATGTAGGAACATATTCCATTAATAGCTGTATATAATAGCACTGATATAGTTGATATAATTCAAATTAATTATTTTGATTAAAGAGCATAATATTTACGGGAGATTTACATGCAACAGATTGTATAAACAAACACAGGTTATTGTTTAATGTATAAATTACACTTGCTTTGTATGTTTTCATTGGTATTATTGGTATACTAGAGGTGATGGTTGTTTACAAAATACATAAATGTATATTCACTCTACATAGAAATTATAATTTCAATGAGACAGAAATTAATTAAATAAAGAGCACTATTTTTATTATGACCATTAGCAGTTGCACGACCGAAAACTATTAAGTAAATAAAAATATTTCTTAATATTACAACATGTATAAGTATTTTGGATAGGTATATGAAATCTGAGATTAATATTACATATAAAAACAAATTACTATCTCCCCAAACAAAACAATCAATAAAATTAACCGCCAACCACTTGTTGCATCTAGAACAAAAAACACTAGCACTGGGTTATTTCATTTCTCATTATTTTCGTACGTGCTGCAGTTATTTAACATCTAATTTTACCCTGGGTTACCAACTGTTACGTAGAAAATTCCGGAAACTCTCAACAAAAAGAAATATATTTTGATAATTAAATTATAAACGTTAATATACAGGTTATTTGTGAGTTTATAAAAAATATTGAACATAATAGAAACTTAAATACAATAATCGCACAAATCAATTCTAATTTATTAGAAATTTATTTTCCGTATAACCAGATGACCAAGAAAAATCTTCAACCTTCTATTACTAAGCTATTCATTCTTCTTCCAATATATTCTTCATCTCTCCTCATGACATGTTCAAACCAATGTAATCGTCTCTCTTTCTAGAAACTTCTAACACTCGTTATTTCCCTTATGCTTTCATTCCTCACCGTATATTTTCGTGTCTTCCCCAACATCTATCTTAACATCCTCATCTCTGCCACATTCTTTTTCATTGATACCGACACATAAAATGCATTCAAATCATATAGAGAATAATATAAGTTATAATAACGTTAAATGTCAATAAATGATATTTAACTACGATTTTTTCAAGAAAAACTGTTAAAATCTTCAAATCAGGGTTGACCAATTATAACCAAAATCTAATCACCTTTTCTTCTGGATGTAAACTTGAACGAAAAAAAAATATTTTTCAAATCGTTGTATTGAAGTTATGAGATCCGAAACTTTTGTCACACACACAGAAATACACACACACACACACACACACGCACACACACACACACACACACACACACACACACACACACACAGATACACATGTATACATACATACAGACATTATTGTAAAAATAGTAAAATTATATTATATGGACCCTAAAACGCGGTAATTCACTAAAAACTCATCATTGTATATGTTATTACAATTAACAATTTAGGAGTTAGTCCTATATATTTTAAAAACATTTTGCTAATTCTCGTGTTAAAAATACTACAGGTACTAAATAACAAATTGATAATTCATAAAAGTGTTTCTAAACGATTTAGAGATAAATTATAGTTTTCGAGTTCAACTTAAAATATGTTTCAACTTAACTTCCTACCCACTTCCATAATTTATATTTTAAACCCTTCTAACCTAACCCCCGTCATGTAAGCACCTAACCTATCTTTGTATACGACGCGGCTAACAAGCTGCTATTGAACAATGAACAATAGCTGATTTGCAGCTACACATGGTCTCCTTTTTCGTGTCCAGCATACAGCGTGTAGGGACCAGTACCAGTTCACTTCGAACATTATTACTGGTGTAAAGTCACCTATGTTATGTCTCATCTCTAAACTGCTGCTTGTTTAGACGTGATATTTTACTACATTACTTGTTATTATAACATGTGGGTCTTGTTTAGAATAATTGGCGATGTGGGTGTTTTTGTGGAATAGAAGACAATTGACATTTTTATTATATTATATGAAATATTTATCGTTACGACTCGTTACCAAGAAACATTTAGTTATACATAATAACGAATTTTGTCAAAACCCTATTCTGCTAATATGTTTGTCGTTACAAATCATTATTTTATATCGTTTATGAACGTTTATAAAGTTTGGTATATTTCAAAGGTATGTGTTTATTCTTTTTACCTTCCGTCACCTATAGGTAAGGAAGGTATTGTCTTTGGTCAACAAATTCGGTTGTGAGTTTTCATTGAATAAGCACGTTTTAGGGTTTTTACAATACGATTTTACTATTTTTACGATGATGTCTGTATGTGTGTTCGTGTGTGCGTGTGAGTGTATGTGTGTGTGTGTGTGTGGAACCGCGATTTCGTCAACGATGTCTCCAATACTAGAATTCCAAAAATTACAATTCTTGCGTATTCCTCTTCCTTACAACCATATGCAGACTTAATTAGATTTTGGTTATAATTGGTCAACCGGAAGTACCCTCATTTGAAGATTTTAACAGTTTTTCTTGAAAAACTCAGTTAAATGTTATTATAACTTAAAGAATATATTATTGTCTATACGATTTGATTGCATTTCATATTTGATATTCAAAAGATATAGAGTTAAAGAAGAAAAAGATAATAAATTTCATATAAATTTCATAATTCAGCCAGTTATGCTAACTTAACCATGGAAACTGCTAACATATTCAGGTAATTCAAAATGACAGATGTCAGTATCAATAAAATGTAAATTGATGTAAATCAATGAAAGAATAAGGGAAGTAACTCTAGTGTTAGAAGTTTCTAGATATAAAAGAGACGATTACATTGGTTCGAACATGTCATGTGGAGAGATGAATATATTAATAGAAGATGGAAGAAAAATAGGAAGACCAAATATAAGATGAAAAGACTGTATTACAAAAGACTTGAGAGAAAAGGAACTGAATGAGGACAACACGCAAAACAAAAATGAGTGGAAGAAGAAAATAATAAATAGCGACCCCCTAACGAATGGGAGAAACTAAAGAAGAAGAAGATGTCAGTGTCAAGTGCAATTTGCATAATTTGTTTATGAAATAACTTTACTGGAAATATAGGATCTTTTGCAAGAAAATTTATGTATAGGGCGCGTGCAGTGACATCACGTTGCTGACTTTGGCAAGCAGATATGGGGACCCGTGTCAAAATGACAGCAATTAATTATGTCCATAACTGACAAGTGTTATAATTTTTCATTCATAATTTCATAATTTTCTTATTTCATGTGGTTTGTTTGTTATCAGGAGTATGGAATTCAGTTGCAGAGAAAGGGAATCACATAATACCAAAAATTTAGAATCTTTTGCAAGAAAATTTATGTATGGAATTTGTACATAATACACAGGATTGACGGAAGGTATTGTGCTGGCCACATCAGATTTTTTTAATAAATTATAATTTTTAATTTAGCAGTAGATTTTTGGAACATGGTCAGGGAATTTTAATAAAAGGATAAGTTTTCAATTTTTACCTTTCGTAACCTTTAGGTAAGGAAGGTATTGCTTTTGGTCAAAAAATTCAATGATAAGTTTTTAGTGAATAAGCACGTTTTAGGGTCCATATAATACGGTTTTACCATTTTTACAATGATGTCTGTATGTATGTGTGTGTGTATGACGAAAGTTTGGGATCGCATAACTTCAATACCACGATTCCAAAAATTATAATTTTTTCGTATTCCGCAAGTTTAGAGTAGATTTTGGTTATAATTGGTCACCCGAAGTACCCTAATTTGAAGATTTTAACAATTTTTTCTTGAAAAAACGCAGTTAAATATCATTTATTGACATTTAATGTCATTATAACTTAATGAATATATTATTCTCTATACGATTTGATTGCATTTTGTACTTCATATTCAATAGATATAGAGTTAAAGAATTATAAATTATATTTCATAAAACACTCAGCTATGTTAACCATGGAAACTGGTAATATATTCAGATAATTCAAATTGACAGATGTCAGTATCAATGAAACGTAAATGAATGTGGCAGAGATGAGGATGTGGAGATAGATGTTGGGGATGACACCAAGCGTCACCTCACGGGCACTCATTCCCCAGATTCGCAACCAAACATCAGACACGCGGCAATGAGACCCAATAGGTATGTATTTAAATTAATAAAAATTAAATGGCGGGAGGTATTGTATTGGTTACATCAGATTTTTTGTTTTCTGACCCGCAATTTTATTCCACTGAAATTTCAATTTTTTCTGCTAGTTATTTAGCTTTATCTTCAGAAGTACAATAGTTGGCGCGCGGTATAAAAATTTACCCGCGGTTTATATAAATTCTGACGTTTTTTTTTTAAAAAAAATGTAGTAGATTAGACAAAAAATGCGCTGAAGACGAGAGGCTGATCCTGTGGCATCGAGTTTTGAAATCCACTAAACCCACTTAATGTACGCTACTGTGATTATGTTTCTATTTATATTGTTGTTTACATATATTATGTAGTAGAAGAGAGCTGAACTTAACTTAGTGAATATTAAAATGTAATTTTTACTCTTTACCTAGCAGTGTTTTTAAAATATTTCCATAATAGCGAACTTTAAATTGCTGAATGCATAAATGAATAGGTTTGATTTTAAAATGTTGTTTGATACGGTTAATTTGTGTTATTTTCTGGCAAAATATTCTACAATTCTTATGAATTATGTGCATATTTATATTTATGAATGCGCATTTATTCATATATACCTATGATATAGGTACGTACATATGCATTGAATAGAATGAGAAATATTTTTTTAAATTAAATCTGTTGTTAATATCCTATCAAAACTAATTAATCAGATACCTTATCTTTGCTTTCATGCAAATTTGTTTGATTTATACGAATTAAAATTCAGTGGGCGTATAAATTTAAATTAAGATTCATTGAAAAGGGACAGACATATTGAAAAATTAAATTAACATGATTTAAAAAATTATGTCACTCAAATCAATACGAATAATTACAGGAAGGGAAATTAGGCCTATAATGACAGATTCAATTCAAGTGACATACACAAGGACCTAATGTAGGGCGAACATTTGTTGGACATTCCAATTCGTGGCAAGGACGGTTGCGGAGTGTTATTTTGAGCATTCTTTTTGCCAATAATTAAAAAAAAAATCATTGTATTTTTTGTAGGTCTCATTTATATGCATTCGTGTCGAATATTAGAAACAGTACAAAATTTACAGAAACAATAATTATTTCGTTATACTTCAGGTACCGAAATTAATTATTCGATTATATACAAGCTCAAACTCAACAATTCTGTCGGTTCACATTTTCAACAATGGTTACAAATTTCTACAAAGTTCTTTTTGCTACTTTAAATATAGATTTAAACCTTAAAAAAATCTGATGTGGCCAGCACAACACCTTCCGTCAATCCTGTGTATTATGTATATATTCCATACATAAATTTTCTTGCAAAAGATTTTAAATTTCCAGTAAAATTATTTTATAAACAAACAATGCACATTGTACTTGACACTGACATCTGTCAATTAGAATTATTTTAATATATCAGCAATTCCCATGCTTATATCTTATCTGACTGATTTATTTTCATAATCTCTTTATAATTCTTTAACTCTATTGCCCGGTTGCAGAAACGTTCATCAACGCTTTGTTTGATAAACGGACTATCAAAATGAACAAATTCGAATCAGTTTCCTTAAATCATTGCTGTCAAAAAATCAAACAAAGCGTTGATGAACGTTTCTGAAACCGGGCTATCTATTGAATATGAAGGAAAATGTGTAATCAAACTGTATAAACAATGAAAAATTCTTTCATATTTATAATAACATAAAATGTCAAAAAATGATATATAAAAAGAAAACTGTTAAGAACTGCAAATAAGGGTACTTCCGGTTGACCAATTATAACCAAAATCTAATCATCTCTTCTTCTGGATGTAAACTTGAGGAATACGAAAAAAATATAATATTTGGAATGTAATTTTGGCGTTATCGTTGGAAAAAAAAATTGCACACACACACACACACATTCATACAGACATAATCGTAAAGCTCGTAAAATCGTATTCTAGGAACCCTAAAACGTGCTTATTCATTAAAAACTCACCACTGAATTTTTTGAACAAAGACAATACCTTCCTTACCTGCAGGTGACGGAAGGTATAAACTAGAGTACAGGCAAAGAAAAACTAACACTATAATAAAGTTCATTTGAAGTTGTGGTAAATACAAATATGTATGTATAATAAAATAGGTTTAAAAATAGAACTTTTTTACAAATCCGGATTATTTCACGGGGTATTTATTGATACGGTAAAAACGGAAAAAAGTATTAGAATCCGGAACTATTCCGAAAAAAACTAGGTCGATAAAACGGATATAAGCTGTGTGAAAATAAAATGTCATAGGTATGTTAGTTTGATTTGCTTGATGGCAGCTATTCTGCTATTTGAAACTATTTACTTTTAAAGTGTAACGCGCGCCCAACCGACGCGCCCGAATGCGACCGCCGCCATTGGTAGAATGTTGTCTTACGGCGGTAACAATAAATAATTTCCTATTTGCAGATTAGGTATTCTGAGAATATCTCTTAATCCTGCGTTAAAAAGACGTATAAAGAATTTATTGTAGTTAAGTCTTATTCCATGTTTATTATTATACCTACATTTGTGGGTTAAGTATTCATCCTCTTTTTAATTCAATAATTTTCAGTATAAATTATTTAGTTATATCCTTTAATTTTGTTATTTTTGACAGCACTATTACAATTTGTTTAGCCTACCTATGATAATGTTTCTAGACAACCCTTACATCAACATTTCCAGCCCGTGGGATGAAGTGAAATCTGTTATTTCCCACAGAAGAGATTGTCACTGCAGTTAGGAATGACGTATTTCCCAACCTCTAAAAAGTTAGAAATCAAAATATTACTATAATGATTGTGATCAAATATATTTTTACCCATTTCTTGGTGTATCAATCTGCTTTGTATACAGATTTCAGTAACGATGATGATATATTTGTACTGTGCGGGCATTACCAGGCATCATCTCGCAGGCACTTATTGTTGGTATGGAGTGCACTACAGGGCTCAATTTTGTGCCATTTAAAATTCGAAATATTTTAGCGTCGGTCGGGATCGAACCCGGTTCCCCAAATTCGCTACCAGACACTTCGGCACGCGGCCATGAAACATATTTTTTATGAATAAAAGAATTACCATTTTTAGACCCAAAATATTTTATTTTAGTTTATATGTTAGGTTAGGAATTATGATTATTTTAGGCAAAAATTCCTTTAACCATTTTGATGTAAATTATATATCCGTATATAATTTATGTAATATATCTGTGCAAAACACGTTGTTAATAAATAGATAATCATTCTTTAGAAATATAATAAATGTCACGAAACAATCATATTTGACAAATTATTCAGAAAGCAGTCAGATAAGATGTAATGATTTTAGTACTACATCATGTAGGGTTAAGACATCAGTATGTAAGTGAAGACATATTTGCATGCAAATTTGAGCATGATTCGTAATTCAAGCTAAGCGAACGTAGAAATTATGTAAAACAAATTTGTTTTCCTGGGCCATTTCATCCTTAACACCAAGTTTGATTGACAGAAAATAAAATGGTCTGTTTATTGGTCACCTAAGTTTAATAACATTTATATGTAAGAAGATAGGGATACAAACATGAACTACAAAGATCAAAGATCTCAATATTACTCCATTGCTTTTTTTTCCAAATAAAGAATAAAATAAATTCATAATGAAGCTACTTTTGTCTAATAATCCAACTTTATATCTCTTATAGTTCTCGAGATTTCCATGCAGGGCGCATTATTTAAGAGACAAGTAAATATTGAACATAATAATTGTAGTATTTAATACTTGTTAATATAGTTTACTTTTACAATGTATTGGTTTTTAATTTAATATAAATTTAATTAAGTTGAGATCGATTAAAAGTTTGTACAAAATTCATATATTCAATATAAACATGATTCTACCATTTAAATGAAAATGTATTTATAATGATCCGATTAATTCTAATTGCATATTCAAATATGAATTTCAAAATAGCATGGAAATAGCAAAAGGGTACTAATTGTTATAAAATTTCTAAAAAAAAAAAAATATTCTATAATTTAGACGATCTGTATTTTTGAATGGCTAGATATCAGAAATGTTTTAACCAATAATAGTTATATATGTAAGAAGATTGTTTACACTTGAGTTGCATACAATATTTTTTATATGACATTAAATAAATTTGCGCACACCAAATACCAAGTTCACATTTAACAGGTAACAAATCTGAAGTTGAATACTGCAGTTCTGTCAATATTACCAACATGAATGTATAGAAAAAACTAAATTTAGGAAAAAAAAATTAAATGCAAAACGTGTATTGATGGTGGTAGCTCTGTAATGTGTAAATAAAATAAAATACGAAAATCGTTTACTTTACACATTGTCTGCAGTGTGTAAAGTATCAACTTTACACATCGGAGTATAAAAACTTTTTTTCTTCAAGTGTACAATAATATTCATATTATGCTACTATACACACACTATAGAAGATATTCATTTTATTACTAGTACAACAATGTTGTTCATTATTGTACTAGTAAAAAAATGTTAGCTTCTTAGTTCATCGCTGGCGGCAGCAGTCATCACAACAACACAGACCATATCGAAAAATTGTTATTTGACAGTTGTATCGTTTGTGTTTTGTAGTGTACACAGCCAACTATGGCTGAATTTGCAAACGCTATAATTAAATCAATTCTAGAAAAATATAAAAAAAGTCCCCAGTTTTCTTTGAAACACTTGAAGAAAAATAGTATATGTTATTCGGAGCAGAACGCCCTTTTTGTGTTTTACCCAGCTTGCCTAGCCTCGGCCGCAATAGCTGGGTTCAACACAAAAAGACCGCTTTCTACTCCTAATAACATAATATACTATTTTTTCATTTTGACGTTTAGTCGTAGCATACTATTTTTTTTCTACGAGTGCTGTGAAAATAGATATGCTCTCATTTGTCATCGTAAAGTAGATATTTTTTGAGCGAGGAACAAAGAACTTTTTTAGGCAGCTGTTACATAAATAGTTGTTTACGTATCCTTTGGCAACCGTAAAATATCAATTTTATTTTGACATCTGTCAAAGAATATTTTACGGCTGCATTTACTTGACGGCCGCTCTTACTTTACGGCTGAATTTACTTTACGTTTGTTTGAATAGCAAATAAATTTAGTATATTACAAGCAGCTTCATAAATTTTAAGCGAAAGTAATGGAAAAATCGTTGTCGCTAGTCCCTATGCTCATTTCCTTGCTCAACAAATTAATTATCGTTTTTATTTTATTTTCATTTTTAGGTTGTAATATATTTTGACAGTAAGCTAATTGTTTTCTGAGTTATCATTATAACAGCACGGCGCTCTATAAGAGACATGAATCAATCAGTTATGAAATATATTTAATTTTTTTTTATCTCTGATAGGCACTTTTGCGTTAAAAATGTTGTGTGCTCCAGGATTTAAAAATTCTTTTTTAGCCTCATCTGATTTGCTGGTCTCGGCTGCAAACTTCAAATTCAGTCAAAAAGATATTTTTATAATTATAAATATAATTTAAAAAAAAAAATATTTCCAATATTAAAATAGATTGTACACTTTTGATAACTTCTTTCTCAAGCGATAAATACGTAACTATTTAACATTTTTTCTAAAGTAACTTTTTTTTAGTATTTCATAAATAATAAAAAAAATTTCAATAAGTTCCATATTTTAAATTTATTGTAGATATTTTTTGGTCTTTTGCAGGGTGTATACATGACTTCTGAAATAGCTATTCTTATTTTTAAAAATCTGATGTGCCCAGCATAATACCTACCGTCAATCCTGTGTATTATGTATAAATTCCATACATAGGATTCTAAATTTCCAGTAAAATTATTTCATAAACAAACTATGCAAATTGCACTTGACACTGACATCTTCTTCTTCTATAGCTTTTCCCATTTGTTAGGGGTCGCTATTTTTATTTTCTTCTTCCATTCATTCCTGTTTTCCGTATTGTTCTCACGAGTTCCTTTTCTCTCAAGTCTTCCGCAATACAGTCCTTTCATCGGTCTTCCTCTGTGTCTTCAACCTTCTATTACTAAGCTATTCATTCTTCTTCCAATATAATCTTAATCTCTCCTCATGACATGTTCAAACCAATGTAATCGTCTCTCTTGTATCTTTCTATAAACTTTGATGTGGCCAGCACAATACATACCGTCAACCTGTGTATTATGTATAAATTCCATACATAGGATTCTAAATTTCCAGTAAAATTATTTCAAAAAGAAACTATGCAAAGTACACTTGACACTGACATCTTCTTGTGTCGTATTTTGATTAGAATTATTCTAGCGTGACCCCGGTATTAAAACATGTCCGTAAAAAAGTGGCCTATCAAATAATATTATGTAAATTGGAAACACTCAAAGCAGTCAAGTATTTTTTAATAATCTACTTTCGATAACGATAACAATATAAATTACATGTTATCTATAACAGTAAATACATATTCTATTTACTCTTTTCATATTTAAATGATTTATATTGTAATAAACTACCAAACAACATTCGTCGATGTGTAAATAAAAGTTTTTATTTCATACATTTATCTGGATTATTTGTATTATTCTCATTTACTCTGGTATTTCACAATATTTATATAAATAGCCGAGTTTATTTTGATAAATTTTTATTCGCTTTCCGGGAGCATTTAACAAATTTATAAGCACTTGATCACAGTTGAAAATAATTACTTGTAATCTAATTCATGTATCTCTTGGTTAGTGAAATGTGGTTCACATTCACAAAGCATTAATTTTATGTCTATTCTGAGTGCTTCGTTTAGTAATAAATATCGCAAGACAATAAGAAAAGGACAATGATAAATATTGTAAACAATAAACGATACAATAAGAATTTTCTACAGATGGATGGATATTATAGTATGTAAAACAATAAGATTAATTAAAATGATATTGAAAATGGTAAATATAAATGAATTCACTTTTAAAACAATATTGTCATGCAGATTTTGAATACCGATAATTTTTATTTTATTACTGTTATTTTTATTCAATTTTATTTTCAAATAATGTAGGTACCTCTATAAAAACAATATTTATACATTTGATTTACTGTTGTTATTTAACAGATTAATAAATAATTTTGAATTATATTTAGTATTTGTTTTTAATATCGTTTGAAATGGAAAAAATCTGATGTGATCAGCATATTACCTTCCGTCTCTCCTGTGTATTATGTACAAATTCCATACATAAATTTTCTTGTAAAAGATCCTATATTTCCAGTAAAATTATTTCATAAACAAACTATGCAATTGCACTTGACATTGACTTTTTCTTCTTCTTCTTTAGCTTTTCCCATTCGTTAGGGGTCGCTAATTTTATTTTCTTCTTCCACTCATTTCTGTTTTCCGTGTCTTTCGCATTTAGTTCCTTTTCTCTGAAGTCTTCCGCAATACAGTCCTTCCATCTTATCTTTGCTATTCCTCTGTTTCGTCTACCTTCTATAACTAAGATATTCATTCCAATATATTCTTCATCTCTCTTCATGCTATGTTCAAACCAATGTAATCGTCTTTCATGTATCCTTTTAAAAACTTTTATCATTCGAGCCATTTCCCTTATTCTTTCATTCTTTATCCTATCTTTCCGTGTCTTCCCCAACATCTATCTCAACATCATTATCTCTGCCACATTCATTCGGATAATTAATGTATTGGGTAACCTTAATGCATTAGATAATATACTTTAGTTCACGAAAGATGATCATTCAAGGTCACTTGTTCGAAGAAAGAATATACAGCACTTTATAAATTATTAGCTTAGCAACATTTCATGTTAGAAATTGAAAGGTTATTCGATGTATGTCTATGTAGTTTATATTGTGTGACAGATATACGTACATGATGACATTACATTCTAACACATTACAAATAATAATGACGTATGTGTAAGTGGCGTTGACATTTCAATCAAATTATTATTTCATAGTTTATATCGTCTATGTTTTTGTGTTTTGCAAAAACAAAGGCGAAAAGAATACAACATTGAGAAAGGTATTATTTAAAAAGAAACATAATTTTTAAATAAATTACACTTATTTTTTTCAGTTAAAATGTATCCATAAATAATTCATGTTGCACGTCTATGTATACGCAATGCAGTGAAGTTATCTGCAAGTAATATACGGTTAGTAAATGACCTTGAATAGTCATCTTTCGTGAACCAAACTATAACTATTTATTGTTATTCATTCATTTAAAAGGGACAATATTTGTATAATGTTGACTGATTTTAATTTTCTATTTTCACCAATTTTACCACCCCATAAATTTGTTCTGCGCATTTGCCTTTTATATATTACACTTTATTCGCTAACTTTTGTCATTATATAACACTGATATTTTATTTTTACTTAAGTTTTAACATTTTCAACTATGTTTCACAAGAGCAATTAATTATGATAAGAATTTATATTTAGAATATATTTACTCTTTTTAGTAATTTCTAACTTGAACTTGAAATTCAACAACTATAACAAATATTAATAAAAACAAACTTAATATTGGTAATGTTATAAAAGTAGACACATGGTTTACACGCTATTAGAAATTAAATAAAAGACTCGTTAGTGACTTGGATACTATGTCTCTGTCTGCAGTTATTTACGGAAGCATTGGTTCACCTGGAAGTGCGACATATTAAATTCTTTCGACATATATTTGCTCATCTTTCATGATCACTTTTACAAGGTGTGGGATTAATTTTGAACGATGTGCTGTGCTCAATTACTGGTTAATCTACGGAGGAAAATATGGCAGGATGTATTGCTTTATATTTACAAATAACCAATTTATTACAGAGAGAATTAAAAAAAAAATACTACCAAATCGAAATTACTGGTTTTAATGGAATCATTCACTCATTTGACAATTATTGACTAGAAATTAGTGTGATATATTACAAATAATTCTCGTAAGAAAAATGTTAACCTACATATGCCATATAAAACATTTCTTTATACAGGTTGTTATATTTTAGTGGACCCAGAAAATATCTCGCTTATTTATTAAGTTAGTAATTTCTTTCATATAACATGATTTATACAGCAACATGTAAGCTACTTGATGACGGATGTAGATTCATGATACCACTTCCGGTTTATTAGTAATTAATATCAACTTTGAAATTGCAAATGGAACATACTATATTTTTTTACAAATTTGAAAAGTACATCAAATTTGCTTTACAATCATGTAAAATAATCCGTATATTACATTATTGAAAAGTAAAATGGCGGGCACTTTTTTATACACCTAGTCGAAAAGAGAATAGTGAGTCATGACTGTGGCTTGAAATAAAACAATAAACTAAAACAATTTAACTATTATTATTAAACGAAATAATATTTTTTTTGTCAATAATACAGAAAATAAGAATAAGGAGCACTTAATATAGTCATGGCGCACTATCAGGGCCAACAAAATACATGACTGCTCGCGCTCTATTGTATTTAAAATTTCTTGTATACTTACACTCTACACCAAAAATTCTACCTACATCTATTCTTTATATTTAGATTTTTTAATTTTAAAATCATTCTATGAAGAAATTTTGTCCCTCTTCTAATTTTTCGAAATGTTTCCAATTCATTGTCGGGATTGACTGTATTTTTGAAGGGTATATGTAATATACCTAAATTTTTAAATATTTAACTATTAATACAATAAGAAATAATCTTCAGTAATGTCTCTGGTATCAGATAGAGAATTTACTCTTCTTTAATACTAGCAAGTACAAAAATTCTCAAAAAATAATATTTAGAATATTTTTTTTTAAGAATCTGTTACTTCCGGTTGTTCAATTATTACCAAAACCTTTTTAGCACTTCCCAGTAATATCCGATTGAGAAATACGTACTTAAACAGCGATTAAGTATTATAGTTTTTGAGAAATCGTCCTTCCAACATCCCAATACACGGATACACACACACACATACAGACATCATCGTAAAAAAAAATTAAAATCGAATTGTAAGGACCTTAAAACGTGCTTATTCATTAAAATCTGGATATGCGATTTTTAGCAAGAATCCAATACTTCTTTTAGCGAGAGGTAAGTAGTTCTAAGCCGATTTGCAGAAGTTTAAAATTTTAGAAGAAGTTATGTAAGTTTAAATTGTTAGTAACTAGAGAATCAAATAAAAAAAATGTGTAATACATGGCATGAAGGAGAATTTCATGCTGAATTCAAATATTGAAACCGTGTTATCGTATCTTTAACCGGGTCAGAGTGGTGGATGAATTAGTAGGCAAGCGTTGACATAAATTATATAATACATTATCGATAATTTACTTCTTTCAATGCCAAGGTAAATTTTACATTTACCACGGAGAGGAAGGGATTCGCAATATATTAGTTAATAGGTATATGGTATGTATAATAAAAGTGAATTATATTCCAATTAAGTTACGTGAGAAAAGATTTACTGACGAGTCACGAGGCATCAACAAATGAATTCTTGGGACTTAAAACGTGCTTATTCACTAAAATGAAGATAAGCGGTTTTTATCATTATTCCTATAACTTTCGTATGGCGGCGGCAGGTGAATAAAAAAGTAAAATATATGTCGGGTACAAATGAAAATTCATGTTTCATTGTTTGCAAAAGATTAAAAGGAATTATTATATACAAATTTTTAAAATTATTGCTGCTTTCTACATTAGAATAATTCCTATGTACGCGTGCAGTGATAATGAACGAGTGGAGATTGCGCAACAAAAGAGCGGTTAAAAACAATATAAAGAATGGGACTGAAAACATCAGACGTTGTTAATTTCCAGAGACTTAAAATTATATCCCCCGCACAAAGTGAGTTTTGTTTTCCTCCCACTCAGTGGTTAAGTGTGTAAAAGGCTCACGCGATCGAAAGATTGCACAAAAACATAAGTGTAGAGTTAGAGAATATCTCGTGAATTTACGCTAAATCCATTTATCCTGTAGAACACTTTAAACGAGATAAAAATTATGAGACGGAGATATTTAACAAAAAATGTAGATGCTCGAGTTTCGAGTCGTGTGAAATCTACAAGGATGATTCAAATATCAAAAAATAACATCAAATTGACAATATACCAGACATTCTTGCAGAAGGTTACTAATAGATGAAATAAAATACGTAAGCGAAAGGACTGTATATGTATTATTGCAGTACTCTTAGGTGTTTGCACTATGGAGGAGCAGTCAGCAATAATATTTAAAGAGTGTGAAGCTTCGTAAATTCAGCAAAAAATGCTTCAACAATATGGAGTTGCCGTTTGAAAGTGGACAAAAACCGATGATAATATCAAAAAATCTGATGTGGCCGGCACAATACCTTCCGTCAATCCTGTTTATTATATATAAATTCCATACATAAATTTTCTTGCAAAAGATTCTAAATTACCAGTAAAATTATTTCATAAACAAACTACGTAAATTGCACACTGACATCTTCTTCTTCTTTAGCTTTTCCCATTCTTTAGGGGTTAGGGGGCTATTTTTTATTTTCTTCTTCCACTCATTTCTGTTTTGCGTGTCGTTCTCATTCAGTTCCTTTTCTCTCAAGTCTTCTGGTATACAGTCCTTCCATCTTATCTTTGGTCTTCCTCTGTTTCTTACTAAGCTATTCATTCTTTCATCCAATATATTCTTCATTTCTCCTCATGACATTTTCAAACCAATGTAATCATCTTCCTTATATCTTTCTAGAAACTTGTAACACTACAGTTATTTCCTTATACCTATCTTTTCGTGTCTTCCCCAACAACTACTTCAACATCCTCATCTCTGCCACATTATTTTACTTTTTATTGATACTGACATCTGTCAATTTGAATTATATGAATATATTAGTAGTTTCCATGTTTAGCATAGCAGGCTAATATGTAAAATTTAATTTCCTTAAAATTCTTTAACTCTATATCTATTGAATATGTAGTATAAAATGCAATCAAATCGTATAGAGAATAATGTATTCTTGAAGTTATAATAACGTTAAATGTCAATAAATCAAATTTAACTGTTAAATCTTCAAATGAGGCTAATTCCGATTCACCAATTATAACCAAAATTTATTCAGTTGTTCTTCTGGATGTAAACTTGAGGAATACGAAAAAAATATAATTTTTGGAATCGTGGTATTGAAGTTATGCGATCCGAAACTTTCGTCACACACACACAGACACTCATACATACATACAGATATCATCGTAAAAATGGTAAAATCGTTTTATAGGGAGCCAAAAACATGCTTATTCACTAAAAACTCATCATTGAATTTTTTGACAAAAGACAAAAAGCATCGCATTCCTAATTGGTGATGCAACCAAAAACATTTTTTTAAGAAGACGCTAATATTTATATCAAATTTTAATGACACAAAAATTGGCCCTTGTTGTTCACTTTTCACGCCAGCAATGAGTGCACGTGGGATGAAGCCTGGTAAGCGCCCGCACGGTACAAATATTTCATCATTACCGAAATCTGTGTACAAAGCAGATTGGCACGCCCAGCAATGCCGTGATGATATATTTATTTTATTTATATAATGATAATTTTTTTGTACTACTTGTAGTAGTCGTAATGCTGCAAAATGTCGCTTTCAGCATGAAATACAAACCGGAAAATTGTATTTTCGAAGCAGAAGTAAAAAAATTAATTTAACAGTTAACTTTCATACTCTTCTAGAATCTAGAGTCTAAAAAAACTATAAACTGCATTTTTTATATACTTTTTTGTCAATATTAATAAAACACTACATAAAGGTGTAACGACAAATAATATTGAAAAAACTGGTTTCCACGAATGTCTCACGGATTCTCGTGTTCATCTATATACATGTAAAAAACCACAATACTCGTATATAGGTACAACGGAAATAAAAACGTGTACAGATACTAGTACGCTGAAAGATAATAGATTGAATCCGAAGCAATTCGATATTATAAGATTACAACTTCGTCACTGTTCGTAATTTCATAGCCATGTGTAACGACCTTACGATGTACGTATCTTCCTATACTATCACGTAACTACAATCCTACTGCATAACATCCTTTGATGCCCGATGATTTGCAGGCAAGAGGTGGGACACTACGTAACCCAATTGACACATTAGATTGTTACGTGAACCTCCTACATCCGCACTGATTTCAGATATATCTTT
Organism: Harpalus rufipes; assembly: GCA_951394225.1. Lineage (NCBI taxonomy): Eukaryota > Metazoa > Arthropoda > Insecta > Coleoptera > Carabidae > Harpalus > Harpalus rufipes. The sequence continues at coordinate 16,789,817 of OX596283.1, read as the reverse complement.
ATTGGGCCATAATGTAACATAGCATAAGTTATTTCAAAATAGAAAACTGCTTAAAATAGATTAACATATATCGCGGATTTGGAATAGCAAGGCAACTGATTTGAACTCGCTATTATTAAACACATTGGGTGGTAACGTTAGCATGAATGGTGATTAGGGGATGACTACGGAGGAAATGACTAGCAGTGTTTTAACTCTGTCTATACTTTATGGTTTATAGAAAAATATTTCAAATAACATGCAGTTACAGAAAAATTAATTGTACGCTACTTTTATTTGAAGTATTTTTCTCTAAAATAAACATATTTTGTAAGGGTATATGTAATATACCTATAATTTTAAATATTCAACTATTAATACAATAAGAAATAATACAAGGTATGTACTTCCCAGAAAAAATTTTTGGCAGACATTTATCTGTCAGTTACAAGCATTTTCATTTTTCTATTGGTTTCCATTGGGCTGTGAGACTTATTACAGCAGATATATCTTATCTTTCTTTATCTCTAAATCTATAAAAGATATAATAACATATTTATATGTATCAGATAGAGAATTTATGCTTCTTTAATACAAGCAAGAACAAAATTTTTCAAAAAATAATATTTACAATTTATTTTTAAGAATCTGCTACTTCTAGTTGTCCAATTATTACCAAAACCTTTTCAGCTCTTTCCAATAATACCTAATTGAGAAATACGCAGTTAAACAAATATATACTGCCGTAATAATAAATAAGGGTTGTAAGGTTTCAAAATTCCCGCGCAGCTCATGGAGAGACCGCCAGTAGCTTTCCGGCCACTAGGGAGTGTAAGCGAGAAGGCCACAAGTCGAATGGCAGCTATCGACGAAGTAACATTTTACGACTTATAATATTTTTGTTTACACGTGTTTCGGCTTGTAAAGCATTTAATTTCTTGTGTGTGCTAATAAAACATTATTAAGTACTTGCTCGCGTCATTATAATCGACCTGAACCCCACAACCCGTTATAGGGGACGGTTTTTTGCCGCACGTTCAAAACCGTATAATGTGAAAGGAGCCTTAGGCTGTAGAAGTGGAGAAAAGTATGGGATCTTTCACACTATACGGCGACGGTAAAATGCCGGTGCCATGTCGTGCAGCAACCGTGTCTTGTTACTACATTTGACGGTCGCCGTACGGCGCCTTCAACACAGTAGCCTATGTGACGAAATGCATGTTTCCACGTTGTACGGTTTTAAGTCGGCATTGTACGGTTTTAAGTACGGCATCGAAATCTTCGTTGTAGTGTCTGGTTGTTCTAAATAGAACTTACCTTAACGTGATAGCCAGCACTTGAACAGGTAGTATACAATTGCGGAATTGTGTGTTTTGTCGTTGTAACACATCCTTAAGTTTTCTGTGTAATTCGTCAAAAGAGGCAATAGACATTCGGAAATAGTTGAATAATTTATTTCCGTCGTTCCTCAAATCTTCAAAGAGTATAAAATAATCCTACTTCCTCGCTTCTCTGATTAATGGGGTGCACCCAAAAAAGGCGATGTTTTACTCTTTTTCGGCGACGACGTAGCAACCACAAAGCAATAATTTGTTTACGATTCATCTTGATACGCACATTAAACAAATTAAATAAAAATATCTACAATTGTTCACGTCAAAATTCCGTGCAATGTGAAAACAATACAGTCATGGCAAAAATTCGTACGGTTTTTTGCCGTACGATCAAAATCGTATAACGTGAAAAAAGCCTTGCGTTTTATACGTCATATTATTAGCATTTATTTTGACAATCATTATTTTGATACTGACAAAATAAAACGTTACATTTTTTGCGGACCAGCGGGTGAGAAATGCTGTAATAGACCATTACAAATTTCTTCGCGGGCTGCATTAACTCAACTGGATAGTCGCAGGTTGCCGATCGACGTATGTTGTACTATGCCGGAATAAGTAAATGACAATAATGTGGTAAATAAGGTTATATTGTTAGCATGTCTGGCAGTAAACTTTTGTGTAGTTTTACGATTCATGTATTAATAATTTACGTAATGCATTGCTGCCGGAAACTCTTCTTAAATTAATTTACCTGACAACTTCCTACCTTTTGTAAAACCGACAGAAGCGTGCTTTTATTAGCTACCTAACTCGATATAGAGAAGTATAGTATATCATCTTGATATTTATTGGGAATATAATGCAATTTTCATAAATCATCACTGTTACTCGTATCTTGAGAACTTAAACCTGGTTTCCACCGAACACCGAACGTTTTAAAACGACCACAAATAACAATACCTACTATGTACTTTTTTCAAACAATCAAACAAAGCAAAGCTGCCTGGCTATGTTGATTTGATCTCATCATTGCTATGTTTCCCCAAGATTGCAATATAACCATATCATGTTAGTACGATATTTTCAACTTTCTTAAGTACGCTACTGTCGCGATATCTATTATTTTTTTGAACTGATAGTCTAAAATAGTAGTTTGGACAACATGAATGGATATGATGTGCATATCGTATGACGGTGTTGTGTTCAATCAGCTAAAGGCAATATGGACATTCCACTCGAGCATACTTTTTCTACGACTAACGAAAAGAAGGAAAATACGAACTATAGAAATTTGAAATTTTATTGAGCATTATTAATTAATGTAATTTTATATACTTCTTTTCCTAGGCTTTCTTAATGACATTTTATTATTAAAATTATATTTTATTTTTATATATATTTTTACACCCTACTTACAATTTTTTAAATTGAATTAAATCTTTCACAATCTTTTTTTATATTTTGAAATTATTTCCAAATCTTAAAAGGATAACATTGTGGCATTTCATACTACTCTGGTTTTCATTTGTTATACGTTCTTTTTACCTCTATTCACGCTAAAAATCGCATATTCAGATTTTAATGATTAAGCACGTCCCTAGAATACGATTTTAACATTTTGATGTCTGTGTGTTTGTATGTATGTGTGTGTGTGTGTGTGTGTGTGTGTGTAAATGTGTGTGTGTGTAGATGTGTGTGTGTGTTAGGTTGTTGGAGATAGGATTTCTCAAATTCTATACCTATTTAAATACGGATTTCTCAATCTAACATTACAACCGAAAGTGGAAGTTTCTAAAAAAAATCTTCTAAATATTATTTTTGTTTTTTTTTGTTCATACAGTTATATTATATAATAATATAGAATAATATGTTGTAATAAATCTCGCTGCCCAAACAACTCCATGGAAATCAGTTGAGATATTTAATTGTTTATAATTCACACATAAATGCAAAATGTCAGTGTCAAGAATCAACAGTTTTATTAACATTACAGAAATCTTTTTCTGCGAAGTAAGTACATTTAAAATTTCTTATTGTATTATTAATTAAATATTTAAAATTATAGGTATATTAATATTACATAATATCCTTAAGAAATACTGCTAATACCGTCAGTGAATATAAAGAATTTTGAATATATTAGAAGAGTAGGAGAAAATTCCTCATAGAACGACAGAATAGATACAATTTGAATTATTTGTATGTACAAGAAATGTTAAATATGTTAATTATGACCAGGGTTCAATCCCGACCGACGCCAAAAATTACTTCGAATTTTAATGGCACAAAATTGACCCCTGTGGTGCACATTCTACGACAGCAATGAGTGCCCGTGAGGTGATGCGTAGTAAGCACCCACATGGTACAAATATGTCATCATTTACCAATATCTGCGTACAAAGCAGATTGGCACACAGCAATGGGTAATATGCCGTGATAATATATTTATTTATTTATGTAATATAAAATGAAAAATGGCGAGAGGTCAGCTGTTGGCCACAACATATTTTTAAATATGTACTTACAACTTATCTATTCTATTAATTTATAATACAATTCAGTTATATGTTATTCAATTATTTAAATCTCTTTTTATACTGAAAATATTTCCATCCAAATGACAACATTGAAATGTCAAATGTGACTTTGTATCGTTCTTCTTCTTAATCTTGTAATAAATGAATAGACAGTTGTTTGGGTGATACGACATACGTGATGTGTGATTCGTGGAATTCATATCCATCCTAGGATAGATATGTAATTATATCCGTTCAGTTACAGTAAAATTTTTGAAAGATGTCCGATCAAGGTTGTCTACGAATTGTATGAATTCAGATTTTTGCTCCGCCCATCATGACAAATTCAGTAGTGTCGTTTGCTTAGTTTTTATGAGGGTACGTAAGATACTACTGTTATTTTATTATTATAAAAATATATATTACAGGAAAAACATTCAAAATTCAAAAATAAGTCAACTAGTAAGTTTATAAGCAAATGTAAAACCAGATATGTTAAAAATAAGATACTGACACAATGTCAGTGTCAGTGACTCTGACAGAATATAACGTTATACCACAGTATAAAAATACTTAAACCAGTAGCGACACTTCGCATATTTCATGATACCAAAATTTGAGTAGGCGTGGCCAGTTCTGCTTATGAGAAGATGGTCGCTCGCTCACAGCCACTTGTCTGATTGTTGTTGTTATTGTCATTTTCACGTATAAAATGAGTAGAAAAAAAGAGAGGTAAAGTTATGTGTGCTATGAAAGACTGTAAAAACTTTCATAGTGTCGGTGGAATGAGTTCTTTTGGATTTCCTACAGCAGCGCCCGCTCCAGCGTTTACGTCGCCCCGGACAGAAAAAAACAAATTGCCGCCCCTTAAACATATACATTTTAAAATTATATATCTTTTATTTAAAATAAAAATGAATAATAATTAATATTCAAGTAGGACAAAACAATAATTAAAAACTACCTGTACCCAGTTACAAATTGTTAACCAGGTACAATTTTAATGATATTACAAAAATGTATTATTTATTGAACAACCACACTGACAATTTATTTACATTAATAACCAAGCTTACATTATTTGTATTTCCTCATAAATATTTGATAAAATTGTATTGCCGTATGCGATTATTTTATGCACTAATTTTTATAAATAGAAATTTAAAATCATCCAAAGGGAAACGGAAGCAAATTATAGTAAAACATTTGTAATATTATACAAAATAAAAATATTTGTATTTATAAAATATAGTTTTATTATATTTAATATAATTATACTTATTTGTAACCAATGAAATAATAAATACCGTACTAATATATCATTCGCAAATGACAGTTGTTCAAATTCCCGCCACGTACCGCTTATACCAAGATGGCCGCTTATTCCATTCGATGCGACATGAAGATCAAAGGTGCCGACAACAAGTGTCGCTACTGGTTAAGTATTTTTATACTGTGGTTATACGTACGGCTATGAATCCAGGTAATGTATCTGTATTAATAAATAAACTTACGTTACAGCGAAAGTATTATCAACAACGAGCATCGTTTATAAATGGAATGTCCTAACTTATTCGAAAAATATGATTTTTTTAAAGACAAGCGTGTTATATCCATCCTTATCACATACTCTTACAGCCTTTGCAAAAGAAAGAGATAAATGTATGCCTATTTGTTAATTCGTTCGTGATACAGGTGCCCTTGATCGGACATCTTTCAAAAACTTTACTGTAACTAGTACCTATTGCCTACATATCCATTCTGTAGATTGTGAAGAAATAATAAGTTTTTCAAGTGGGAGTAGAAAAACAAATTTAGAATGCTATGCATTCGACTTTTAATGAGAATATAAACACCACTTTATCCCTCACAAATTTTGTTTGTTGCAATTTTCATATCTATTGAATCTCCCCTTTGAGTAGAAGTGCGTGTAAAAGAAACACAAGCTCAGTGATATTACCGCCGTCAACAATTTCCAGCTGAAAACTCCGCCAACTGTGGTAGATAAATAACCTATCACTGCATCTGAATTCTAATGAATGCGTGTTGTTGTACATAGACTGAATGCCTGCTCATCTCTGCGCCGGAACCGATAAGTAGCTATTTGTGGTTTTACACCTCAGAAAATCTGAATACATTAGTCAGATTGCATATTGTCACCCGACCTATCTATAGATGTTTTTATCACGGGGTTCTATGTTGCATTGTTCAATCAGTTGAAGATTGGATTGTAATTACAACGTTTGTGGAACTAAATTTCAGCATAGCGGCCAATTAATTGTTTTATGGAAGGTAAAACAACTGAAAAACTATGCGGGCTTACAAGAATACCTACAGAGTGTTAAGATCAGGAGAGCAGTAGGGATAACACGCGAATTCTATCATAAAAAAACAGGCGAATATGATTTTACTTTCAGGAATCTTGGTAGCTTTTTGTCCCGGGAATTTTCGGGCTTTATATTTTTAAATTAGAAAAGATTATGACAATTGTATATACGAGCCCAATCCCAAATGTATTCAGTATTCGTACCCTCTGAAAAAAAAAATATATTAATTTTTAGATTACAATAGTTAATACTATATTTGGACATTTTTTTATTTTATGTATTAATAAAGTGTACTGGATTTAAATATAATATTGCTATTTTTTTTTAGTTTCAATAGTAAATAATACAAAATTTATGTTAGTATGTATTATTTATAATTCTGAGGATAAAGGAAACTGACAATATATTCAATTAATTACTACATTAAATTTTATTTTTTTAGTAATATTATTTGCAAAGTGATATTTATTTATTAAAGAACCACCTACAATTATATTAAAATCAAGAATAAATAAACTTCTGGATGCTATGATTATTACTCCAATTCAACAAATTTTGATATGGTGTATTATAGAGTGTATAGAACTTGAATACATTGCTTATAATAAAATTTCTTAGGTTTAATAATAATTTATTTCCAAATAAACCAATGTCTGCATGTGAAAATTATTTTCGTCTTTAATAATTCGCAAATAATTTTTATTAAAAGTAATAATATTTAAGATGGCAATTAATTGAGTATATTGTCAGTTACCTTTACCCTCAGTTTTATAGATAATACTAACATAAATATTGTATTATTTACTGTTGGAACGAAAATTTTTGGGACTTATCTTTTGTCATATATTTGCCTGTAGATTATTGTTTAAATGAGAAATTTAGTTAATAATATTGTATTTAAATCCAGTATACTTTATTAATACATAAAATAAAAGATGCCAAACTATTAACTATTGTAATCTAAAAAATTATTTTTTACTGCTGTTAATATATTTATTTCGGGTACGAATACATTTGGGGTTGGGCTCGTAATATATAAATTGTCTTTAACTTAAATTGTGACAAAATAATGACATTAGTTTAATATTTTAGCCTCGAATCGTACGCTTACAGGCGAATATTTTGAGACACGCATGTTACCAAATTTTCGCTTCATGGCGAAAAGCGAAAACAAATGCCTCATTTGATAGAATTCTAAAGTGCATGCTGTCACTACTGTCCTAATTAATTTGGAAAATAAAGAGAGCCCGTATGAATGAGTTTATATTTAATAATAAATATGCAAGTACATTAATTGTTACGATACCTATGGCCGGTTGAGTCTCTATTAAATCCGTGTTTAGCAAACCAACATATAAAATTAACGAGGCTATTAAATTTGGTATTTAATATGGTTCGGTATTTTAAACGATTTTGATACCTCGGTTAGATAAACAGAAGATTGTCCAAAATTTCGTAGGTTGGTAGAACTTAATTCTATATTAAATGTGTTATAAAAGACAATGAGCCAAGCTCATAACCTTTTACTAAATTTTACAACTAAGAGTTAATTACGAAAATAGGTTAATAACGGGCGATTTTTTAAGAGCTATAGGAAAGTTTTTTTAAAAAAAACACATAAAATTCAGAAAAATTAATGAAATCTTTATTGAAATCGATAGTACGGTCCATATAATTTAATGTTTGAAGATTATTTCATGCAGATGTTGACCGTGACTGCGCCTCAAATGGTCCATCCGCTTAGTCCAATTTTGGCATACTCTTTCCAACATTTCGGCCGGTATCTCACGAATAAATGCCTCAATGTTGTCTTCCAATTCGTCAGTTGAAGCGGGCTTGGCTGTATAGACATGAGCTTTAACATAGCCCCACAAAAAATAGTCTAAAGGCGTTAAATCGCACGATCTAGGCGGCCAATTGACCGGTCCCGAACGTGAAATAAAATGTTCACCGAACTCGCCTCTCAATAAGTCCATTGTTACGCGTGCTGTGTGGCATGTGGCACCGTCTTGTTGAAACCACATGTCATGCAAGTCAAGCTCTTGCATTTTGGGCAAAAAAAAGTTGGATATCATCTCACGGTAGCGCTCACCATTCACAGTTACGTTACGATTCGCATCATCTTTGAAGAAGTACGGTCCAATGATGCCACCGGCCCATAAACCGCACCAAACTGTGACTTTTTCTGGATGAATTGGTAGCTCCTGGAATTCTCCTGGCTGATCTTCACTCCAAAATCGACAATTCTGCTTATTTACGTACCCATTGAGCCAAAAATGAGCTTCGTCGCTGAACACAATTTTTCGATAAAAAAGTGGATCTTCGGCCAACTTTCCAAGAGCCCACTCACCAAAAATTCTACGTTGCGGTAGGTCGTTCGGCTTCAATTCTTGCACCAGCTGTATTTTGAAAGGCTTCACACCTAAATCCTTCCGCAAAATTTTCCACGTCGTTGAGTAACAGAGGCCCAAATGCTGCGAACGGCGACGAATCGATAATTGATGGTCATCATTAACACTGGCCGATACAGCTGCGATATTTTCTTCAGTTCGCACTCTACGTAAGCGTGTTGGTGGTTTAATGTCCAACAATGTAAATTTGGTGCGAAATTTAGTCACAATAGCTCGAATAGCCGCTTCAGTGGGTCGACTAAACTGACCATAAAATGGAAGAAGCGCGCGATGAACTTTCCTAACAGAGCACGCATTTTGATAATAAAATTCAATAATTTGCAAGCGTTGTTCGTTTGTAAGACGATTCATGGTTAAATTATAGACCAAAGTGAAGATGTTTGACAGTAAAACAAAACACGAAATGTGCGTCAGCTGTTGAAACCAGTGTTGCCAAAAAGATAATAGCTAAAAAATCACCCATTATAATACTAGTGATACTGGTTCTCATAAGTTCACTACTAGCTTATTTTAACTAGTAGTAAAATATGTGTGGCAATCCTGTACTATTAATGAAAACGTTGAACAAGAGGGATAGATATATAGAGAAATAAACATGTTAGCATGAAATGAAAGATCTGTTAATACAGGTTAGAGTGCTAGAGTAGACATAACCTGTAAAATAACTACAGATTTGACAGTTGTGAGAGCAGTGAAATAGTGAAGTATTATGCTTATTGAATATGAAAAATAAGATTATTTAAAAAAAAGTCAAATAAACGGGAGCGTGGGGAAAATTGTAAACAAGACGAAAAAATATTTTATTAAATTTAATGGAAGAAAATTTAGAAATAATAGTGAACAAAAGTCAAGATGGTAAGATTTTAAAAGAATCTTTAAAAGTTTTTTAATTATAACAAAGAAATGCTTGATTACAATAATGAGAATGTGATTCCAACAATGAAAATTACCAATCACACAAAAAATTGATTATAATTATTGTTTATGTACTATTTATTCTAATTACAATAGAATTTTTTGATTACAATAAAGAAAATTTGATTGCAATAATAAATATCAGTAATTACAATAAATTGAATATAATCGTTGTTGGATTTAGGCGGAAACTATCAGACTACAGGTAGCAAAATCATGAACCAATAATAACGCGTAATTTTCCCTAGTTACCATATATTACAGCGGTTATTATTAAGTAACCATGGTGAACGAATATATGAACCTTGGTATATTCGAATATGCCAACATTCGTATATTTACTTAGGTGCGTTTGGTTATTTTGTTCTATGTACTCAGAACTGTCAATATCATTTTGAATTCTATTTGCGGATTGTATAGAATACGATCTTTTTCCTTCGAACAATCAGTAATCGAGTGCATAAATGAATCTGTAGTTTGACTTTGAACAGAAAAAATCATGTTTTTATGAAAGCACCGAAACAAATAATTGAACGCATCTATTATTTAACAACAAGACATAATTGACATAAAGATTTGACGAATAAACAAATAATTATTTAATCGCAAGTCCAGAAACTGCACTGTTGTTGCTAGTGTGAGTTTATTTTGAAATACGAGCATTTCAATATATTGTATACAACTATACTTACTTAATCCTAATGCCTTTCTACCCTTTTGGTTGTAAGGCTGCTGTATACAACTATGCTATATTTAAAAACAAAAATTAGTTTCTCGCAGAAAACAAACTACAGATCTACGTTAAATTTACTGTTTAATTTATTTTTTATTCCTGATATAGTCTACTTGTATATAACCGGACAATCAAAAATTCTCGAAATACTCAACGAGTTGCCTAATGGAAATACCACTCGACCTTCGGTCTCGTGGTGTTTCCAGGCAACACGTTTCGTATAATAGAGAATTTTCAATCGTCTTGTTGTATAATATATAAAAATACCTAAACGACTCGTTAATTTATGGGGGGTAAAAATGCTAAAAAAATGGAGATTTCGAAAAAAAGTTATTAGGAAATATTGTTGCTCTCGACGAGTTCTATCACTGGATAACAGTGCCGGATTATTCAATAGGCAGACTAGGCAATTGCCTATGAGCCCCGCGCCTATTAGGGGCCCCGCGCCCCGCTATATTAGATTAAAATAATATTGATTTTAATTTGAGATATTTTTTTTTATTACAAACAAAGAAATCCTTAAATAAAGACATTTTGATTACAATAAAGAAATGCTTATTTACAATAATGGAATCTTGATTACAATAATAAAAAAATTTAATCAATATTACAAGACCCTACTGTTACAACTCGATTTTTATAATACCAGTGTTTTCCATTTTATGTTGATTTTCGTAATAACTCTTTTGCATAACGATTAACGATGCTATAATTTTTTTGTATTTATAATAAATGAAGGGCTTATTGTAATAATGTGTTATGCCACAAAACGAAAAATTCGTAGTAATAGAGTAAAGTTTTTCAGCTTACAAGCATTTTTAAAAAGTGTTATAGGTAGATTACTAACACGTATATTTTAGTAGATGCACAAAAACAACGAAAACCCTTTAAAAAATACTTATTTCAAAATAAATTTATTTAAAAAAACCATCAAAGATTTCACTATGCACATTAAAATTGAGAAAAGTGAATGTTTATATATATATATATATATATATATATATATTTGTTTATTTATATTTTATATTAATTTGTTTAAAAGTATGTTCATTTTTTTTATAATAAAATTATTTTATTAAAATTGTTGGGGGTAAAATCGTAAACTTATTAGGAGGGGGGGGGGGTGAGATTTCGATTGCCTAAGGGCCAACATATGGTTTAATCCGGCACTGCTGGTTAAACTTAATGTATTTATTTCTGTTACATCTTGTATAAAACCAGCTAAGCCAAAAATCTAAGAGACGTTTCTGACACTGCAGTTCATCAGTGCATTCACCGTATACATAAACATTCTACCACTGTAATAACAACAGCAATGTTTCATTTTCACCTTTTATGATATATACGACCACTAGTAGAATTATAAACCGTACTAAGTAGGCTAGTAGTATGTCATTCATGTTTCATGAGATGTTTATATGAATAAAGCGTTATGTTTCATATGCATGCAAGCATGAAATGTGAAATAAAACATCAAGATATGTAAAACTCACCTCCCCAGCAGGAATGTCCGTATTTGAGACAGGAGCCTGCAAATATTTAAACAGAAATTTAGTTCATTCACAGGTTTCATAACAAGAGTGCGGTATATTTATCCATTAACTCAGATTCAATCAGACTCTAATCAGAGGATACTTGTTTTCTACCAGTGTAATTCTAGTGTTTAAAACATTTTGTGTTAAAGTGGGTATATACAGTGTTGTACATATTTGTGGAACAAAGGTTAAATTAATTTAACTCAAATAAATAAACACATGAAAAAAGTAATGAAAGTACTTACTTTTAGGAGGTTTTGCTCCTGCAATCAAAGAAAAAAATAATTAATAAAGGAATGGAAATCATAGAAAACAAATAAACTAAATTATAATCTACGCTAAATTGTACTATTCTACCTACTTGATACTACTCTACCCCCCAGTTTTATAAAGGACAATAAATTCGAATCAATTTTATTGAAAAGTTCGATTGTCTACTTAAGAGTATCTGTCGTTTATAAAACTGGAATAAAACATTGAAACTATTCTACACATTTATAACAAACCCTTCCATATTTCTTTATAAAATATATTAATGTTTATTCGAATTTTATTTGTTTGTTTGATTTTGTTTCGAAAATATAATGTGATTCCGAAACTAAATATGACAATAATAGTATATTATTCGATGAGGATGTAATGTATGCTATTATTACTCATGAGAATGAAGTTTGCATCACGAGCCAGAAGGCGAGTGATGTAAATCGTTCGAGTGAGTAGTAGCCATTACATGCGAATAGAATACTATACTGTCATATAATAACATACTGTACTATTATAAAATCAGAAATAACCTACAAATTTTAGAAAATTGTTTATTTACAAACATAAACATTGTTAGTGTTGCTTGCTAGGTATTTGTTACAACAAAATTATGAAGTGATTTGATATTTAGCAGAAAATTTTAAACTAACTATTCTTCAACTACATTTTCGTTTAAGAAGAAAAAACTACAAAAATAAAAAAAAAACTAGTATAATATTGGCTTTTTATGTGGAAAAAAATACTTATTAAAAGTAATTTGTTTGTACTCTTTGAACAGTAAGATTTTAATTTGACATAACGATTGAATAATATTATTCCATCGACCTGTCCATATTATTCAATTAGCACCAGTAACTAAGGTCATTAATTGATAAAAAAAAACGGTTGAATTATGGGTATATTATTTAACAGTCGTGGATAAAATAATGTATTACAAAAGTTATTTTTATATCAAGTACGGAAAGTGTTTCTTTGTCGCACCAAAAAGCAAATGGTAACAATATTTTACCCACAACTAGCGAATAATGTTTCCATAATTCAACTGATTTTTATCAGTTAATGACCTACGCTACAGTTGGTAATTGAATAATATTGACAGTTCGATGCAATAATATTCATTCGTTATTAAATTCAAATCCTATCTTTCAAAGAGTACAAACAAAATTACTTTGAATAAATAATTCTATCCACATAAAAAGCCAAAATTATACTAGTTTTATCATTTTTTATATTTTATTTATTATTAACTCTCAAATCTCTTCATAATTTTGTACTAGATGTCCTTAAATTTGTTACTCTGTTTTTAACAGCCTATATATATTAATCAACTTTTTTTCTTTTTATTGACAACAAGCGTCGTCGCACAACCACCAATCGAGTGGGAAACTTTTGAAACTCTGTATTCGCAAATTTAATATGTTTCCTCAAATATATCCCGGCCATTGCATTATTGACAATATCTCGTGTCAAATTGACATTTTATACACCTTGCTTGCTATAGCTTGTAGCTACGAGTAAAATAATATGTCTTTATCACTTGTACCATAAATAACTGTTATTTGAAAAAAATAAAAAGAAAATGCTGACGTCCCTAAAATTAAATTTTTCATGAATAGACCATCACGGCGCAAATATTTGCCACGCTTTCAAAGTTTCAAACATCAAAAATGTCTGTAGAGATGATTTTAGCAGAATTGCAATGTGGGTAGAAGAAAGGGTGATATATTTTGTTTACGAAAGACAGACATTAACATTATTTTTCATTTTTATCGAAAATAATAACTCATCCAATAAAACATTTAAGCTCAGGATTTGAAATAAAAAATAAACAGTAATTAAAATACTGCAAATAAAATCTACGAAAATTGCATTTAATAAGAAATAAAAATTGGATGTGGCCATTTAATTTTTTATTAATTTAAATATATATGTATCTACATATTAATATCTACTAATGATAGCAACTATATTATGTTCCGACGAAATATAACTACACAAAACTTCATTTAGTTTGTCTGATTTCGGCTGACATACAGAAAAAAACTAGAGATGTTTAGTCTAGTTTGAGCATTGCTCAATAGAAGCGCAAATGTTCTAAATAATATATTCTTTGGAAATAAAAAATAAAACTACTAAATTATGATTAAAACCAACAAACGAATTATAATCAACATATTTTAAGTCGATTAATTCAGTACCTATCTACCTTAGTAAATAAGATATCGGAATAAAAAATCTTATTCTTGTTACATTGTTTACAATAACTTTCGTTTCTAGGTGTATTCTAATTTTAATATAAATATCTAAAATTAAATTTAATAATTGTTTTCCGTGATAGTTCAAAGGGTCTTGATCAAGTATATGATCCTGAAAAGGTGTTAAAATATGTTGTAGCAAATTTCTGCCTTTCAATATTTGGAGCCAAATGGCGAACTGCTAGTGCATCTCGTCACTTATAAAATGAATTTAAAAATGCCTTCTTGTTGCAAGAATAGGTCTGAAAAGAGTTTTCGACTCTTTAGAATACTATGTGAAAGAAAAAGAAAAGAAATTTAGTTTACCTTTATAAGAAGAACCGATTTGTCGGTTGTGAGTTTAGTTTGTTTTCGTATATATTGTTCGGTAAAGTCAATAAATTTATATTTTGTAATTATAATACATAATGAATAAATATTTTACATTGAAATCTTTTATTTTTATAACGATAAACCTATTGTTGCACTTATCCGATTGACCCCAAAATCTAATGGCAATTTTACCTTCCGTCACCTTTAGGTAAGGAAGGTATTGCCATTGGTTAAAAAATTGAATGATGAGTTTTTAGCGAATAATCACGTTTTAGCGTCCATATAATACGATTTTACCATTTTTACGATGATGTCTGTATGTATGTATGTCTCTCTCTCTCTTTCTCTCTCTCTCTCTCTCTCTGTGTGTGTGTGTGTGTGTGTGCGTGTATGTGTAGGTGTGTCTGTATGTGTGTGACGAAAGTTTCGGATGGGAGTATCAAAGTAAATGAATGTGGCAGAGATTAGGTGATGAGGATGTTGACATAGATGTTGGGGCAGAGGGGAAGACACGGAAAGATATGGTAAGGAACGAAAGAATAAGGGAAATAACTCAAGTGATAGAAGTTTCTAGAAAGATACAAGAGAGACGATTACATTGGTTTGAACATGTCATGAGGAGCGATGAACAAGAAGAAGAATAAAAAAGTAATAAAAGGTTGAAGAAACAGTGGAAGACCAAAGATAAGATGGAAGGACTGTATTGCGGAAAACTTGAGAGAAAAGGAATTGAATGAGAACGACACGCAAAACGGAAATGACTGGAAGATGAAAATAAAAAATAGCGACCCCTAACGAATGGGAATAGCTAAAGAACAAGAAGATGTTAGTGTCCAGTGCAATTTGCATAGTTTGTTTATGAAATAATTTTACTGGAAATTTAGAATTTATGTATGGAATTTATATATAATACACAAGATTGACGGAAGGTATTGTGCTGTTCACATCAGACTTTTTCCATATTAAAATTGAATAGGAATACAAGATTTCAAAATTTTTCTGCTTGATAATATTTGAGCTAGAGAGGTAACTGGATCCACTCCAATACACACATCCATGCATACCTAAACTCATCGATCCCTACACCTCACATATCTCGCTAGCGAGAGGTAAAAATTCCGAGTAAAAGAATTAAACAAAAATTCATTACCTATATGAAACTTGACATATTTATGATATTCATAACTTCATATTTACGATGTGGAATACAATTAAAGAGTGTGATGCTATTCATAATATTTTACTTCGTTTTAATGGTATAATAAGCAAGGTGTGTTTACGCAGCTCAAATACAAAATTAAAATTCCCAGAGATTGATGTGCGATGTTATCTAATCTTTGACAGAAGTAATCCGGTTTATATGAAATTTTCTGCCTTAGGATTAAAACGAGTGTGAATGAAGCTTTTCCACAATATTATTATCTGTTGCATTGTTTTTATCATACCAAGGTGAGTATATTTTTCTTGTATAGATATACTACACTACAAATAGTATAAAGTTTGATTTATGTTTTAGCGTAAACACATAATAACTTCGGTATTTATTAACATGGTTAACAAGGCAACGGCAAAACGCATATTTTATCAACGAGTACATGGCACTACAGGGGTCGAGCATATTAAAGGGATGATAGTTAATTTACAAAACACGTTTATGTTTTAAATATTACTGATAAATAATTTTTTCGAAATTATCAAGAAAATTGTATTATGGCTATCTTAAGGCCCAAATCCAGAGACGTTACTCAATGACCACTCAACGCAGACTCAGTTGTCACTTAGTTGTAACTCATTTAAGTGAGTTAAGCTAACACTCACTTCTTACTCAATTTCGTATTCAATACAGCAAACGTATGAGTCAGTCTGTATCAATTCTGTTTTGGCATATTTTTATAGTGGATTATCATTATCTCGAAAAATTTAACTGAAACGAAAGAATTTAATGAAACATAAAAATAATGGAATAATATAGAAGTATAGTTGGAGAAACAAATATTTGGAACTGACTTATGCAGGGTTTACAATCTTTTATGGACGGTTGGGTTTGTTTGCGGTCAGGACTCATAAATTATTCGAACTTGAAGGCATCAATGTTAGGGTAAGAAATGGGCCGTATTAAAAAAAATCATACTCAATGTTTGTATAAAATTTGTAAATTGAAACTATATAATAAATAAAAAAATCTGATGTGGCCAGCACAATACCTTCCGTCAATCCTGTGTATTATGTACAAATTCCATACATAAATTTTCTTGCAAAAGATTCTAAAGTTTTGGTATTTTATGATTCCCTTTCTCGGTAACGGAATTCCATACACCTGATAACAAACAAACCACATGAAATAAGAAAATCATGAAATTTTGAATGAAAAATTATGACACTTGTCAGTTATGGACATAATTAATTGCTGTCATTTTGATACGGGTCCCCATATCTGCTTGCCAAAGGCAGCAAAGTCATGTCACTGCACGCGCCCTATACATAATTTTTTTGCAAAAGATCCTACATTTCCAGTAAAGTTATTTCATAAACAAACTATGCAAATTGCACTTGACACTGACATCTTCTTCTTTAGTTTTCCCATTCGTTAGGGGGTCGCTATTTATTATTTTCTTCTTCCACTAATTTTTGTTTTGCGTGTCGTCCTCATTTAGTTCCTTTTCTCTCAAGTCTTCTGCAATACAGTCTTTTCATCTTATATTTGGTCTTCCTATGTTTCTTCCACCTTCTATTAATGTATTCATCTCTCCTCATGACATGTTCAAACCAATGTAATCGTCTCTATTATATCTAAAAACTTCTAACACTAGAATTACTTCCCTCATTTTTTCATTCAATTACTTGCTTTTTATTGATACTGACATCTGTCAATTTGAACTACCTGAATATATTAGCAGTTTCCATGGTTATGTTAGCATAGCTGGCTGAATTATGAAATTTATACGAATTTTTTATCTTTATTATTCTTTAACTCTATATCTGTTGAATATGAAATATAAAATGCAATCAAATCGTATAGAGAATAATATATTCTTTAAGTTATAATAACATTTAACTGAGTTTTTCAAGAAAACCTGTTAAAATCTTCAAATGAGGGTACTTCCGGTTGACCAATTATAACCAAAATCTAAACATGACTGCATATGGTTGTAAGGAAGAGGAATATGCAAGAATTGTAATTTTTGAAATTCTAGTATTGGAGATATCGTGCACGAAAAAGCGGTCACATAATACACACACACACATATACACACACGCACATACGAACACACACACACACACATACAGACCTCATCGTAAAAATAGTAAAATCGTATTGTAAAGACCCTAAAACGTGCTTATTCAATGAAAACTCACCACCGAATTTTTTGACCAAAGACAATACCTTCCTTACCTATAGGTGACGGAAGGTAAAAACAAAAAAAAAAAATTAGTTTAAATTATATTCCCAGGGTCTCCACATATTCACAATTTTATTCAAACACTAGAAACAAGCAAAGAAACGACGTTTCGTTTTGATGATTCTTTCAACACTGAAAAAGATTTTTGCATGTACCTCAAAAGAAAATTTCAAATAACAGTCTATATTTAAAATTACATTAGAATTTATTGTAATCCCTATAATATTGTAAACATTTAATCTCTTTTCAATTTACTAATTAATGTTAGAAGAAGTGTATTTTAAACGCATTGTTATTTGAATACAGATTTAAAAGTACATAATTAGGAAACATCTTATAATATTTCAATCTCTTTTCACTTTACAAATTGACGTTAGAAGAAATACACTTAAAACGAATTATTATTTTAATACAGATTTAAAAGTACATCTTGAATGCAAATTTCGGGTACGCCCCAGGACAGAAAACTCTACCTGGCTCCGAGTACCATTACCGCAAAGTCCATAAAACTTTATAACAACCAATTGGCAGAATCTATAATGAGCTCCAAATATTTGTTTCTCCAACTATAATTTTAAGTCTTACCGTGGAAAGGTTGTCCGCCTTGTACGTTCTGAACAAATTCCAAAAAAATTGTAATATATTTTAATACAAAATACTTCCTGTTTCAGACTATAAAATAACAATAATTCGACAATGAAATAATTTCTGTTGATTTGAGTAAGACGTTAGGTAGCTATAGACCATAGATTAAGGAAAATATATAGTAGAAGATTGGGTATCTCCCTTATAAACCGTGATAACAAGTTTTAGTGCCGTCTATGAAAAGGTCAGAGAACTAAATTTGACAGCTGAGAAAGTCGCGGGAAATATGAATTCATTTTGAATTATTCGAAACTTTAAATTTTATTTCTTGATAATGTAATTAATAAAAAATCTATTGAAAATAGATAATTTATTAAAGACATTATCAATAAATATGAAATATATGTTGAACTATAAAAAAAATTACAGTACTTAATATGTTAATGTCTTTATTTTAAAATATATACATTACATTATTTAAATCAAATAATAAATAAATAACTACAAATCTCAAACTACACGGCGAAAACTATTAAAATTTAAGAACATACTAACTAATCAAGGAATCAAAAATTTAAATTATTATTCTTACAAGAGGTAATATTATTTCAAAAAAGGGATGTTACTTTAAATGTTTGCCAGAAATGCACTGTTTCATTGACCTCGTTATCGATGTTAGTCCACTTTTTAACAAATCTACCCTCTTTTATACTCATTTTTTCTTAAAACTGACACCATACTATTTCAACATTCTTTGATGAATCTTATGAAGCTTCGCGTCCTTTCGCCTAATAATGTAATATTTTGCTGCTCTTCTACGGTGTAAATATCTAAGAGCACCACCATGATGTAAATTCTCCTGGTCCACTTACATGAACCATTTCTTCTATAGGGCACTGTCAACTTTTGCAAGAATGTGTCTTCACTATGCAGGATTTACAAATATTTCATGTGATTTTTTTCTGAAATATTATTAATTTGTTGTTATATTTTATAGCACCCCCGTATAATAATGCTAGTATGAAAACTATTATACTTACCGAAATTATATTGAATGATAAAGTAATATATTGCCATAAAGATACAAATTCACAAATAACAGTTTTAAATGTCAAATAATTTTGAACGATGCAATAGAGAATTGTGGGAAATTTACAGCAGTTCTCAAACAATATGTTACCTTTTTATAGTATTTTGACATTAAAGTTTGAGAATCCCTGTAAAATCTGTACTACTAAAGCCATCTATGAAAGGGTCAGGAAGTATTTCCAAACGCTACTAGATTGAAAACTTGTTATCACGTTTCTGTATGCAATTTCACCCCCCTGCTATAGACCACACTTAGAATTTACTCAACTGACACTTAATTTCAACTCATTTGTCACTGAAATTCGACTGGCCTAAGGTCTCTGAATTCCAAATAATGACATTTTGTCCAATTGAGTGCAAGGTGAGTGTGAGTTGAGTGTAAGGTGAGTGTGAGTCGTGTCTCTGAATTTGGCCCTAAGTCTTAAACGTTTACACATATTGTCCGTCTATAAATAAACAATAATTCAGCAATTATTTCGCTTATTATTACGTTTAGCTATTTTAACTACATAACATATATTACAGTATGTAAACTCCTCTATATAATAGCGGAAGTAGTTCAACATTATTACTTCCGGTTCTTGAGTAATTGATAGCAACTTTTAGTTTTCAAATAAAACAGCCTGTATATTTATTAAAATTTAAAAAGTACATGAAATTTACTATCGAACAAAAACAATTATTTATCATACTGTAAAGAAAAACAATGGCGAATACTTAAAATATAACGTTTTTATTAAATGTAGCAGGCATTGAAATTCATTTATTTTACATTTATTAAAGAAAGTTTGTTTATACATATAGTATATTGTGTTATTAGGAGAAAAGTGATACTTTATGTGGCGAGCGTGGAAGTTTGCACGACGAGAGAAGCGAGTTGGATAATTTCACGCGAGGCACATAAAGACACTTTTACTCCGAGGGACACATATTTTTTCTTCAAACGTACATATTTAAAGAAAAATATCTACTACTGACGTTACATTTTACGTAAATTACGTTTGCGATTTCAATTGCCCTGTAGCTATGGATACTTATTTGTTCACTTTTTGTTATAAACATTGAAGTGAAAATTTTGACATTTAAATAAAAACTGTGTGCAATTATGTCGGAATTTGAAGTATTATAATATAGGCCCCCTGAAGTTGTTCAATTGGATGGAAATCTAACAGTGTGGCTGATAGATATGTCCAGGAATCACTGCAAAACAATATAAACTTTTCTTATCACTTTAATTCTAAGTTTTCTTATCTTCATTACCGTCCCTGTAATGGTAATCTGTAAGTCTGCTATTATTTAATATGTTATTTCTTCAAAAGTAAACTCTGTGTATATTTCAATTCATAGGTTATTTATTTAAATTTGACGGCTATTGATGGTATTTAGTAACTTTATTCTTAGGTTACCTAGCGTGCTATAGTGACATTTAGGGCGATATTACATGTTTCTTTTATTATAGTTATTCTGTATAGTTTCTATGGATATTTATTTATTTTACTTCTACGCCGGCGGCGTAGAAATTAGCTACTTCTACGTCGGCGGCGAAGAAATTAAACTTCTACCTTGTGAATCAAGTCACAAAAGATGCTACTTTTATGACGTTTGAAGAAAAATGTTGTTTTTTGAGCATTCACCATTGCATTTTTTATTAATATGACGTAGAGTTGTTTTTATACTGTTGGATAGCAAATTTCATGTACTTTTTAAATTTGAATAAATATATATATATATATATATATATATATATATATATATATATATATATATATATATATATAGGGTGCTTCATTTCAAAATTAAAACTTGTTATCAATTACTTGAGAACCGGAAATAATAATGTTGAACTACTTCCGCTATTAGAGGAGTTTACACACTGTAATGTATGTTATATAGTTAAAATTGCTAAACGTAATAATAAGCAAGATAATGGCCTAGTTTACACCGTAGACCTATATTCGACCTATACCCCAAATTCAACCTAAATGCATTGGGACCACCTGGTGTAAACACTTAAAATATGGAGCGGCCTGGCTTAGGTCAGGGCACTTTTTCATGTAATTCTGGGCCTCGGCCTAAATGTATTTATTGCGGTGTAAACAGCTAATATCTAAAATAGTTCGAAATTTGTACGGTAGAGTAGATGTCGGTAATATTGAGTACAGTGATACTGATTTACACACACAAATCTACATATAAATTTATATGTAGATCTGTGTTTACACATATTGTGACAGTTTTGTTTGACAGTAAGAGTAAGTACCTAAATAAGTAGTGAAATTTTGTATATAAACATGAGTGATAAAAAGATAAAAGAATTGCTTTTTTAACTTAAAATTAAACCGCAAGATGGTACAAACTAGTACCTATATTCTGCCTTTATCCCACCTATCCTAGGCTCTAAAGTATGCGGTGTAAACAATATGATATTTTTTTAACTTTGTCTTAATATAGGTCACATATAGGTCTGGCCTACCTCAGGTCATACGGTGTAAACTAGGCCAATTTCTGGTTTATATAAATAAAGACGGACAGCCTGTATATACAGTATTAGTCATGTAAAATTTTATCTGATTCTTTTAAGTACAGTAAGGGGAAATTTTACCGTGAATACGCAATCTGATATTATCTGATTGTTTTTATTTTTTAATACAATTATTGTCAAAAATTACATTATAACGTTACATGTCAGGAAACTGATCTTTTGCAGGACGAAGTAGACATATTCTATTACTAGCCGTAGGCAAGGATTGAAAGCCTTCGAATCCTGCGGACACTTTCCTGACATAATAATCGCTTAAATTATATATTTTTTTTTAGATTCACAATTTTGTCATTTTTGACAATTATATTCAAAATTAAAAAAAAAAAACAGATTGTGTATCCATGATGCAATTTTCCATTACAATACTTAAAACAGTCAAGTAAAATTTTACTAAATATCACAACTAATAAGCAGAATAAATGAAACTTTAATCTAGTTCGTAATTAGCAGATTTTTTAGCCTGCGTTTTAATAAGCACAGCGTTAATTTTGAAGAAAAAGATGATAAAATATTTCATTGCGTATTAAAGCAGCAGCTAACCCAGAGATAATTATTTTAAAAACACAATTGCAAATTTAATCGCCAGTGTGATGAACATAATAAATTATTTGCATCTTTCTTAATGTTAACAAGGCAACATGGATTACAAGGCTCAGTTAGACAAAATTTGTTATTATGAATGCAGTTAGATAATAGCTGTTTTTTGGCGACACACTGGTTTGATGCTGGTTCGTAGTGATTTGAAACTTATTATTTTTCGAAATAATAAATAGAAATATTCTTCTACAGGGTGTTATATTTTAGTGGACCCAGCAAATATCTCGCTTATTTATTAAGTTAGTAATTTCTTTCATATAACATGATTTATACAGCAATATGTAAACTGCTTGATGACGGATGTACATTCAAGATACCACTTCCGGTTTCTTAGTAATTAATATCAACTTTGAAATTTCAAATGGAACATACTATATTCTTTTACAAATTTGAAAAGTACATCAAATTTGCTTTACAATCATGTAAAATAATCCATATGTTACATTATTAAAAAGTAAAATGGCGGGCACTTTTTTATTATCTAGTCGAAAAGAAAATAGTGAGCCATGACTATGGCTAGAAATAAAACAATGAACTAAAACAATTGTAATGAAAAAAAATATATATTTCGTTTAATAATAATAGTTACAATTGTTTTAATTCAAGCCACAGTCATGGCTTACTATTTTCTTTTCGACTAGGTGTATAAAAAAGTGCCTGCCATTTTATTTTTTAATAATGTAACATATGGATTATTTTTCATGATTGTAAAGCAAATTTGATGTACTTTTCAAATTTGTAAAAAAATATAACTATAATAATAATAATAATTTTATAACCCAACAGAAACCAATTACAGGGAAATATTTAGTGCAAAAATATGTATGTAAATAACATTCGGAGTATATTTTAAATTTTAATATTAGTAAATAACAATACTAAGAACGTGAATGATGAGTTATTATTAATACTCGTATAAGTAATTTAAGAGAAAACTATAATTAAAGTAGGTATATTAATAAATAAACAGAATAAAAATTTAATTGTAAAGTTAGCCGATAATTTATAACAGATGTTATCTTCAGTTCTTTGAAGTTGTAATATAATGTGTTTCTGGGGAATCATATTAAAATAAATTACGTTTTCTACTGAATGCATAATAAATTCCATTATACGAAAGACTAAGTTTTAACGTTTTAATTTAATTTCAATCTGTTAAGTATGTAAAGAGTAATGCAAGGGTAGTTTCCATATATTATGAGAATTTTTTTTTTTTTCGTATTTACAATCGACCTTCTGGGCGCACAATTTGGAATTTGGTCAAGAAATTCGAACAAACTATGAGTCAGCAGTAGTTAATATTTTGCAGCGAGAAGGAGGTAAATATTGAGTAGAAGAGGGGTTGACACCATGAGTTATTAAAACTAAATATTACCTATCTAACGTGCTCCTGATTAATTTTATATTGCTTCATAGCTTCATCAATGATGTTACAATGGTAACTCTTAATAATAGTTATTTGTCAAACTAAAGAGGAAAGCGCTTTCTTCTCGTGTTAGACACAACATATTTTTCACGACATGTTTCTAAGGGTAATATTTTGTTTATTTGAATCAAAATAGTTTATATTGACATGATTAGTAGAATAAGGGTAATATTTTATTTATTTGAATCAATATATATTATTATTTATAATTTATATTTACACTTTGACAACACAACACACAACTGACACGTCAAAAGTTAGGTTATCAGACGCAAGGCGGTATAACAGTGTTGCCAATGAACCAATCTTAAATCTAAATTAAAGTTGTCAAATTGTGATTAATAGGGCTATTCTGTAAGATCGTTATGACATAACGAATCGGTAAAACCTTATATCGTCATGGTAATAACGAAAATCGTTTAATAGGCTTATTCTGTAAACGATCGTTATGACATTTTTCATTGTTAAATCGTTATCATAACGATAATCGTTAAAGTGGTATTCTGTAAACAATAATTTAATTCTACATAACGAAAAAAAGTTACCGATATCGTTATTTCTTAACGATTGGAAAAATCATTCGTTATCTAAACGTTTTGTCAATAATTCAGTATTTTTATTCATGTCAAAATAAAATTGCTATTATGTTCAATAGTGATCTCAAAAACCAGTCATATTACAGTTTTCTGCAAGGTAATATTAAAATAATTTAATATTTTTTTATTCGTAGCGCCTAGCGCAAGCTTCCCAATTTGTCTACAGATGGTAGTAGTTGCTCTAGCATAACCTATAAAAAGAAAAAGAATGGTCCGACAGCTGACAGGTTGACCAGAACGAATCTAACCTAGAAGTTTTGTGAGTTATATTGAATTATTTTAGATTTCATTTAAAATTATAATTTGATTTTAGGAAATAAAGTTCTTAACTTGATCCCAATGTTATTATTTTTCAAAATGTGTTACATACTACAGATACGAAGATAACGATTATCGTTAAGTAGAAATAACGATTTCGTTATGGTAACGATTTGACTTTACAGAATAGGCCTGTTAATCTAGAAAAAGAAAAATATAAGATATAAGATTTTACAATATATTTTTTGTAAATAACATTCATGTTGGTAACACTTTTATATTTTCCTCTCTAGAGAGGAAAATCATATTTTTCTCACTATTTCGGGAGAAGAAAGTTGAGCTTTCTGTGCATGTCGTGAAAAAAAATTTTGTAAAAAAAATATATTCACTTGTTGAAAGAATAAGTATTTGAATCACCTCTACCTTTTTGTTTTTTGAAAATAAACAAGTTACTTGCTTCTCTTTTATTACTTTTGTAAGTTACAATAGGCTCGTTCATATTTCTTAATATTTTTACGCTATTATTATCTAATTTTTTTCTTAAATTAATTAACCTATAAAATAAATATTATATTCGTATACTTCGTTTCAAATAAGAATGGAGCAAAAGTTTTCATAGGAATTTGATTTCGGCTTTGAAACGAAAACCTAGTTAATAACACGGTGGCAGTGATACCGCTCAACGACCCAAGGGATGTAGGTTCGAGGCCCATGTAATACATCGCACCAACCATCTCATCTTTCAACATCTCATCAGCTGCATTTGACAAAGCTCATAAATTCATAAATTAAAATAAAATAGAAACTAATATGTCAGAAGCACCTTTTCATTCACGCTATTGATATTCTTCGCGCTTTTCCATTTTTGAAAGCACTCGTATTCTTTTTCATATGTGTTTCGTGATTTTTGTGGCAATAATTTATCTAATTCATCTGATGCTTATTCTTCAACATCAGTTTTTCTTCTTGAAATTCCATTTGTTACCTTTTTTGTACACAAAATCACACAAAAACAGTATAATAATTTAATTTATAATCAGTTTTTCTAATTTTTGCTGTTTAAAATCTGCTATGGAAAAAAATAGAATTTTATACACGACTATAAAATTAAATTATCGACTCGCAAAATATAATAATATATAAATAATAATAATACAACACAATTTTATCGGCTTGTATAAAATATAACTATTAATTGATTACAACAATCAATATATAAGAAAATAGCTTTAAATGCACAACGTAATTTAATTATAAAATAGACTTAAATTTGATTATGAAAAGGGCCTTAAAAAGCAATTTATTTTCGTTATACAAGTAAATAGTAGAGACATTGAATTGCAGACTGAGTAACTGTCAATGTTTCGCTTTGATTTTTGACGGATCACTAATTTTTTTGGCGACAAAATAGATCCACGGTTAAATTCATTTTTGATATTATTTACCGTAACATGTGACACATCCAAAATGTAATAATATTCATAAATAAGTACATACATGTATACAGAACTAAGAACTGTCATATGATAACCTTAAAATTACATCTCCTATCGACGAGAATGGAATTACAGAACATTTATACGTTTCTCTTCCTTAAAGTATGCAGAAGCATTCAAAATATTTTTTTTTACGCCGTTTCGATAATTCATAACCGCTCAATTTTTGATTGTCACACATGTACCTATACAAATTATTCATAAAGCACAATTATCGACATACGAGAACAAACGATGGGTAAAATTCAAACAATCAAGCAATCAAGCAATAACGTAATCACATTGGAATTCCATTCCAAGAAAAATTTAACTATAAGATGATAAAATAAAATTGTACTCTGAATATTATTTTTCTGTTAGCCATGCTAGACCGTTTCGAAGGTATTTTTATATTGTAATCTAACAGAAAAATTTAATTTCTACTTTTAAGTTGAAAAACTATAAATAGTTCTGTCAGCTGCAAACGTGAAACTTTCTATTCGAAACTGACATCTTAAAAAGCACACTTTCAAACGCATCGCATGGTGATTTTAAACTTATTTTCATTTGTTTATATTGAAAATTAATATGCAGTATATAATTTCAGATAGTGTCTTGCAAAATAAGAAACGGCTTCGATAAAACTATCGATAAAATATGATACTGTAGCTCTGGAAGGGTAATGTCACAGGAAGAAACAAAAATAGAAGAAGCAATTTTAATGAGTCCATTAAATACTGTTTATACTATTAAGAAAATATATGTTGTTAATTAACACAATTTTCATTCCATTCCAAAATACAAACTTTTATTAATTATTCATCCGATATCTTAGAAGTTTAATTACTAATGTTGATAAATCCAGGGTGGAATACGAAATTGAAAACACCTTTTTTCTCGAAAGCTATTATAGATACCGAAAAATTGTTTTTAGTACTTTTAATAAGCTAACTAAATCTGTATAAATTTGGTAAAAAAAGTTTAGTTTTCGTAGATATTGCCATATTTGTACTTTTTTTTGAATGGAATAACCTGTATATTACTGCAGTAATTAATAGAAAATAATTTTTGCTTTAAAAAAATTTAAGGGTTCTTACCTTCTAAACTTGATAGTTTTTGAGATATTAATGAAAATATTTAAATGTTTCTTCTCAAAATAAAGTGTGCGTTGAAAACAAAATTTGTTGACACTTGAGTTATTTTGTATTTGCGTTAAAAAAATTGTGTTGCATATATACTATTATTACTTCGTGTCAATAATGGCAGATTATTCAATTAATGCGAAGTTAGATATGATAAAATGTTATTTATCAAATAATAAAAATCTGTTGTAGCCATCACAATACCTCTCGCGCCCTTTCCATTGTGGTATATATAAGTATTGTATTTAACATTTCTTGTACACAAAAATTCTAATTACATCTTTATATTTACGTATTTTCTATAATTTTAAATTCATTCTACGAGCAAGTCTTCTTCATTTCTTCTAAATGTTCGAAGTTTTTCCAATTCGTTAACTTGATTCGAGGTATTTCTGGAGGGTTCATACCCTATAATTTTAAATATATAATTAGTAATACAATAAGAAATTTTAAATATCGTTCGTAGAAAAGGTCGCAGTACTATCTCTGACATTTATTTGTCAATTACAGACATTTAAATTTCTCAAGTAGTTACCATGGAGACGTTTGGGCTATGAGCAGGCTGTGAGATTTAGTACAACAGATTATTTTATAGATTATATTTCTATATCTTTAAATCTATAGAAGATATAATAAAAAATTTAAATGTGCCGGATAGAGAATTTTGTTTTTTAATATTTGCAATAACATAAATTTTCCAAAAATCATGTTTACAATTTTTTTGTTAAAATACTACTACTTCCGGTAACCAATTGTTACCAGAACCTATTTGACTCTTCCCATTGATGTTAGATTGAAGAATCCGAGAAACAGTAATTATTAAATTAATCCAAAGTAGATGGCTACCTATCTACATCTAATTATACCGTAAAGTACGTAAAAATGTGTTAATTAATTCAAAAACGTCAACTCTGTAGGTAAAGCTTTTGGCTTTAAGCTCTGAAATTTTGTGTTCTCTTTTATTAGGAAAGGTACCATAAAATCACTTATTTTCATGTGAAAGACGAAAATGTCACAGAATGACAAAATATTAATTTGGATATAAAGGCAAATTATACAAAGGGTTGTTTCTTTGTTTTTGATTATTGCTAAAAAATGTAAATAAAAATTTGTGCATTGTCAAACAAATATGGATTTAAAATGCTGATTAGATAATGCAGATGCTGGTCGGCACTGAATTATATATTTCATATTAGCTTAACTACTCCCAAAATTCCCGGGTGTATAATACAAATTACATGCGTAGCGTAGGAGTTGATGTTCCTAATATTATAATTTCTAGAGTAAAGTTAAAAATCATTCATCGTGTGGATTTACACAGAAAATCAGATTTTTCGTAATAACTCTGTATTAACAGATTTTATGAAAATACTGTAAATACATAAATGAATAATAATAATTTTGCTTCTAAATATAACGGTATATAAATTTATGGATTTAGTGGTTAATAAAATTAAAACCTCTATCAAAACATATGTAATTTATTCACAATCGGATCAAGATATATGACATTCGGGCTTATTCACGTGTACATTGTTATTGAACAAGAAATTGTTATTTAACAAAATATTTGAAGCCAAGTATTTCTACCTTACTCTTATATGGAAAGATGCCATTAGATTTTGGAGTAAATCAGATAACCGAATATGGCACTTTACTGGAAGCTCTCAAAATAGTTTTTCTTCGAAAAATATCTTTAAATGTTATTCGAGGTTTATGTTATATAAAAATTAAATTAAATTAAAATAATAATATATCATAACGGCATATTACCCATTGATAGGTGAGCCAATCTACTTTGTACACAGATGTCGGTAATAATGATAACATCACGGCATATTACCCATTGCTGGTTCTACCAATCTGCTTTGTGCACAGATTTCGGTAACGATGATGACATATTTGTACCGTGCGGGCGTTTACCAGGTGTCACCTCACGAGCACTTATTGCTGGCGTAGAAAATGCACGACAGGGGTCATTTTTGTGCCATTTAAAATTAGAAATATTTGGCGTCGCGTGTCGGTCGGGATAGAACCCGGTATTTAAATTTAATTTTAAGTATTTATATGAATAAAAATTAAATTAAACGGGAGGTATTGTGTTGGCCACATCAGATTTTTTGTTTTAAATTTGTTCAACAAAAAGTGTTATTCATGAAACAGTAATGATGAACCAACCAGCTTTTTTCTATTGAAATTCTTGTTCATTTTGTTTAATAAATATGAGGGTCATGCTTGAATTAATGAACACATGTGTTCCAGATCAAAGTAGGTAGTTCCCTTGAACAATAATATATGGCACCATTTTTTGCTTCCACTTCTTAAAACTATATTTTCGGAGACTTAAAAATTGTCAAAGCAGTCAAATGAATAGCTGGTTACTTAAAAACAGACAAAGCTGTCAAACTAATAGCTTGGGTAGTGATTAAAATGGTGAAATAAATTTCAAACTGACCTAAAAACTGTCAAAGCGGTCAAATTACCTATATACCAAGATTCAAAAATATTCTAATTAATTCCATATTTTCATTCACAACGGTACCTTAATAAACTGATTAACTCCGTTCTAAATAACGTTCGCAATAATTTCAAATGACGGTTTAAAATAATGGTACAAATTTTGTTTTCACCAGCTACTTAATTTACTTATTCTCGATAATTCTCTTTGACGTTCAGTTATAGTTATTTAAGTATTAAGGGCAGTAAGTGCACCTTACCGACCGGTTGAGGATTAGTTTGGAGATCGAGACGAAGCCGAGAACTCCAATACATCCGATACCGGTAAGAAGCAATTAATGCCCGCAATGTTTATTATATTTTTTGCACGATCGTCCCAGTAATAACAAATTAAACTTTAGAATTATTTAAAAATTATTTTGACATTTTAAAAAAATTAGTTTAAGTAAGCTATGATCGTTGTTTTGTTATCGTTAAAGCTTTAACAATTGTACATTTATTTTTACCTCCCGCTACCCTGGTAAGGGAGGTATAGGGATCGTGCTAAAAATCGCATATCGAGATTTTGGTAAATGACCACGTTTTAAGGTCCCTAGAACCTAGAATCCATTTTTAACATTTTCACGATGATATCCGTGTATGTGTGTGTGTGGGTGTGGATCCTCTTTACGCTCTAACTCAAATACTATCATCATTCAGAAAGTTTTGAAACCATGTATTTCTACCTTATTCTAATACGGAAAGAAGCCATTAGATTTTAGTGGCAATCGGATAACCGAAAATGGCAGTTTACTTGAAGTTCAAAATAGTTTTTCTTCAAAAAATACCTTTAAATGTAGTATTTCGCAATTTGTTATTATAAAAATTAAAGATTATTCCATACTTTTTCTGTACATTCTATGAATAAATTTATAAAGTAATATAAAAATTGTACCCCGTAGGTAAATGACAGGAGGTATTGTGTTGGTCACATCAGATTTTTTATTTATATAATTTTTACCGCCTCCAGATCGGTAGGTAGTCACATCACTTACCGGTCAATCACATCACTTACTGATCAGTAATTTGTAAACCGCCTTGGAAACCCTATCGATAAAGTTTAAAAAACCCTGATGGTGCAAAAAAATATTTTAGAATTCATATTTGTTTATACACTCGACACTTTGTTTATAAAATTCTTTGATTTTCCACTTAAAGCGTCTGCAATTTTTTCTAGCACTTAATTCCGTTTGAATTTAATATTTAATTTACCTATTGTTTTTGTTTTCTTTAATTTAGTTTTATAAGATTTTTCATTTGAAATAATGATGTACCTACGTTTCAGAGACTGTCGAGCATCTAATTATTTAAATGGGAATTTGTTATTATTAAAATACGAGAATAGTTTCAAAGAAGATTTTCATGATTAAATTTAGTACAATATGAAAAGTTTTAATAATAACTATGAGTTTATGAGTACAAGAATATGGAAAGAGTTCATTGTCGGTATATGAAAGAAACAAATTTATAGTTTTCAGGAACAATTTGCGAAGGTAAAATTAAATGAAATTATACTTGGGAATTTCTCGTAAGCGTGCGAAGCAACAAGTTTGGTAAACCGATCGAAATCTACAGATTAAAAAGCTGTTTTATGTTACGGATAAATTAAATTTATAATTTTATCTATAGTGTGTGTTTTGATTATTAAACAATTGGACTTCAAAATGTGGTGGTCATTAAATTTTAATGCATAATAGTGTAAACTAATATAGTTTTAATTAACTAAATGGCTTAATATTATATTAATTCAATTTTTAATAATGTTGATGAAAATTTGTTAATTTTTACATTACTTTTTACTGTTATGTTATACGTCCCTACATAAATATTTGAAGCTTTTAAAATAAACACAAATTCTTTTAGCTTTTTACCTCTCGCTAAGAGAGGTATTGCATTCATGCTAAAAATCACATATCCATATTTTATTGAATAAGCACGTTTTAAGGTCCCTACAATCCGATTTTA
The DNA here is from genome assembly GCA_951394225.1 of Harpalus rufipes. Classification (NCBI taxonomy): domain Eukaryota; kingdom Metazoa; phylum Arthropoda; class Insecta; order Coleoptera; family Carabidae; genus Harpalus; species Harpalus rufipes. The sequence continues at coordinate 16,757,661 of OX596283.1, read as the reverse complement.
ACATTTTTACGATGATGTCTGTGTGTGTGTGTGTGTGTGTGTGGATGTATGTGTGTATGTATGTAGGATGTTGGAAGGACGATTACTCAAAAACTATAAGACTTAAAAATTGTTTAATTACGTATTTTCCAATCGGACATTCATGGGAAGATCTGAAAAGGTTTTGGTAACAATTGGACAACCGGAAGTAGAAGATTCTTGAAAAAAAATCTTCTAAATAATATTTTTTGAAAATTTTTCTTGGTAATATTAAAGAAAATTAAATTCTCTATCTGATACATTTAAATATTTTATTATATATTCTATGGATTTAGAGATAAAAGAAATATAATAAATAAAATAACGTTATAATAAATTTTACAGCCGAAAGGATGCCATGGAAAATAGTTGACCAGTTGAACTGTTTGTAACTGACAGATAAATGTCAGTGTCAGAAATTCATAGATATTACTAAAGAGTTTTTCTGGGAAGTACATATACATTATATTATTTCTTAATGTATTAGTAGTTAAATATTTAAGATTATAGGTCTATTACATATATCCTTCAAAAATACAGTCAATCCTGACAATGAATTGGAAACATTTCGAAAAATTAGAAGAGGACAAAATTTCTTCATATAATGAATTTAAAATTAAACAATCTAAATATAAGGAATAGATATATGTAAGTACAATTTTTGGTGTAGAATGTAGGTATACAAGAAATGTTAATTACAATAGGGCGCCTTGACAAGCAGATATGGGGACTCATGTCAGAATGATAGCTAGTAATTATGTATATAGATGTATGTATTTCTCATTCTAAATTTAGTGATTTTCCAATTCCATATGGTTTATTTTCCTCGACAAGTAAATTCCACACTCCTGGTGACAAATTAACTACGTGTATTTAGAAAATCTTGAAATTCTGAATGAAACATACTGACTAATTATCATTCTGAAACGGGCCCCCACATCTGCTTGTCAAGGCCAACAATGTAACATGACTGTTCGCGCCCTATACTTATGTAACCAAAAAAGGAAGTGGCGAGAGGTATTGTGCTGGCCACAACAGATTTTTTAACTTTTTAATCACGTAGAAACATATTTTTAAAACTACAATGTTATTACTTGAAGGCATAAATTGTGAAAATTACACATGTGCTAATTTTTCGATGCCATATTGTTTTTATAATCGACAGTTAAAAGATGGTTTAATCAGAGGTGAAAATACCGAGCCTAAATATAGTAAACATTTTATAATAATTAACTATGAAATAGGTTTTAAAAAAAATAAAGTTCTTTAGAAACTTTCCGAATTAAACGGCCGATTCAAATATGAAATTTAAACCTTAAATTATGGAAAAATATATTTGGAGGTGTGCTTGTAAATGTTTCATATTATTAATATAAAATTTGAATATATTATATTACTTAATATTAATAAATATCATGAATGCGATTAAGAGTGTGGCCGAGGCGAAAGAAATGTGCTTAGACAGGAATGTGTGGCAAAGGATGATTATTTCGTAACTTTTATTATGATCCGGATGCGGTATTTCGCAACCGAAAATGTGTTAAGAGTTTACTATAGAATTTAAACTACTCTATCTTAGTATTAAAAACTATTTTATAATTAATTCAAAATTCAATATTTCGTATTGTATAAGAAACACTTCATCTGGGAAGAAATATTTAGATTAAATAATATTTATTAACTTCTTGGAAAAGTAGAATATGTATTTATTTTCGTATTGTGTTATGAAAAATAAGACCAAAGTTATGATGGTATGACATGAAGTAAAAAGTGTAAAAATTGTAGATTAAATATTCAATCTTAAATTAAATTAGTTTCAAAAGTGTTAAAGTTCTTAATTCGTTGATTCGTTACCATAGCACAACCGCCAACACATTAATAATTATTAAAATTTAATAAAAAATATACGTAAACAAAAATTACTATATTTGTGGTAATTATAACTTTATTTAGAGTAACTTTCCTAAACCTTTTTTTAAATTACGTATAATTTTACTTTGTAAAAAAATTGTAATGTACAAATAAATTAACCAATTCATTAGAAACAAACATATTTAATGATGAAGATTGTATATTTTTAAAAATTCTTTTTCCTACTTGTCCTTTATTTCAATATTTATATGATTTAGGAAAAGTATTTTTTTCAGCACTCAGAAAGGAAAAATAATATTAATTGCTGTAACAAATAGTGTTATTTATTTTAAATATTAACAAGACATTTGTACACTTTCTAAACCGTAGTAGATTTTTTTATTTGCAACACGTAGTAATGTTATATTCTATAACTAGTATGAAATAGATAATTTCCGCGCGAGCGAAAAGTTTGTAGGTCGAGCTGTCGGCGAGGTCTATTGTTTCGCGAATAGCGGAGATACTATTCCCTAGACTATACTTTCTCTAACACTATTTAAAAATATATTTTCCTGGCCAATTAACATTTTTGCTGAAAATAATAGTAAAAAACTTTAAAAAGCGTAAAACAAGGCGTATAATTAGTTTTTGTAATCATTTCTTTTACAATTTGACAGTTGAGATGACAAAATCAAAGAAACAACGCACCAAGCACAGCTAGCTTGATTTTGAAACAATTGTGTTTCTCATGTACCTATTTTAAATGGGTGAATTGAAAAACTAGTGAGCTTTGATTGCCTGTTATAGTGTGACAAAATGTACTTATTCTGTAACAGTTTTCAGTTACGGAATGTGTGATTTTCATGGTAGTGTTAGAGAATAGTCATACTCTTCCGTATTCGTTGCACAAATAGTTATTTCCTATTTCGCGTTCACAAAGTGAATTCTGTACAACTGTTTTTGTCAAAAACAGTGTTATAATGAACAATTTTGTACAGATGGTGTTGGGGATTTTTTTAATTGTGAAGTTGGTAACTTATTCTAAGTGTCAAATAAATATCTTTCATTTTAGTTGCCATTACTTGTCATTACTCATGGAATTTTTTTTATAGTAATATATTTACATCAAACAGTAAAACAGTCTTTTAAATTAAAATTCAAGGTATTTATTTGTAGGTTCATATTGTAATAAATATAAATTTGAACTTTAACCTAACTTGTATTGTAAGTAACTGTCGTCAAAATCTCAAATGCAAAAAAAAAAATCAAATGTTTATTTAAAACTGTCAGAGTTACCAACCTTGATATTTTAATATTTCTTTCAAGAATAATTTTGAAATAGGAAAAATAGTATGAAAAACACGTATTACAATGTCCGTTTGTAATACAATAAGGATCATTGTATTATTTATCTTACAATATACTATTTTAATAGCAGAATAGTCAAAAGTCTGACATTGCTAAATTAGGTTAGTTTTAGTTTTGCACTTTTTTTCGCCAAAAACTGAACAATGTAATCTGGTTAATTCCATCTTTTCACGCAGAACAATTTTTATAGAAATTATTAACTGAGTTATAACTATCTTAACTTTCGCAATTTAATTTCAAATGACAAATATTAGAGTGACTAAGTGAGGTAAGATATTGTATATTCATGAAAAGAAATTTAAAGCTACGAACCCCGAGACATTCTTAACTCACGTGGTTTATACAATATTTTATTCCATTTTGGTGAAATAATAATAAAAACATGATAATATTTAATTTTGACAAAATAAAAAACGAATCAATTAGTAGGTTGTGCATGAGAATCATCGTTGGTAGACGTCAAGTAATTTATAAATTAGAAACAAGCTTTATTTTCTGTCATTTGTATCGTGAAATAGTTATTTTCGTTATAAGGCCAGGAAGTGAGGTATTACGGTACGTATGTGAAGTTTACGGACGAGGCGACAAAGGAGCCGAGTCAGGAATTTCGAAATAAGTACCGTGTAATACCACTTCATGGCCATACATATGACATTTTATTTCATACTGTCTACGTGATTTAAATATTTTTAAATTTACCTATGTCAATATGTCAGTTTAAAATAGATCACATCACATCAGAATTTGTCTTAGTTACCTGTGTATGTTTCATTTTTTTTTTTGTTGATTTTGTTTGTTTGCTTGTCATCATAATTGAACTCTCCTTCTAGTAATAACTCAAACCTTCCGAACGATATTTTGGAAAAAAATGCTGAGGCTATATGGAAACTGATTCCCACAAAGTACTTCGGAAGATATGAAAAAGAATTTGACTTATTTTGCAATTGGAGAAAAATATACAATGTCTCAAATAATGTAAACGTTCTTTTTTTGATAAAAATTAAAAATAAACAATTAGAGATGTTTCCAAGCAACACTTCCCGGCTCGGGTACTGTAATGTATCATTTCCCGGACTCAAATTAGTAACCTAAAGTAGTAAATAGCGGACAGTATGAAATAAAATAATGAAAATGGCTGATCTGCCTAATAAGACTGTGGTATTATTTTCGTTCCTGATATTATTTTAAATGCATTATTTGAGCAGAGTGAGTTAAAATTCTGTGAGAGGAACTTAATTTTTTTTTTTAATTCACTAGCAAATAAACAGTTACTTATAGTTGTTGCTATTGAGTTGATAATGACAGTTTAAAACGTCAAAATTGAATAAATAACTTTCAATAATGTGCAAATTTTATTTTCCATGGCCTGCTTAATATTCTTAATCTCTATAATTGTACCACAACCCCTGTGTAAAACAACATAGTACGAACTTGTTTATTTTTTATTTTAAATAGTTAGCAGGGCCGTAGTAAGGAGCTTTTGGGCTCGGGTTCTAAACCATCTGATCGGGTCCCCTTATAATTAACAATAAATGAAAATGTTTATATGTTCATATAATATTTATTTTAAAACATAAAACTTATACAATAAGATCAAAAAACTTAAATATTACTAAATAAAACAAAACAACAAGAATGTACATTTCCTTTGAAGTGCATAACCACATTAGAACATTACATTCCTTGATTTCGCAGTCGCAAATTTTGAAATTAGTTCGTCTAAATTTAGCGAGCGCGCTTTTGCATTTTCAATAGAAAGTATAGCAAGAGATGATAGTCGATTTTGACCAGTTGAGTTCCACAAATAAGTGTTTATTATTTTCAGTTTTGAAAAAGATCGTTCTGCAGAAGCAACTGTCACGGGAATAGTTAAGAAAAGAAAACAGAGCGTTATTATATGTGTGAAACTACTACTGGATGAATAATTGTCAGTTAATAGTTATTTACGTTATAAGGCCAGGAAGTGAGGTATTACGGTACGTATGAGAAGTTTACAGACGAGGCAACGAAGGAGCCGAGTCAGGAATTTAATAACTCAAACTTTCCGAACGATATTTTGGAAAAAAGTGCTGAGGCTATACGGAAACTGATTCCCACAAAGTCCTCCGGAAGATATGAAGAAGAATTTGAATTATTTTGCAATTGGAGAAAAATATACAATGTCGCAAATAATGTAAATGAAACGTTCTTATTTAAATAAAATTTAAAAATAAACAATTAGAGATGTTTCCAAGCAACACTTCCCGGCCCGGGTACTGTAATGTATCATTTCCCGGACTCAAATTAGTAACGTAAAGTAGTAAATAGCGGACAGTATGAAATAAAATAAATTTTATTAAATCTTTTACCGAATTTATATTCGTAAGCTCATTAGAAAAACATGTTCGGAAACTAAGTAATTCTATTCGTAGTAACGTAGTACATAGATATAATTATCGAGATTACAGCATTATAAACTGAGAGTTTACGGGCCCTTAAGACCTCGGGCCCGGGTTCCGCGGAACCCTGATAGCTACGGCCCTGGCAGTTAGTTAGCAATTTGAACAAATATTTGCAATAATCGGAGTGAAAATTACCAAATTTGTATATTTTTCTTGTAATTATAACTTTATATTAAGTAACTTTTCTAAAATAATATTGTAATGAACAATATAAAAAATAATAAAATTTATCATTACTCCAAAACTTTTGCATGTTTTTAAAACTTCCAAACTTCACTCTTTCACACCTTCTACATCGAAAGAACATTTAACATCTCTCCACTCACCAGCAGCACACTCAGCCAGGCAGAAGACGACGATGACAACCGCGGTCTTGACGATCACACTGGACGCGGGCATGGCACTGGCGAACAGAACAGAACGTGTGGTAGTGGTTGGTAGTGGTGTGTTGTGTGCGACGCGACGCACCTGGGTTAGACTCGACGGAACGACGCGATTCTCGCTTATATACCCTCACGCCAACGCAAGCTACTATCATGCTGGATGGCAGAGATGGTGGTGAGGGTGCAAGTGGTAATGGGAGGTCGACTAGTGATTAACATTAAATATGGATTGGGGGAGGAGTTGGTGGACAAATAAATTAAGATGAAACATAGAAAAAATAATTAATGGAGACTTTGATGCATTTCTGAGTTAATAAATGAGATTAGATGGCATTATAACAAAGTATCTACAACTAAAATTATGATACATTTTGGTAATGTAATCCTCTCTATCTAGGGCTTGTATACAAGTTGTCGCCGTTTACCGTCTCCAACCGGACACACCGAGCCGCAATGTTTTACCACTGCCGTACTTCCGGTTGGAAAGTGGCCAGCTTATAGCATCTGAGTGTGATAAATACAAGTACAGAAAAAAAATGTGCGATCAAGGTCATCTACGAATACCATTTTTTTACCTCTCGCTAAGAGAGATATTGGAATCATGCGAAAAATCACATATCCACATTTTAATATTTTTACGATGATATCTGTGTCTGTGTGAGATTGTTGTATGTACGATTTCTCAAATTCTATAAGACTAAAGACCTGTATAACTACAGATTCCTCAATCTAACATTAATGGGAAGAGTTGAATAGATTCTTTTAACAACTGGACAACCGAAAGTAGTAGTATTTTAACAAAACCTTCTAAATATATTTTGAAAACAGGTAGTAACGATGTTACGGACTTGCAGTCTATAATAAAGTTTATGCATGCCAACGTTTCGATTATGCCATAGTCTTCATCAGAACTGGAAATGTCGGTTGAAAAAAAAATTACATATGTAGATAACGGAAAACATATATTACAAGGCGGATATTTAAAATTATAAATAAATAAATATTTAAAACCGTAGATCACAGAGTGAAAATCGTCAAATATAAGAACTTATGATGTATGTATATGATATAAATGGATATAACAAAAGTTTTTTTTTGTACAACGTAACTTTTACACATTTATTTAACTATTTACGGTTTTAACTATTTATTTATTTATAATTTTAAATGTCCGCGTTTTAATGTATGTTTTCCGTTATCCACATGCGTCATTTTTTTTTCAACCGACATTTCTAGCCCTGATGAAGACTATGGTATAGTCGAAATGTTGGCATGAATAAATTTTATTACTCACTGCAAGTCCGAAACATCATTACTACCTGTTTCCATCTTCATCCCAAATACAGTCGAAAATCGTTTTTGAATTCTTGAAAATTTATATTACAAATATTAAGAAAAAAACTCTGTCCGACACATTTAATTTTTACCTCTCGCTAAGAGAGGTATTGCATTCATGCTAAAAATCGCATATCCAGATTTTATTGAATAAGCACGTTTTAAGGTCCCTACAATCCGATTTTATCATTTTTACGATGATGTCTGTGTGTGTGTGTGTGTGTGTGTGTGTGTGTGTGGATGTGTGTGTGTGTGTGTGTGTGTATGTGTGTGTGTGTGTGGGATGTTGGAAGGACGGTTACTCAAAAACTATAAGACTTTAAATTTTTTTAACTACGTATTTCCCAATCGGACATTCATGGGAAGATCTGAAAAGGTTTTGGTAACAATTGGACAACCGGAAGTAGAAGATTCTTGAAAAAAAATCTTTTAAATAATATTTTTTGAAATTTTTTCTTGATAATATTAAAGAAAAATAAATTCTCTTTCTGATACATTTAAATATTTTACAATATATTCTATAGATTTAGAGATAGAAGAAATATAGTATGTAAAATAATCTGTTATAATAAATTTTACAGCCGAAAGAATGGCCATGGAAAATAGTTGAAAATTTAATTTGTTTGTAACTGACAGATAATGTCAGTGTCAGAAATCCGAAGACATTACTGAAGACTTTTTCTGGGAAGTACATACATTATATTATTTCTTAATGTATTAATAGAATTGGAAACATTTCGAAAAATTAGAAGAGGACAAAATTTCTTCATCAAAAATGAATTTAAAATTAAACAATCTAAATATATATGGAATAGATATATGCGTAAGTAGAATTTTTGGTGTAGAGTGTAGGTATACAAGAAATGTTAAATACAATAGGGAGCGAGCAGTCATATGATTTTGTTGGCCTTGACAAGCAGATATGGGGGCCCATGTCAGAATGATAGCTAGTAATTATGTATATAGATGTCAAATATCATAATTTCTCATTCTAAATTTAGTGATTTTCCAATTCCATGTGGAGCAGAATTAAATGTTAAATATCTAAGGCATACAAGTAAACTTTAAACTCCTGGTGATAAATTAACTACGTAAATTTAGAAAATCTTGAAATTTTTAATGAAAAATTCTAACATTTGACATCTATGTACATAATTACTAATTATCATTCTGAAACGGGCCCACACATTTGCTTGTCAAGCCCAAAAATGTAACATTACCGTTCGCGCCCTATACTTATGTAACCAAAAAAAAGGAAGTGGCGAGAGGTATTGTGCTGGCCACAACAGATTTTTTTATTATACCTTCTATAACTTTAATGATATAGATATATAATCTATAAAATAATCTATTGTAGTAAATCTCACAGCCTGCTTACAGCACAAACATCTCCATGGTAACTACTATGGAAATTAAAATGTCTGTAATTAACAGATAAATGTCACTAATGTCACAAAAATTCAGAGATAGTACTGAAGGCTTTTTCTGGGAACTATATTTAATATTTCTTATAGTATTATTATTTTAATTATATATTAAAATTATAGGTATATAACATGAACCCTTCAGAAATACCGCCAATCCCGTTAATGAATTGGACAAACCTCGAACATTTAGAAGAAGTGGAGAAAACTTGCTCATATAATAAATTTAAAATTATAGCATATATGTAAATATAAAGATTAGCAGTGCTATTCTTGTGTCAACGTTAAAATAGCTTAGAGACGGCCTCTAGCTAAAGGTGACCTTTAGTGTTTAGAGTTGATGGTATTCTACTGTCAGTAAATGAGCTACGCTAGCTAACAGTGACCTTTAAGCAAAACAATACTTGGCAACACTGTATTATCTGTCAAAACTTATAAGTTGAGAAGTACAAAATCATAATTCATAATATTATTAAATAATAATTTGATCAAATAAACAGAAATACAGTAAGTATTTAGTTTGTTAATATACAGGTATTAAAACTTTAATAAATTAGTAGGTAGATAATAAATAATTATAGATAATATAAAATGTAACAATTTTAAGATTAATTTTTATTTATTGTAATCTCATACATACTTAATTTATTATAATCAAGGAATATGAGTAAAGAGAAAAGAAATAGAACATAAAAATTGAGGAAGAGGAGAAAATAATTGTAGTACAATTTGTAAAAGGCACTGTATTGGAAAATAAAGGGAACGATCCGCGGCTTCATTGGGTTTTCTTTGTCGGGGTTTTTAATTCGTACATGGGTACAATCCACATATCCAACGGCCTTAGGAAAACTAGCAATGCTATAGAACTCCAGCTTCAGCTTTTACATTCGTTCTGGGAACTTTACAAATCTGTGCAAAACTGCTTCGAAGGAGCTTGATATCCTAGCTATGATTCTGGACACCGTAGATTGACTTACGCCATGCAGATCTGAAATGTAGTGTATTATTACAAAAAAAAAACTTAGTAAAAGGTTTTAAAATGTACCGTTTTTATTCTTTGTATTAAGTAATAAGTCGTATTCAATTTTAAGGTTAGGTAGTGTATAAAATTTATGAATTTTACGTACATAGTTCAACTTGGTAGCGCCCTTTCGCAAAAAAATCTAAGTGCTATTTAAAGCTTGTAGTTAATATTACTCCATAATATTTCTTTCTTGCTGTGAAATGGATTCCAGTTCTTCCGTAACCATATCAATTAAAATTGACAGTTTCTTTTCGCAATCTGTATCTTCGTCTAAATTCTTCATCATCAAACTGTTGAAAAAGATTTGTTCTTTCACGTTCAACTCTAATTCTTCCGCTATTTACATCTAAAACCTCTCTAACATCTTGAATTTCGGCGCACTCACCATGTTCATCCGCCATCTTGTTAGCGTTTAAAGTTACCCAATAGCACCTTTAAGTTTAGAGGTGACCTCTAGCGTTAGCGGCGGTAAAAACTGACACTAGAATACAATTTTTTAGAGTTCAACTCTAAACTGCGCTAACGATGACCTTTAAGTTTTAACGTTGACACAAGAATAGCACCCTAGGTGTAATTGGATTTTTTTTGTGTGTACAAGAAATGATAAATACAATACTTATATATACTACAATGGAAAGAGCGAGAGGTATTGTGATGACCACAACAGATTTTTTTTTTAAGAAAAACTATTTTGAGTTTCAAATAAAGTACTATATCCGGTTTGACTTAAAAAACTAATGAGATTTTTCCTATTTCAATACAAAATGTGAAAATTTTCTTGGTAGAATTTGGGGTAGAGTACACATAGGATCCATTTACACCCATTTTTGTAAAAATGTTAAAATCAGATTTTAGCACGATCTCTATACCGCCCTTACCAATGAAAGCGGATAAAAACAGCACTTAAGTTGTATTTGTTTCTTTGGAACCTACTACGTTACAAATGACTCATAGTGAAGTAATCAGTATTTTTTTATAAAAAAGCACCTAACCTTTTTAATTATGTGTAAAAGTATTATAAGTTGTACAATGCAGTTTAGTGTCACTTTTAGAATTCCCAGGATAGAATCATATAGTGGATCGCTACGTTTATTATCATTATGTTGAATAATTTTGATGTCTATGCAAAGTAGTATTTTTCCTGTGAAACGTTCTATAGAGATATATTTGTTTATATCTATGATAGAATAATACTAGCAGGATCAGCCCTAATATGATTGTGTTTGTTTTCTTTCAATGCCATCGGAGAATACAATTTTTTCTACTCTATTTCATAGTTTTACTTTTCTCACATTTTTCTTCTTTTATCTTCATCTCCTCTCTAATTGCTTTAATTTTATTTGTGTTCGCTTTTAATTTTTCCTAAATGAGGACCACCACCATAGTAACAAATTATAATTACTCATTTATACTGAAACCAGATCATAATATTTCTTATTTTTATATAAATTTTAATTTTATTAGGAACTTAGGTATACAATTCATATTTCACTTCTCATAGATAAAATACTTCATTTACTATACAATTTGTATTTTAATTTTGTAATTTATTTAATAATACATTTTACAAAAAAAAAATAAGAAAATATAAAGCGGGCGGGATATAAACTCGTGATTAAGTATTACAGTATCTCAATCTAACCAACTCAGCTACAGAATGCGTTTCCATGATAACTGTTTTTAATAAAATATTGGTAATAACCGATGTATAACTTACCTATATTCATTGTTGGCCTGGAGAGTGTACCACAGGAATCAATTTTGTGCCATTTAAAATTCTAAAATATTTGGCGTCGGTCGAAATCGAACTCGGTTCCCCAGATTCGCGTGATGTGACGCCTGGTAAACGCCCGCACGGTACAAATATGTCATCATTATTACCGACATCTGTATACAAAACAGATTGGATGATATATTATATATTTTTATTATCTTACCTATATTGCTACATATTTACTTATGCTGGAACCTGTATTAAGTTCCTTTCCATATAATTATTGTTCCATTTACTATTTTCTTTTTAAAACGTTACTATTATTATTTGAAATGATTAGTTTGTTGAGAGTGACATATATCAGTTACAAATATTTGAGATCAGAACTGTGTAACCATGGAGTTGTCTTTAAAGCGTAGGCTCCGGGATTAAAATTATAGATAATTTTATAAATTTATCCATAAAATATATACGAAAAGTATTAAGGCAAACCAAATAATGCAAATTAAAATTTAAAGGCAAGAAAAACTATTTTAAGCTTCCATTAGAATAAGGTAGAAATACAAGGCTTCAAAATTTTCTGAACGATAGTATTTGAGTTAGAGCGCACATGCTCAGGCAAACGCGCGCCGCACACACACACACACACACACACACACATGCACACACACAGACACATACACACAGACATCATCGTGAAAATGTTAAAATTGGATTTTAGGGACCTTAAAACGTGGTCATAATCTCGATATGCGATTTTTAGCACGATCCCTATACCTCCCTTACTAAATGTAGCGGGAGGTAAAAATAATATATCCGTTTTTTACCTTCCGTCACCTTTAGGTAAGGTATTGTCTTTGGTCAAAAAATTCGGCGCTGAGTTTTTAATGAATAAGCACGTTTTAGGGTGGAAACAATTAGCTAATTATATAACATTTAAAAATTTGCATCATTTTTATAATAATGAAATAGATTCTGGTTGAATTCACCTAATCAAACCCACCTAACCCCAAACTTAAAAATAATAAGAATAATGTTCCATTATTTTCGAAACATAGGGCTTGACCGAATTTTTATTTGCATTTAGTATTGTGAGTGGTCAACCCACAGCTTACAAAGGACCGACGGCTTATAGTGACCTCCGAACCACTCAGGTTCAAATGTATTTTTGGCTACTAGCTAAACTCTACTATTGCATGCACTGCCTGAATAATCAAGCAGGTACGTTACCCATTAGATATCACAGCTGACCCGAAACTTACCTAATACTAACTCTTTTAATCAATCTCATCTAAAAAGGTACATACATACATAAAATATCATGCGTGTCCCACTTAGTGAGTTCGCACAAACCCGAAAATAATAACAACAACATCAACATCATACAACAAAACCTTACTCTTAAACATATTAAACTGACGATAAACTCACCTAAAAATAATTCACCGAAGAGGTCAACTCACCTAAGTAATAGATAAACTCACCTAAAAGATACACTCACCTGATCCCTTCGTTACCTTGGCGATTTTTTACAATCTGAGTAGACGTTTTATAAAACCTCTTAGGTGAATTAACCCAGTAGGTTAGTTTAACTTTTAAGTGAAATCACCGTTGAGGTAAGTTTATTTGTAACGAGAGTTCATGCATTAGTTGAGGTCGTTCTAAGGTGAGATATCATTTGTTGAGTTTGTTTTTGGTGAGCTTTAGCATTATGATTAAAACAGATTCAGTAATATGAGTACTGATAATTTTTTAACTCAACACAGAAACAAGTATTTTTCGGTCAAATTCAGTTTTATTTTTCAACATAGACTCCTTTTAAGTCAATACAAATTTTTCATGGATACTCCAACATCTTTACAAGACAGACGTGTTTAGTTGATCTCCTTAGTATAGTGATTGTGTAATTTCATTATATTAATAATATGATAGTGAAGTGTAGTGCGGTGAAGTATACTGATGTGAAGTGAAAATATGTAATAATTAATAGATATATCAAGAAATTATGAAGGCCGTAGACGAAATAAGGAATTTAGATGAAAAGTCTAGCAAATAACAGGATTCATTTCCAGACGGTAAATCGAAATTGGATGATAGAATAAAGGAACACTTCTTAACATAAAATGATTGAAATGATCGGCATTAAATTCAACCACATAATACTTGAAGACAACATTAAATTTAGTATTATAGATACATTTTACCTACAGTCGTTTTTAAGGAGATCTTTTATGTTAAATATATCTGTAAATGTTACGTTGTAATTTTTATGTCATCCATTTTTATTATATTCATCTAACATACGTTTTTTCAATAATCGATGATTTTCAAGCTGTGATCTGTGGTTTTTAACTAATTATTTATTTATAATTTTAAATGTCCGTCTTTTAATGTATTTTTCCGTTATCCACATGTTTATTTTTTCAACTCAACAATTCTAGCCCTGAAGAAGACTATGGTATAGTCGAAACGTCGGCGTGAATAAATTTTATTATTGATTGCAAGTCCGAGAAATTGTTACTTCCTGATTTCATCTCCATTAAATTTAATATTGTAGGTACATTTTATCTACAGTCGTTTTAGCTTTTGAGCTTCAAGTAAAGTGCCATTTCCGGTTATCTGATTTACACTAAAATCTAATGGCTTGTTCCATATTAGAATATGGTTTCAAAATTTTCTGAATAATAGTATTTGAGTTAGAGCGTCCAGAGGATCCAAACTCACACACACGTACACATTTACTCACACACACTCACAGACATAATCGTGAAAATGTTCAAATTGAATTCTAGGGACGTTAAAACGTGGTCATTTGGATATGCGATTTTTAGCACGATCCCTATATCTCCCTCTCTACCAAGGGGAGTAGGAGGTAAAAATAATGATTTTGACAATAAAGTAAAGAAGCTGTTTCATATAAAAAATATCATTACAAAAAATAATAATTTTTAAAATAATGACAAAAATACAAAATAGGATTTACACAAAAAATTACTGCAATAAAAATGATTAGGTTATAGTGGGTTAGATTAATTATTAATTAGGTGTAACAATTACTCGAAAGTAGAAAGATCTTACAAATTGTTACAATTCATATACCCAAAATAAATTCGTATAAAACATTCAGTTAATTTATTAAACATCGTACAAAAAATAGCATACACATATCTTATTGCTCTAAGAAACGACAACCGAAACAAATGTATGTGTGTATGCTATTTGAATTTTTTGTACGATGTTTAATAAATTAACTGAATGTTTTGTACAAATGTATTTTGTGTACATGAATTGTAACAATTTGTAAGATCTTACTAGTAATTGTTAATACCTAATCCACATCACAGTCGAGAAATTACCCAAAAATCATTTGTAATTTTCGTATAAAAAATGTTTTTACATTTTTTTATTATATATATTTATCATCTTCATTTTGTACACTTCAACTATATTTAATAAAGGAATACCTTTTGTATAAATATTTTTTCCATGGCCGAGGCCGAGAGTAAACGTCAATTTCTATGGTATCGACGAAATGTGAACATTATTCCCCTAAGGGAATCTTTATTATTTTGAGACGTAATGAAATATTTAATGCTGTATCATATAATTTTCTGGATTTCAGGGATAACAACGGTAACAAGATGAAAACTGCCACAACGGAAGATTAACTATTTTTTGGGATTCTTTAGTAATGCACAAAATTGTAATTATTATTGAAAGCAATTTTAACGTATAAATATTCAATTGTCAAAAATTATGTTGTCTTGAGCAATGATCAAAGGCTACTATGACCCAATAAAATTTGGTTTAAGTTCAACTGAACTAGTTCAAATATACACATTATAAAAAAAATCTGTTGTGGCCAGACAATATCTTCCGTCAATTCTATGTATTATCTATAAATTCCATACATAAATTTTCTTGCAAAAGATTCTAAATTTCCAGTATAATTCTTAAACAAACTATGCAAATTGCACTTGACACTGACATCTTCTTCTTTAGCTTTTCCCATTCGTTAAAGGTCGCTATTTTTTATTTTCTTCTTCCACTAATTTCTGTTTTGCGTGTCGTTCTCAGTCAGTTCTTTTTCTCTCAAGTCTTCCTCAGTACAGTCCTCCCAACTTATCTTTGGTCTTCCTCTGTTTCTTCAATCTTCTATTACTAAGCTATTAATTCTTCTTCCAATATATTCATTTCTTCTCATGACGTTTTCAAACCAATGTAATCATCTGTCTTGTATCGTTATAGAAACTTGTAACACTAGATTTATTTCCTTACCGTATCTTTCCGTGTCTTCCCCAACATCTACTTCAACATCCTCATCTCTGCCACATTAATTTACTTTTTTACTTTTTATCTGTCAATTTGAATTATATGAATATATTAGTAGTTTACATATTTAGCATAGCTGGCTGATTTATAAAATTTAATTTCTTTAAATTCTTTAACTCTATATTGAATATGAAGTATTTAATGTAATCAAATCGTATAGAGAATAATATATTCTTTAAGTTATAATAACGTTAAATGTCAATAAATCAAATTTAACTGTTAAATCTTCAAATGAGGCTATTTCCGGTTCACCAATTATAACCAAAATCTAATCAGTTGTTCTTCTGGATTTAAACTTGAGGAATACGAAAAAAATATAATTTTTGGAATCGTGGTATTGAAGTTATGCGATCCGAAACTTTCGTCACACACACACAGACTCACACACACACACACACACACACACACACACACACACACACACACACGTATATACATACAGACATCATCGTAAAAATGGTAAAATCGTATTATATGGACTCTAAAACATGCTTATTCACCAAAAACTAATCATTGAATTTTTTTACCAGACAATATCTTCCTTACCTAAAGGTGACAGTAGATAAAAAACTAGTTCAGGTTCAAATTCAAGGTTCAACTGAGCTGAAGTTTAAACCGCCACTGAAAAACCGGGCATTATAGTTTTTGAGATCCAAATGGTAAGCCACTTAATTTGGGCCACCTATATACACACCTCAGGAGAGAATACTATTTTTCCTTCGGTGCGTTGAAGCCCTCGAAATTCGCCCTCTGGTTCCTATTTACACCTCTGAAAAATCATGCATTTCTCTCCTTTACTGTATGGTATACTATTTTTGTAAAAACAGGTTTTTACCTCTCGCTAAGAGAGGTATTGGATTCATGCTAAAAATCGCATATCCAGATTTTATTGAATAAGCACGTTTTAAGGTCCCTACAATCCGATTTTAACATTTTTACGATGATGTCTGTGTGTGTGTGTGTGTGTGTGTGGATGTGTGTGTGTGGGATGTTGGAAGGACGGTTACTCAAAAACTATAAGACTTAAAATTTGTTTAACAACGTATTTCCCAATCGGACATTCATGGGAAGATCTGAAAAGGTTTTGGTAACAATTGGACAACCGGAAGTAGAAGATTCTTGAAAAAAAATCTTCTAAATATTATTTTTTGAAAATTTTTCTTGATAATATTAAAGAAAAATAAATTCTCTTTCTGATACATTTAAATATTTTTATACATATTTTATAGATTTAGAGATAAAAGGAATATAATATATAAAATAATGTTGTAATTAATTTTACAACCGAAAGGATGCCATGAAAAATAGTTGCAAATTTAAATTATTTGTAACTGACAGATAAATGTCAGTGTCAGAAATAATGAGTAATGAAAGAAAAATGTATTTGGAGAATCCCTTAATTCTTGATCTGTGACTATTATGAAGATGACAAGTCTAGGTTGAAGGACTTAAATTTGTTTCAAACATTATGGGACAATGTACACCAGTACTGTAGACTAGAGTAACTTTGAATTGCGAAAAAGCTATCAAATTCTTCTCAAGTAAGTTGTAAATATTGACAAAATTACACATCGATATAAGAATAATCGGAGTGCAATCTATCCGTCACTTTATTAAAGGGAATTAAGGTTATTTAGATATAATAAGTATGAAAAAATAAAATGTAAAAGAAGATATTTAAGAATAGATGCACAATCCAGATATATACATTTTAGACCGCCCAAAATTAATGTTTTTACTAGAAGAATATGAAGAGAAAGTAAACAAAGTTGTTCGAATTGAAAATTGCTGTTACCAGCCTAATATTTATATATGGTAAACTCTACTTTGTAATTTATTGTAACATAATTTATGGTAAAATATCTTTATGTTGAGACATGCTATTATTGAATAATAAAGAAGTTTATACGTCATAGATTTATATGAATATATTATTTGTATTTATAAAAATATTCTTTGCTTTATGCATATAGCCAGGTAAAATATACGGCGAGAGGTTATGTGCTGGCCACATCAGATTTTTTATTTTACACAAACGTATTATTTTACACGCATTAATCCACCCATGAAAAAATATTGATCCTTAACTTTTATTTCAGTTGCAGTTAATAAACAAAACTCTTTCAAAATACGAAGCTAAAAAAGTATGAAAAACACAAAGAGGTTTATAAATATAATTATAAATTATACACTCGTCAGAAAAATGTAATTAATAACTTGTTCTAATATTAAATAAATCATTTCTAAAAAGCAAAAATTATGAAAAAATTACATTTCCAGGTATTCTCTTTGTTCTCTGCAGGAAAACATGGTTACTGTAAATATGTATATTTGAAGTTTAAACATGAAAAATGCAATAAAGCAAAAGTAATTAGTTAACACGTCAGCTATAAACAAATATGAGCTGAGATTTACAGATATTTTGCATGCTGTATACAGTGGCTCACAAAATTATTCGTACATTTTAGTTTTATCAGTACCTCTCGCCATTTTCATTTTATGTTGCATAGGGCGCGAGCAGTTATGTAACTTTGTTGGCCTTGGCAAGCAGATATGGGGGCCCGTGTCAGAATGAGAGCTAGTATAATATACATAGGTGTCAAGTATCATAAGATTTCATCCGAAACATTATGATTTTCCAAATCCATGTGGATTATTTTCCTCGACAATGGATGACAAATAAACATCAGAATATTTTGAAATTTTGTATGAAAAATTATGACATATGACAATTGTGACATCTATGTAAATAGCTACTAGCCGTTATTCTGACACGGATCCTCATATCTGCTTGCTAAGGCCAACAAAGTCATATGACTGCTCGCGCCCTATACGTAACGAATTTAACATTTCTTGTATACACACAAATAATTGAAATTGTTTCTCTTCTTTCGTTCTATAAGAAATTTTATCGTACTATTCTAATATGTTCAAAATTCTTGAAATTCATTGATGGTATTAGCAGTATTTCTTAAGGATATATGTAATATTAACATACCTGTAATTTAAAAACATATTAAATTAATAATACAATAATATATATTAAATGTACTCATACCTCCCAGAAAAATCTGACACTGACATTTTGCATTTATTTGTCAATTACAAAAATTTGAATATCGCAACTGTTTTTCGGGCAACAAGATTTATTACAACAGATTATTCTATATTATTATATACTATATCTCCAAACCTATACGAGATATAATAAAAAAATTAAATGTGTCAGATTGAGAATTTAATTATCTTTAATATTTGTAGTAACAAATTTTCAAAAAATAATATTTAGAATTTTTTTTTTTTAGAAACTACCACTTCCGGTTGTCCAATTGTTACCAGAACCTATTCAACTCTTCCCATTACTGTTAGATTGAGGAATCCGTAGTTATACAGGTCTTTAGTCTTATAGAATTTGAGAAATCGTGTCTCCAACAACCTCACACACACACACACACACACACACAGACATCATTGTAAAAATGTTAAAATCGGATTCTATGGACCTTAAATCGTGCTTATTCAATAAAATCTGGATATGCGATTTTTAGCATGAATCCAATACCTCTCTTAGCGAGAGTTAAAAAAGGTTTCCAAAAATGAAATTCATTTAAATTTTTTTTTAATTTGGCCAGCACAATACTTTCCGTTAATCTTGTGTATTATGTATAAATTTCATACATAAATTTTCTTGCAAAAGGTTCTAAATTTCCTTTAAAATTATTTCATAAACAAATTGTACAAATTGCACTTGACACTGACATCTTCTTCGTTTTCTTTAGCTTTTCCCATTCGTTAGGGGTTGCTTTTTTGTTTTCTTCTTCCACTCATTTCAGTTTTGCATGTTATTCTCATTCAGTTCCTTTTCTCTTAAGTCTTCTGCAATCTTCCATCTAATCTTTGGTCATCCTCTGTTTCTGGAAGCTTCTATTACTAAGCTATTCATTCTTCTTCCAATATATTCTTCATCTCTCCTCATGACATGTTTAAACCAATGTAATCGTCTCTCTTGTATCTTTCTAGAAACGTGTAACACTAGAGTTATTTCTCTTATTCTTTCATTCCTTGCCATGTCGTTCCGTGTCTTCTCTATCTCAACATTCTCATCTCGCCACAATCATTTACTTTTCATTGATACTGACATCTGTCAATTTGAATTATCTGAATATATTAGCAGTTTCCATAGTTAGCATAGCTGGCTGATAAGAAATTTAATATCTTTATAATCTACTGAATATGAAGTATAAAATGCAAACAAAACGTATAGAGAATAATATATTCTAGATATACTTTCATGTCAATGTATATTCTAATGTCAATAAATGATATTTAACTGCATTTTTTCAAGAAAAACTGTTAAAATATTCAAATGAGGGTACTTCCGGTTGACCAATTATAACCAAAATTTAATCACCTATTCTTCTGGATGTAAATTTGAGAAATACGAAAAATATAATGGATCCAGCTTTGAGTGCCCGTGCGGTGACGCCTGGTAAGCGCCCACACGGTACATATATTCCATCATTACCGATATCTGTATACAAAGCAGATTGGCACACCCAGTAATGGGTAATATGCCGTGATGAAATATTTATTTATTTATTTATTTTATAATTTTTGGAATCGTGGTATTAAAGTTATGCGATCTGAAACTTTCATCACACACACACACACACACACACACACACACACACACATATATATATATATATATATATATATATATATATATATATATATATATATATATATATATATATATATATATATATCAGACATATCAGCCAATTTCATTATTTTTCAGTACACAAATAACAGAAAATAAAGATTATTTATAATTAAACGACTTAGTTTTTATTTTGTCAAAATTAAATACTATAACGGTTTATATTATTATTTCGTCAAGAATGAATAAAATATTATATAAACCACGTGAGTTAAGAATGTTTATTCACTGAAATAATTAAATGAATAAACATTATCTTAACTCACTTGGCGTATAAATATCTATTATCTACCCTTCCTTGCATGGATTAAAAACACAGAATCAAACCTAAACGGTTGTTTATTTATTTAATTGTGTAAATTTTTACTTGTTAAAATACATTGTAAGAATGATCATTAGAAAATTGTTTAATGGAAAGAACTGATTAAGAAACTTCCAATTTTTCAAATCAATTCGCTGAATTTTTCAATGCGTAAACAAATTGTAATGATTTTATTCGTTACAATTTTTCTATTTGTTTTTTTGTGTGTATTATTAACATAATATTACAGTTTTAAAAGTCAAAGATATGCGGGTATATGCAAATTTATTTTTATGATTATTATACACTATTTATAAGACGAAACTGCAGTGGAAAATAATTTTAATTAATTAAAATTTAATTCTACCCATGTTTATATCTATATTGTTTACGTTCAACCAATATATTATCCAAAATGAATATACAATTTGCGTTTGAGTGGTTCATTATTCACTGACTGATATTCGAAAATTTATAAACAAAAAACAACAAATGAAAATCAATTATCAAAACAAGTGGGTGGTGAAAACGATGTAATCAAATCAGAGTCTATAATGAAGGACCATCAGTATGGGATATCAATTGTTATAGATGTCAAAATCTCTACATGTAAAATAATATCTTAAAAATTTATATCATGACGGTAATAAACATAATTCGAATTAGTTATTTAACAGATATTAAATATGAGGATATATATCGAGTTATACGAAGAGATATTTTTTCGTAAAAAAATAAATTTGTGGCCATCACAATACCTCTTGAGCCCTTTGTCCTTGTGGTATATATAAGTATTGTTTCTAACATTTACATGTTTTCTATAATTTTAAATTCATTCTATGAGCAAGTATTCTACATTTCTTCTGTTCGAGGTTTTTCCAATTCATTAACGGGATTGGCGGTATTTTTGAAGGGTTCATGTAATATATCTATAATTTTAAACATATAATTAATAATACAATAAGAAATATTAAATATCGTTCCCAAAAAAAGATTTCTCTGAATTTTTGACATTGACATTAGTGACATTTATCTGTCAATTAAAGACTGTGAGCAAGCAGTGAGATTTACTACAACAGATTATTTTATAGATTATATATCTATATCTTTAAATCCATAGAAGGTATATAATAAAAATCTTTAAATGTGTCGGATAGAGAATTTAGGTTTTTAATATTTGCAGATTGGCACACCCAGCAATGGGTAATATGCCGTGATGAAATATTTATTTATTTATTTTATTTTTATTTATATTTGTAATAACATAACATAACAGATTATTTTATAGATTTTATAGATTATATATCTATATCTTTAAATCTATAGAAGGTATAATAATTTTTTTAAATGTGTCGGATAGAAAATTTTGTATTTAGAAGATTTTTGTTAAAATACTACTACTTCCGGTTGTCTAATTATTACCAGAATCTGTTAAACTTTTCCCATTATTGTAAGATTGAGGAATCAGTAGTTACGCAGGTCTATAATCTTATAGAATTTGAGAAATCGTACCTCCAACAACACTAACACACATACACACACATCCATATACACATACTAAAGAACAAAAAATTAAAAAAAAAAATATTTAGAAGATGTTTTTAAGAATCTGCTACTTCCGGTTGTCCAATTATTACCAAAATATTTTCAACTTTCCCAGTAATGTCCGATTGAGAAATATGTAGTTAAACAGATATTAAGTATTATAGTTTTTGAGAAATCGTCTTTCCAACATCCACAAACACACACACAACCATACAACCATACATACACACACACACATCTACACACACATATACACACACACACACACAACCATACAACCATACATACACACACACATCTACACACACATATACACACACAGCCATCATCGTAATAATGATATTATCGGATTCTAGGGACCTTAAAACGTGCTTATTCAGTAAATTAGCGAGATGTAAAAAGGTGGCTACAATTTTCTTTGTTCGTTAGAAGGTATCTCAGTAAAAGTCAATAGTTTTTGGAAGAATCTAGGAGCTGTCTTGAGTTTTCTTTGTGAGATGAGTCGAAAAGTACGGGTTTGAGATTCACTGGTTTCCTCCCTTAAAAATTATATAGTCAGAGGATTGACTCTGATTCCGCCTTGTTTGCTTGTTGATTTCCTGTTGTTCAAGTCTTTGACTTTGTGTCTTAGACTGAGCTTTGTATTTCTATGTGAAATAACCGATTAAATTATACTGTATGTACGGCTCTCTCAGCGTGGTGTGATTTTGTGTTACTGTATGTTTTACTCATATAGGTAATTTGATTTTGTAATATTCTTTGTGAATCATTAATGAAGAGTTGTAGATGTAAAAACTGCTTGAGATTTATTTTATGAATTGGAAGAACTTAGAGTTTATATGGATTCATTTGATCGCGTTGCAGTTTTATTTGATTTATAATATATTATTTAAAATCGTCACTAAAGCGCACAAAAATTGCCATTAAAAGTTCAGAAATCGACATTAAATATCAATTATACGACGATTTCATGCAAATGTAGTGTTGCCAACCTTGTACACGTAAGATATTTGGGCAGATGTACGATGTACAATAATAAATTTGTACATAAAATGATAAAAATATATGCACAAAAATTCCGATGAAGATGATTGAGATAGAATATAATTTTGAATGTTCTTTTCGATAACCTCCATGTCCGGAGGTTAGCAACATTAAGTGTAATTGACGGATATTTAGATAGACCCCCTCCCTTTAACTTTTTTATTATAAGTAATAGAAAAAAATAGCTTATATAAAAGTTTTATTATATATATAATAATAATAATAATAATAATAATAATAATAATAATAATAATAATAATAATAATAATAATAATAATAATAATAATAATAATAATAATAATAATAATAATAATAATAATAATAATAATAATAATAATAATAATAATAATAATAATAATAATAATAATAATAATAATAATAATAATAATAATAATAATAATAATAATAATAATAATAATAATAATAATAATAATAACAATAATAATAATAATGTATTTATTTGTTTTAAGGTCCTTTGACCTGTACAAATTTCTTAGTTTTACATACATTTAAATATACAATTTTACAATTATTACTGAGATATTTTTAGTGCCCTCTGTTGGCACCCTCGTTACATGCAGAGTAGCTTATAATGACGTCTTATCCACATCACAGTCCAGAAATTAACCACAATATTTTTTTAAGATTTAGTACTTAGAAGTTATATAAAAATTCTTGCAAAAGTCGTATTGTGAATAATTTTAACCAATAGTGTTATATACGTGAAAGTAATTATTTCCTAGTATACTGAATATGAAAATAAAGATATAAGGTTTTTACTAAAATGAATAAATGCTACTATAGAAGGAAGTGGAATTCAGATAACATTCATAAAAGCTAATTGCGTACAAAATGAAAGATTTAATAATTTCTCATTACTCTAGCTGTATAGCTAGAAGTGGGTTCTATTAATTCAAATATTAAAGATATATTTGTAGCACAATACCTCTCACCATTTCCATTTTAGGATACATAAGCACTGTCTTTAACATTTCTTGTATACCTATATTCTACACCAAAATTTTAACTTATACCTATTCTTTGTAGATACTTAGATTTTTTAATTTTAAATTCATTCTATGAAGAAGTTTTGTCATACTCCTCTAAATTTTCGAGATGTTTCCACTTTATTGTCGGAATTGGCAGTATTTCTGAAGGGTATGTAATATACATTATAATAATTTTATATAATTAATTATTAATACAATAAGAAATAATATATGTATGCACTTCCCAGAAAAGTCTTTAGTAATGTCTTTGGATTGTTGACACAGACATTTATCTGTCATTTTAATTTTTCAATTGGTTTCCTTGGCGTTATTTGAGATGTGAGATTTTTTACAACAGATTATTTTATATATTAAGGTATATTTGTTTATCTCTAAATCTATAGAAGATATAATGAAATATTTAACTGTATCAGATAGAGAATTTAATATTTGCATGGCCGACCAGTGTATAAGTGGATGGATGTGATTGGTAGGGTGCTGAGAAAGTTTCCAAGTATTATGACTGTGGCCGAGGCGAAAGAAGTGTGCTTGGACAGGAATGTGCTCCGGATGCGGCATTTCGCTACCGAAAACCGGTTACTTTAATATGTTGTATGATGTTGATGTTGTTATTATTTTCGGGTTTGTGTTAACCCACTAAGTGGGACATTCGTAATTTTTTTGTATGTATGTATGTATAAAAAAATTCAAAAATTAATATTTAGATTTTTTTTTGAATTTGCTACTTCCAGTTGTAGAATTACCACCAAAACCTTTTCAGGTTTTCCCATTAATTTTTAAGAAATCGTCCTTTCAACATCTACATACACACACACAATCGGATTGTACGGACCTTAAAACCGTGCTTATTCTATAAAATCTGAATACGCGATTTTTAGCATGAATTCAATGCCTCTCTTAGCGAGAGGTAAAAATGTACAAAAACCTAGTAGGGTGAAGTTAAATACAACTTAGCAAAATAAAGTCAAGCTCTGGCACTTACGTGAATATTTCTCGAATATTTTATTTATACGATAGTGTAACATGCATGGCCTTGCTTCAGGCATAATACAACGAAAATAAACTAAATATTTTCGCAACCTATAACTTTATTTAAAGAACTATATAATTAAAGTCACAAAAACTGATATCTTTCCAAAATTGCCTTCTTTTTGCAATAGTTATGTTTCTAAAGGTGACTTTCTGGATTAGCAGATAAGAATCGATTCACCTGTGAAATGAAATCTGCTCCCTGTCCGCAATAAAAATACGAACACTAAATATCCCATCACGGAAATGTAAAGTCTGATATTCGACTAGAGATTTTCATTTCCGGATTAACTATCTCTTATGCTTATCAGAATAATTATAATAAAAATCCGAGAAACCGAAATTCTTCATACAGAATATACGAAATGGGAATTTCTTCGGAGAAAATATTAATTGTTTTTGGAAATTAGAAATAATTTATAATATATGTTCAAATAATCTAGTCATTACGTCATTCACGCCTACGTTAAATCGAAGAAAATAATATGTATTTTTTAGTTAAATAGCTAGCCTACATATTCAGATTTATTTTCTTCAATGGTTTCAGCTCTTATTTGGTGAAACTTGCACTCCATTATTTAAAGAAGGGTTGAAAATTACACGGTTTTTGGTTTCAATTATACTTTTATTTCGTTGACTATAGTTTCGCTATACAATAGCATTTCCGAAATTATTGGTTTTTGGCATAGGATACTCTTAATAACATAAAGATAACACAAAAATACACACAACTGAATAATAAAATATAGGGTGTTCCATTTGAAAATGACGAGTTATAGTCATTTGAAATTGAGCACATTTGATTCGCTTTATTGAACACCTTGTATAATTACATTTAAAAAAATATATGTCAGAACATAGAGTATAATTACAGTTATACAGAAAAGAAAATTCTTAATTTTTACTATTAAAATAACTTCAGTAAGCCTTTATAAAGCAAAGCGTGTATTCGGTCTTTTTTGGAGAAAAAACGGAATAACTTGGCAACGCCGTGGAAAACTAAAACAAAATTTATATGTTCGTATAGGTGAATAAAATACAATTAAAATATATAAAAATATATAGGGTGTTCCATTTAAAAGAAAAAGAAACAATTCTCGCCGAGCCGTAATGCAACGCCCTGTATATGTGAAAATAATTTTACGTTATGCTCCTTGAGCAGACGAATAAATTCTGTTAATAAACTTATGCTGTATTTCTAACGACAAGGGAGATATCTAATACGGCAATTTCGAAGACTCACCTGTATATGTACAGGATATTCCACGACTCGACTGACAAACTTTCACCATATATTCCAGGGGTCATTACGATCAAAAAATGTTATATGACCTATAGTTGAATTCCTCTTTGTTTCGGAGATATCGAAGAAATTAAGAAACAAAATGATAAAAGAAAATTTGTTCATCAATGGATAGCTAATTAACACAAAATTACAACAACTGTTCAAAATGAGAACCTCCATTTTCTAAACATACAGCTATCCTTCGAGTCATAGAATGTTGCCAGTTAATTACTGCCAATTCATTCTTTAGAGAATTAGTAGCTTCAACTATACGGTCAGTCAACTCTTGGCGTGTATCTGGTTTACCATTATTATACACACGAGATTTGAGGCAACCCCACAGAAAAAAATCTAAAGGCGACAAGTCAGGTGACCGAGCTGGCCAATGTACAGGACCACCTCGTCCTATCCATCTTTCCGAAAAATTTTCATTAAGAAACACCGTCACTTGTCTCCCAAAATGTGGTGGTGCCCCATCTTGCTGGAACCACATGCCACGACGAGTTTTCAGAGGAATATCTTCCATGTAATTCGGCAATCATTCAGCATTCACTACGATAGTAAACACGTCATTAAACTGTTTTTTTTTTTGTTAAACAAATCCGTCAAGGCTAACTCAATTATCATTTTTTTTAAATTTCTTCGATATCTCCGAAACAAAGAGGAATTCAACTATAGGTCATATAACATTTTTTGATCGTAATGACCCCTGGAATATATGGTAAAAGTTTGTCGGTCGAGTCGTGGAACACCCCGTATATATATATGTTTAGTCGCAACCCTTTGTTCTCTACATGTAAAATTTCGGGTTCAAAGCTACTTGTGTGATTACATTCTAGTAGGTGTTCAGCGGATGTGGAGTGTGTTTTATTTTTAATAAACGATTTTTCATGTTCTGTTATCCTAGTTTTGAAATTACGTCCTGATTGGCCTATGTACACAGCATTACAGTCGTTACATTTTAATTTGTATACACCTGATTTATTTTCTATTTTTGTTTTTTCTTTTACGTTTTTTATGTGCATGCCTAGGTTATTGGTAGTTCGAAATGAAACTATGACATTATTCTTACTGTTTAAAATTAAATTTGCTATTTATTGCGATGTGGGACCTATGTAGGGTAACACTCTGTATATTGGTTGTAAATGAATTTTGAATAATTTTTCAATTTTGTTTTTTCAATTAAATTGTTTATCAATTTTGTGTTATATCAGTTGTTTTTTTTTGCTATTGTTTTGATTATTTTTACTTCCTTTTCGTACTGTTCTTCTTTTAGGGGAATGTTTATTAATCTATTTACCATGCTGTGAAAAGCTGCTAATTTATGGGATTTTGGGTGATTAAAGGTGTTATGAATTATTGTGTCAGTGTGAGTTGGCAAATCCATCAACAACAATGAAAAACCCCCAATGACCAGACAAACCTACATAATTCACCCCTAATAAAATTCTTGGAAAACCTATAATAAAACTACATAGCTTCACACAGATGGTATTAAGATTGTATATATATAATGATATGTATTAGTTTTAAGTTACTTTAGTTCTGAAGATGCTATTGTATAGCGAAACTATAGTCAACGAAATAAAAGTGTAAGTGAAACTAATAACCATGTAATTTTTAACCCATCTTTTAAATAATATTCAGCTTTAGTGAAGACATTAAAAGTTATTATTTAAAAATTATTGTGAAAAACAAAAGAGTTGTTGTTATTGATGTGTGCTGTTTAATGCCTCTCCTTCTTTATATTATAAAATACATACTGCTACTAATATATGTTATTATTAATACAGTCGTATAATTAATAATATTTAACTGCATGCGAAATATTCATAACGTACTGTAATAGCATGTAAACATGTAATATTAATTTTACCTTATGTATTGCATAGGAAGTAGTACTGCACTAGTTTATGAGTTTATTTCCTTAGCATAAAATAATAGTGAAAATACTATTAATATAATAATATATTGGAAAAATACTACGCATAATTGTAACTTATTTATAAATTAGTTTGCAGTGTAAAATGGATAAAATATTAATCTGGATGATTTCGTCGAAAAATAAAAGAGCTAATAAATATTCATATACAGGTGTTCAATTTATTTTGTCCACTATTAGTATATCTTGAAATGTTACATATCAGGGATGATTGATTGTAATAACATCAACGCAAGAACTGATATTCGAGGACTTTAAAGCATATATTTTGGTGTTTTCGAAAAGTTCAAAAAGGGAAAGCCAAATTTCAGGCCAAACTGAGTTTCATTAATTTCCTTACATTATATTTAAATTCCTAGAACTTGTATATGTGCATGCTATTTGAATTTTTTGCACGATGTTTAATAAATTAACTGAATGTTTTGTACGAATCTTACTGTAAGTGTGATAATGTCCGTGTTATTTTGTATGTATTACATTTTTGTTGTGTAATTGATGTAGACCCTGAAGATGGCGGAAGGGTGCACCGAAACGTTGGTATGGTAAGAATAAAGCCGGATTTATAATGAAGTAACGTAAGAGGTAACGTGAATAGTATCGGTAACGTAAAAAGTTGAGCGTGTACTAGAGCTAGTAATGATTTATATTCAAGTAAAGTAAGAAGTAAGGTAAAATATGTAAAGCAATAGTTACCCAACATTCAACTTTCTACCTTGCCTTAACTAAAATTTTATACCGCTGGCCAATCAGAAGGCAGCATTTTGAACGTTGCCGAAGTTAAACGAACGATATCGAATTACAAGTGAAATTTTTATACTATTACCTGATTGGCTAGCAGTAGTGGAACTACTTTTTAATATAAATCACTTAATTCGCTTACGTTACTTCGTACTTTACATAAACTACGTTGCGGTTTGCGTTACTTCATTATAAATCCGGCTTAATCTGTATGACTAAACTTTCGAGTAATTGTTAAACACCTAATTGTTTATTATGTTTTAGTATGAATTAATGAGATCATTGAGTGAACAGCGAATATGTATCCTACTTTTTTATTTTGAAGTATAATATTATTTCAGCAGAATCGTAGAAAATTTTAAATAATAATATTATGTAGTAACTGTAGTAGAATCTTTGTAAAATAACGATGTAGTAAATTGAATTTGTTACTGCAGTAAATGCCAGAGTTAATGTATAATTTACTACATTCCTATCTCTGGTTAAAATAAACCCTATTACAATAAATGGGGTAATTTCATTTTGATTTGGCATATTTTCATAAATCATATAGCTTATCGTTGTATCTGTTATTTAAGCAAATTTAATTGTGTACAGTAAATAATTGACATGCGTTGTTAAAACTGCAAGTGCATATATTAAAAATGACAATAGTAACATAAAGAATATTTTTTTATGTCCATTTTTATATCTCGCTAAGAGATATATTGGATTCATGCTAAAAATCGCATAACCAGATTACGTATGTAGATAGTCGAATAGAGATATTTGAATTCAGATATCATATCTGAGATGTACCGACTTGTTAACGATCTGAATTTGCAACAAGTGGACGCTTGCTTTGCTAATAATCCGTTGTATTATATTAATTGGAAGGGTAGATTTGAAACTTCGTATTTTGAATCTAATGTATTAATTTTATTATAAATATGAAACGGGGAAAACATTTCTGTTTCTAGCCTGACACCGAAAGGTATTAAGGCTCTGGATTAAGTTTTTTTTAAAGACGTAAAATAAACTTTATATACTCATCGGTAATTTTAAAGAATCTACATGACATTTCGTTTTTACCTACTAGAACCTTTCTCAGGAAATCACTGAAATGTGTCTGATAAAAACAGAACATAAAACAAAATAGATATTTTACGAGTTTTATCTGTTTCTTGACAAATTTTTTTTTTAGTAGTTTAAAGCTGAACTGTGATTTTAAGGGCTCTTGAGTTATCATATTAATTCATATTGACTTAAAATTAAAGTTTTGATTATAACAACGAAAAATGAATGTTTTAGTGACTGTAAATGAAGTAGGGATGTCAGAAGCACCTAAATAAAATATTACTTTACATTCATTTGTTTTCCTCCAAGGTTAGGTTAGGGGTTAGGTTATATAGAAAAAGTATTAATGCAAACCTCTAGAAAATGGAATAATCTTTAAGTTTTATAATAATAAATTGCGGAAAAATAATATTTAAAGGTATTTTTTGAAGAAAAACTATTTTTAACAAGTAAACTGCCATTTCCGGTTATCCGATTGACACCAAAATCTAATGGCTTCTTTCCATATTTAGGATAAGGTAGAAATACTTGATTTCAAAATCTTCTGAATTATAGTATTTGAGTTAGAGCGCCCAGAAGGTCCACACATACACCCACACCCACAGGCATCATCGTTAAAATGTTAATATCGGATTGTAGGGACCTTGAAACGTGGTCATTTACCAAAATCTCGATATGCGATTTTTAACACAATCCCTATAACTTCCTTGCCAAGGGAAGTGGGAGGTAAAAATAGTTATTCTTATACTGCATGGAAGTGTGAAGTGTATTTACACGAGTACATATGCAGTGTGTCAAATAAAGTAAAAATAAATGTGGAAATGTGAACTAGAAGATTAAGAAATATTGTCGAGACAAGATCTTTTGTGTGTATTTATTTGAAGTAATCACAAAACAAAAAAAAATCATAATCAATGCCGACTAGAAAATTTTACATCTGTGGCAATATTTTGTTATAATTCTCGTAAATTACAGATAATTCTTTTAATATAATAACTGGTCCTTCGAAATTTATTTTGTTACACTATGCGTTAATATAGTCAAAATAGTTTAATTTATAGGCGTTTCCGTAATGTCAATTGGAGCTATCCGAAGGATTTGATGACGTCACAGATATATTAGATTCATCCGATTCATGCGTCAGATCTGTATATGATTTTGACGTTTAACTCTGAGTTTATGGAAGAAGTTTAATATGTTAAAATGGATAAGAAAATAGCGCTTGTTTTAGGGTCTTTACAATACGATTTTACTATTTTTACGATGATGTCTGTATGTGTGTGTGTGTGTTCGTATGTGCGTGTGTGTATGTGTGTGTATGTGTGTGTGTGTGTGTATGTGACCGCTTTTTCGTGGACGATATCTCGAATACTAGAATTCCAAAAATTACAATTCTTGCGTATTCCTCTTCCTTACAACCATATGCAGACTTGATTAGATTTTGGTTATAATTGGTCAACCGGAAGTACCCTCATTTGAAGATTTTAACAGTTTTTCTTGAAAAACTCAGTTAAATGTTATTATAACTTAAAGAATATATTATTCTCTATACGATTTGATTGCATTTTATATTTCATATTCAACAGATATAGAGTTAAAGAATAATAAAGATAAAAAATTCGTATAAATTTCATAATTCAGCCAGCTATGCTAACATAACCATGGAAACTGCTAATATATTCAGGTAATTCAAATTGACAGATGTCAGTATCAATAAAAAGCAAGTAATTGATTGAAAAAATAAGGGAAGTAATTCTAGTGTTAGAAGTTTTTAGATATAATAGAGACGATTACATTGGTTTGAACATGTCATGAGGAGAGATGAATACATTAATAGAAGGTGGAAGAAACATAGGAAGACCAAATATAAGATGAAAAGACTGTATTGCAGAAGACTTGAGAGAAAAGGAACTAAATGAGGACGACACGCAAAACAAAAATTAGTGGAAGAAGAAAATAATAAATAGCGACCCCCTAACGAATGGGAAAACTAAAGAAGAAGATGTCAGTGTCAAGTGCAATTTGCATAGTTTGTTTATGAAATAACTTTACTGGAAATATAGGATCTTTTGCAAAAAAATTATGTATAGGGCGCGTGCAGTGACATGACTTTGCTGCCTTTGGCAGGAAGATATGGGGACCCGTATCAAAATGACAGCAATTAATTATGTCCATAACTGACAAGTGTCATAATTTTTCATTCAAAATTTCATGATTTTCTTATTTCATGTGATTTGTTTGTTATCAGGAGTATGGAATTCCGTTGCTGAGAAAGGGAATCATAAAATACCAAAAATTTAGAATCTTTTGCAAGAAAATTTATGTATGGAATTTGTACATAATACACAGGATTGACGGAAGGTATTGTGCTGGCCACATCAGATATTTTTTACAAATTATACATGAAAATAATAAATTTGATTAGTAGGTACTGGCAATATCAAATGTTACATATACTCAAACTTGATAACCACTATATAAACCAGACTTAAATTTGTTAAACAAGTCACCAAAAATGTCAACGGAACAAGAAATTGTATTAAAATTTGAGGAAAGCATTTTAACAGGAGATTTGATTTCATAATTCGTGCGTGAAATATCACAATAAAAAGTTTGGAAATTACGTGAATTAGGTCGAAGAATAGAAATTGATGTTAAACCAAGGGTAATGGGATCGTCAATCTGATTGTGTAGTATTTTATATAAATAAATGCATGATTGTAATTTTCGACGGCTGACAAGAGATAGAAGTTTCAATTCTTGGTATAAGATATTGCAATCAATATCTAAGCCAGGATATTGCTTATTAAGTTTGAAAAATAACAATATCTAGCAAATTTACGCTGTATGGATTCAATTAAACTTATATATTTATTATAAATGGGATTCCAAACTTGTAAACAATATCTAATGTTAATACTTGTTAATATTTGTGTATCTTTTATTGTTCTAGTAATTTGTCCTGTAATTGGTTTGTAAAACTGTTGGGCAATAAATTAATTATTATTATTATTGCTAACAAACGCAAAATATAACCTTTTAATAGTAGAAATTCTAGAGAAGCACTGGGTAGAACGCATTATGAATCCCAAATTTTTATAGGATGATTTTACAATAGCATGAATGTGATTGTTGAATAATAATAATTATATTATACATATTCCTTGACTACATTCAGCATTTTGTATTTTTGAGGCCCAGTGTTTTCTTTTCTGGTCAAACTATTTGTTAACTATAATTTAAAAGAAAAATATTGCCAAATATCACTTATAACTTTGAAAGTAAAAGTTAATAGGTAATTAATAATTTCAGTAGAAATATTCTTTCCTTGAGACAAAGGTATATACTATTTTAATTAAAACGCTTTCACTAAGTAAACCGAGTTTCTTCGTTCGAGGCCGCCCGGTTCTAAGTGCTGCAACGCAGTAATCAAATTGTTCCTGTCTGTTTGTTTAATAAAAATTCGCAAATATTTAACCCAGGCGTGATGTAGTAAAGAATGCTGCTTTTATCACCACTAACACGACACTGCGGGGGCTTCACAACAAAGCAAATATTATTTTTCGTGAGACACGGTTTTTTTTAATTAAAGATTTTTGTGGATTTTATTGACTGCTTCATTGGATTTAAAATAGTAATAACATTATATTAAAAGCTGCAAATTTGTCATCTCTGTAGGATATAGGATCTTCAATTAAAAGGGTGAGATATTAATTACTTCTATAAGTAGGTACATTTATTTGTTTTTATGAAATTGGAATTGAGATATCATGTTTATACAAAAGTACGTCTATAGTTCCCATCTATTTTTATGGAAATTTGACTGAAATATAGTTTTAAAGTAGATTTAGTTAACGATTACAGATTTTACTCCGCTTTGTTTGTATTTGTGCAAAAGCGCATGCAGTTAGTTTAATAAAGAGCGTTGACCGGAACCCCGGAACACAGAACTTTAACTTGTAAAATCATACTATTAAAATTTTCTGCTTCCCTAACTATTTTAGGTAAAAAAAACCTGATGTGGCCAGCACATTACCTTCCGTCAATCCTGTGTATTACGTATGTACAAATTCCAAAGGGCGCGAGCAATCACGTGACTTTGCTGACAATGGCAATCAGACATGGGGGCCCGTATCAGAATGACAGCTATTAATTATATCCATAACTGACAAATGTCATAATTTTTCATTCAAAATTTCATTTTTTGGTATTTTATGATTCCTTTTCTCGGAAACTGAATTCCACACTCCACACAAATAAACCACCTGAAATAAGAATATCATGAAATTTTGTTGTCATTTTGATACAGGCCCTCATATCTACTTGCCAAGGTCAGCAAAGTCACGTGACTGCTCGCACTCTATACATATTTTTTTGCAAAAGATCCTATATTTCCAGTAAAATTATTTCATAAACAAACTATGCAAATTGCACTTGATACTAACATCTACTTCTTCTTTAGCTTTTTCCATTCGTTAGGGGTCGATATTTTTTATTTTCTTCGTCCACTCATTTCTATTTTGCGTGTCGTTCCCATTTTGTTCTTTTTCTCTCAAATCTTCCGTAATAGAGTTCTTCCATCATATCTTTGGTCTTCCTCTGTTTCTTCAACCTTCTACTACTCAGACATTAATTCTTCTGCCAATGTAATCGTCATTCTTGTATCTTTCTAGAAATATCTAACACTAGAATTAATTCCCTTATTCTTTCATTCCTTACCGTATCTTTCCGTGTCTTCCCAACATCTATCTCAACATCCTCATCTCTATCATATTAATTTACTTTTCATTGATACTGACATCTGTCAATTTGAATTATCTTAATATATTAGCAGATTCCGTTAGCATAGCTGGCTGATTTCTGAAATCTTTAACTCTATATCTCTGAAATATGAAGTATAAAATGCAATCAAGTCGTATCGAGAATAATATATGCTTTAAGTTATAATAACGTTAAATGTCAATAAATGATATTTAACTCAGTTTTTTCAAGATGAATGAGCGTACTTTCGGTTGACCAATTATAACCAAAATCTAATCATCTCTTCTTTTGGATGTAAACTTGAGGAATACTAAAAAATTATAATTTTTGAAATCGTGGTATTGAAGTTATACGAGCCGAAACTTTCGTCACACGCACACGCAGACATGCATACATACAGACATCATCGTAAAAATGGTAAAATCGTATTATATGGACCCTAGAACGTGCTTATTCCCGAAAAACTCATCATTGAGTTTTTTGATCAGACAATACCTTCCTTACCTAAAGGTGACGGAAGGTAAAAATAAAATATTGATTCATATATTTAAACATTTGTAAAGTTAAAACAATTGATATAGAATTAAATGCATATAAATATATAGGTAAATATTTAGTATTCGATTTTTAATAAAAATATCTTTCAATATGAAATACTGTAGCATGTTAAGTAGTCAATATTTTTTTAGTTTGAATAAGCAAACCAAATTTCACAGCAGAATAAACCTCGTATTTGAAGAAGGTAACCATAGTTCAAATATTTAACTTTCGTCAACAGCGACCTATTCATGTAGAAATCCTTATGAATGTGAAGAGAAGTAGGAAACGCCATTTAGATTTAATCTTTTTCCTATTCCCTGAGACATCTAGTTATGTGTATTCAAATAAATAGTAGTACTTACTCGGAATGTGGTTGTGGTAAATTTTGAACAACTTGCAAAATTGCTACTAAATAGAGTGATTAATTTACTGTGAAAAATGTATTTTGCAGTTTAATTTTTTTTGTATTCAAGGTACAGTTATTATAGGTTTTTGGAATTTAATTTTTGTGCCTCCGTCCAGCATAAATTGTCAAAAACACTTTTTACAAATCTAGGCCGGCAAAAAGATAGGGTCTTTTATGGTTACAAATTTGTATTATTCTGGTGAAATATCAACTTATAAGTGTTTTCAACAAAAAAATTGCAATTTTTTTACAACTTTTAATACTAAATTGTTAATTGTAACTTAAATGGACACTTTTTAAGCTAAATATATTTATACTTGACTTTACAATGCAAAAGTAATAAAAAATATTTGCTGATTTTCCAGGTTATGTTTGAAAATCCATATCATTTACAATTATTCAAATCTTCTGTTCTTACCAACATGAAAATTCTGATGTGGCCGACACATTACCTCCCGCCATTTGATTTTTATTAATTTAAATATATATGTACCTACATACATACTTATGCTGGAAACTGTATTATGTTCTTTTCCATTAATTATTTTTCTATTTACAATTTTTTTTTTAGAACGTTACTATTACTAAATTGAATTTCGTTTTTTGACAGTGACATTTGTCTATCAGTTACATACATTTGAGAACTGAACTGTGTAACCAAGAAATTGTGTTTAAATCGTAGGCTCCGGGATTCAAATTATAGATAATTTTATAAATTTATCCATAAAATATATAGAAAAAGTATTAATGCAAGCCTGTAGAAAATTTAATAATCTTTATTTATTATTTAAAAAAATAACATTTAAAGATATTTCTTGAAGAAAAACTATTTTGAGCTTCAAGTATAGTGCCATTTCCGGTTATCCGATAGACACGAAAATCTCATGGTTTTTTTCCATTTTAGAATAAGGTAGAAATACATGGATCCACACACATACACACACACACACACACACACACACACATAAATACACATACACACCCACAGACATCATCGTGAAAATGTTAAAACGGATTCTAGGCGCCTTAAAACGTGGTAATTTATCAAAATTTCGATATGCGATTTTAGAACGATCCATATACGTTCCTTACCAAGGGTAGTTGGAGGTAAAAATCTGTTGTGGCCAGCACAATACCTTCCGCCATTTCTACTTATTTTATATAAATTCCACACAGAAAGTTTCTTATATTTTCAGTAAAATTATTTATTATTATTATAAATTGTATTTGACAATCACACATATCAAGTAGTAATATTAAATTTTCAATGATGACGCAACAACGATTACAATATTTATGAAAATTAATTTCTTTCTAAATTTTTATTATTAAATACATGGAATATGAAGAATATAATGTAATCAAATCGTATAAAGAATAAAATATTGTTTAATATTTATAATAACAATAATGTTAAAAAATGTAAAAGTAAGAAAAACCGTTAAAGGCTTCAAATTAAGGTACTTCCGGTTGATCAATTTTAACCAAAATCTAACTAAGTCTTCATTTAGATGTAAGAATGAGGAATACGAAGAAATTGTAATTTTTCGAATTGTAGAATTGGAGTTATCGCGGCCGAAACAATCGTCACATACACAATACCTTCTTTACCTAATTGCGACAGAAGGTAAAAAAGAATTCTCCCTAAAAAGCACAATTTATTACCTTCCGTCACCTATAGGTAAGGAAGGTATTGTCTTTGGTCAAAAACTTCGGTGGTGAGTTTTCATTGAATAAGCACGTTTTAGGGTCTTTACAATACGATTTTACTATTTTTACGATGATGTCTGTATGTGTGTGTGCGTGTTCGTATGTGCGTGTGTGTGTGTATGTGTGTGTGTGTGTGTGTGTGTGTGTGTGTATGTGACCGCTTTTTCGTGCACTATATCTCCAATACTAGAATTCCAAAAATTACAATTCTTGCGTATTCCTCTTCCTTACAACCATATGCAGACATGTTTAGATTTTGGTTATAATTGGTCAACCGGAAGTACCCTCATTTGAAGATTTTAACAGTTTTTCTTGAAAAACTCAGTTAAATGTTATTATAACTTAAAGAATATATTATTTTCTATACGATTTGATTGCATTTTATATTTCATATTCAACAGATATAGAGTTAAAGAATAATAAAGATAAAAAATTCGTATAAATTTCATAATTCAGCCAGCTATGCTAACATAACCATGGAAACTGCTAATATATTCAGGTAATTCAAATTGACAGATGTCAGTATCAATAAAAAGCAAGTAATTGAATGAAAAAATAAGGGAAGTAATTCTAGTGTTAGAAGTTTTTAGATATAATAGAGACGATTTCATTGGTTTGATCATGTCATGAGGAGAGATGAATAAATTAATAGAAGATGGAAGAAACATAGGAAGACCAAATATAAGATGAAAAGACTGTATTGCAGAAGACTTGAGAGAAAAGGAACTGAATGAGGACGACACGCAAAACAAAAATTAGTGGAAGAAGAAAATAAAAAATAGCGACCCCCTAACGAATGGGTAAAACTAAAGAAGAAGAAGATGTCAGTGACAAGTGCAATTTGCATAGTTTGTTTATGAAATAACTTTACTGGAAATATAGGATCTTTTGCAAAAAAATATGTATAGGGCGCGTGCAGTGACATGACTTTGATGCCTTTGGCAAGCAGATATGGGGACCCGTATCAAAATGACAGCAATTAATTATGTCCATAACTGACAGGTGTCATAATTTTTCATTCAAAATTTCATGATTTTCTTATTTCATGTGATTTGTTTGTTATCAGGAGTATGGAATTCCGTTGCCGAGAAAGGGAATCATAAAATACCAAAAATTTAGAATCTTTTGCAAGAAAATTTATGTATGGAATTTGTACATAATACACAGGATTGACGGAAGGTATTGTGCTGGCCACATCAGATTTTTCATTATGAAATACCATGTAGGAAATAAATGAAAAAATATATTTTTCTATCGATCAGATATTTCAAATTGACTCGTAAAGTTAAGTCCTGAATGTTCTCATCACCAATCGTCTTTAACTAAGTTTCAGTCAACTTTCTGAAACTTTCCTCAGCAATCATGAAATTTCATTTCCATCAGTTATATTTGTTGGGAAACTGCTTTATAGACCAAAGATTTAATTCTAAAAATATGTTTATCTTTCGTTACATAACGTAAAAGTATTTAATTTAATAGGAGTAGGTGATATGTAAGGTAAACTTATGTGAGGTAGATAAAAAGAAAATGTCACTATATCTATTTTCAAGTAAGTAGTAAATCTATTTGTGTTATATCAAGGGATGCATTCTATATTCCCATACGGAGCGACACTACATCTTGGAAAATGCATTTTCCATCATCTCTGCCAGGTTACCATTCAGGTTACGATATCCAAGTACAAAAATAAGTATTACTTACTTACGATACTAAAATGGAGTGCGCAATTGAGTGCATTTTGAAAATAAGGTTAAGTGACTTAAAATAATAACCTAAATTCTTATGAATGATTTCTTGTTAAATTAACACCTCTGATAAAAATTCTTGCATAGTTAGTGCACTATATCTATAACCAGGGTATGCCTGGTATAACAATCTTCCAAATAAATATGTCCTCGTAGTTCCATAGTATTTTTTTACAGCATAAAAATTATCAATACACAGTATTTTTTTAAAAGATGTCCGATCAAGGTTATATGTATCATGACCGAATTAACAAATAGGCATACATTTATCTCTTTCCTTTGCAAAGGCTATAAGCGTGTACGATAAGGATAGATATAACACGCTTGTCTTTCAAAAATTCATATTGTTTCGACTAAGTTAAGACATTCCACTTTAAAACGATGCTCGTTATTGATAATACTTTCGCTGTAACAGATTTCTTGAAAAAACGCTTATAAATATCATTTTTTGACCTTTTGTTATTATAAATATTAAAGAATAGTTTATTCTCTATTCGGTTTAATTTTTCTTTTCATATTCAATGAATTTAGATATAAAGAATTATAAAGAAATATTTTGCAACTATATGCTGCTAAAAGCTGCACCATGGTAAAAGAATATTCAAATATTACTAATTGACAGATGTCAGTGTCAAATAAAATTTATATAATATCTTTGTGAAATGATTTTACTGGAATTATAAAAATGTAAGCTTAGTCAAAATGTGTCCGATCTTTAATAGTTTCCCAGATATAACGCAGTGAAAAATGAGTTTTTACGAGATTTACCTTTGCTATCTCAAAAACTATAAGAATTACGATTTTGATTAATTGAGACTTTTTGTTTACCTTTGAGAGGTAATCTTAGATGGCCTTTTGTTATTTTATAAAAATCAAAAGTGAAATGTTGTGGCGACCTTGGTCAATATTTAATTTTCATATAACTACGTAACTATAAGAAATTGAGAAAAATGTTTCATATAAAATTTTATTGTTTTTTATAGTTTTTTTACTGACATAGACAAAATTTTATTCGATCGTTATCTTTGTCAGTTTTTCTTAGATTTTTCGCTTTTCTCGGAAACAGTTGAAGATCATTCCTATGTTGATGAAGCTTTTTTATTCATTTTGGGCAGTACTATATGCCCTTAAAGTTTTTGCTCGAAGTTAAGGGACACCCTGTATACCTATGTTTTTATTTTCCACTTTTTATTTTTAAAAACGCACTGTTATTTTTAGTAGTTCAGTTCAGTTCAGTACAAGGTAAGATCAATTCATTTCCCCCCTAAAAAGAAAACGCCCATAGAATAATTTGCAAAAAAAATTCGGTGTGGAATTTGTACAAAATACGTAGAATTGACGAAAGGTAATGTGCCGGCCACGTCAGATTTTTTTTTCATTAATTTACGTCAGCAGATAAAATTTTGTTTGTAAGACAGATCATACTCAAACATTATATCAAACTTCATGACTGGAACCATAATGATTCACGTTACGATCCTTGCAACATATATATTACTATTACTATATTCGCATGGCTAGTTTCTCAAATGTTGTGTGAGGAGCTCTGAATGTTTGTCATTATTCAAATATTAGTGCGAATAGTGGAAATCCTAACTTATTCATTAACGGCTTTTACTTGCAAATCATAAATTTTCCGAGTGACTTATAATTCATTCTACGATTACGTGTTGTCTAATATCAATATATTTCATTTTCAAGTGGTATCATTGGAATCTTGAAAATTTTGAGCTACAACAATAGTGTGCAAGTGGTGGCCCTTTTACGATTTTTGGGTGGCCATTCATGAAATTAAAAAAAACTATAATTCTATACACACACTGTATCGATCAATAATAGAAAATTATAATTTATATTATTTTTTTTGTTTATAAGAGAGCGTTTATTTATATTGCCTTAAACGTTTAATTTCTTATTTATTTAAATACCACAGATATATAGAAAAACTTAAATTACTGAAACAAAAATGTAATTCTCGCTTCTTTGACATTGCAGCCGAAGAGAAGAATAGCACTAAGAGAAGAATATAGCACTATTTACTAATTCGTACTAATACTGAGTTGCAGTTAGAAATAATGGATATTAAATTTAATGCTGCATTAAAAAGCAAATACGATGAATTTTGTAATTTATTAAATGAAGGTGAAATTATAAATTTTTGGATATTATTGCCACAGCAAAATTTTCTGGACTCAAGAAATTTTGCATAACGATATGTTTGTCGGTTCGCCAGCACAAACTAAATGACGCAAAATTTCTATACATACGAGTATACCTGGTGGTGAATTGATTT
Organism: Harpalus rufipes; assembly: GCA_951394225.1. NCBI lineage: Eukaryota > Metazoa > Arthropoda > Insecta > Coleoptera > Carabidae > Harpalus > Harpalus rufipes. The sequence goes on along the minus strand of OX596283.1, from coordinate 16,715,643 downwards.
ATGTAATATAGGAAAAAATTAAAAGTCCCATTTTCAGGTTGCTTTCAGATTGCCATGAGAAATAAAATAAATTGAAAGATCAAAATAAATGACAATTTGACGCTTACTTTAAAATAAATTAATATTTGCATAAATTAAGAACTTTAACATTTATATTAAGCGGTTCTATTACGTTCAATAAAAATAAAATTAAAATAAAAAATCACAATACCTTCCGTCAATCCTGTGTATTATGTACAAATTCCATACATAAATTTTATTGCGAAAGATTCTAAATTTTTGGTATTATGTGATTCTCTTTCTCGGCAACTGAATTCCATACTCATGATAACAAACAAACCACATGAAATAAGAAAATTATGAAATTTTGAATGAAAAATTATAACACTTGTCAGTTATGGACATAATTAATTGCTGTCATTTTGACACAGGTCCCCATATCTGCTTGCCAAAGTCAGAAAAATCATGTTACTGCACGCGGCCCCATACATAATTTTTCTTGCAAAAGATCCTATATTTCCAGTAAAGTTATTTCATAAACAAACTATGCAAATTGCACTAGACACTGACATCTTCTTCTTTAGTTTTCCCATTCGTTAGGGGGTCGCTATTTTTTATTTTCTTCTTCCACTCATTTTTGTTTTCCGTGTCGTCCTCAATCAGTTCCTTTTCTCTCAAGTCTTCTGCAATACAGTCTTTTCATCTTATATTTGGTCTTCCTATGTTTCTTCCACCTTCTATTAATATATTCATCTCTCCTCATAACATGTTCAAACCAATGTAATCGTCTCTCTTATACCTAGACACTTCTAACACTAGAGTTACTTCCCTTTTTCTTTCATTGATTTACATTTTATTGATACTGACATCTGTCAATTTGAATTACCTGAATATATTAGCAGTTTCCATGGTTAAGTTAGCATAGCTGGCTGAATTATGAAATTTATATCAAATTTATTATCTTTATTCTTCTTTAACTCTATATCTGTTGAATAACAAATATAAAATGCAATCAAATCGTATAGATAATAATATATTCTTTATGTTATAATAACATTTAACTGAGTTTTCCAAGAAAAACTATTAAAATCTTCAAATGAGGGTACTTCCGGTTGACCAATTATAACCAAAATCTAAACAGGTCTGCATATGGTTGTAAGGAAGAGGAATACGCAAGAATTGTAATTTTTGGAATTCTAGTATTGGAGATATCGTGTCCGAAAAGGCGGGGACACACACACACATACACACACACATACACACACACACACACACGCACACACGAACACACACACACACATACAGACATCATCGTAAAAATAGTAAAATCGTATTGTAAAGACCCTAAAACGTGCTTATTCAATGAAAACTAACCACCGAATTTTTTGACCAAAGACAATACCTTCCTTACCTAGAGGTGACGGAAGGTAAAAATAAACAAAAACTCTCAATATCAAACCATACAAAATATGACAGTTTATTTTGCTTTCTCATGGCACTCTAACAGCAACTTAAGATTGAAACTATTAATTTGTGTCTATTTCGTGACAAGAATGTACGCTATCAATAAATTTAAACTTTTTGGATGTCATTTTCAATTCCGAATATCTTTTGTATTTACACTTTTGTTTTAAATTAATTAGGGAATCAACAATCTTCTGGTTACTGCGTTCTTTCGTGGAATACACTATAGATCTTTTCAACCGCGCATTTATGTATTTCCATAGACTTCCAAGATAGACATAGCCTTGTTCTGAGATAAAATTATGTACGTTGGGACTTCAATCTTGATCCAAACGCAAAAATTGAAAAAATCGACTTACCATGTTTTGTCCCGGCAGCAGCGATATGCCGTCTCGATTCACTCTTTTCATTGTTGGAGCTACGGTAGCCAATTTTATACGAGTATATATGAAAATCTACAGGACATCATTTTACATTCAATAATTTTTAGGTTTTGAGATATCAAATACTTATCATGTTTATAAATATATATTTCAATGTGCAATAAGTACATATTCTAGATATGTATTTATTTCTTTATAAATCATATGATATACAAATATAACAATCTGTTGTGACCATCACAATACCTCTAGCCCTTTCCACTGTAGTAGATATAAGTATTGTATTTCACATTTCTTATACACACGAAAAATACTAATTACACCTAATCTTTCTATTTACGTATTTTATATAATTTTAAATTCATTCTATGAGCAAGTTTTCTCCATTTCTTCTAAATGTTCCAGGTTTTTCCAATTCATTAATGGGATTGGCGGTATTACTGAAGGGTTCATGTAATATACCTATAATTTTAAATATATAATTAATAATACAATAAGAAATATTAAATATCGTTTCCAGAAAAAGCCTTCAGTACTATCTCTGAATATTTGACACTGACTTTAGTGCCATTTATCTGTCAATTACAGACATTTTAGTTTCTCAAATAGTTATCATGGAGATGTTTGGCCTGTGAACAGAATGTGAGATTTACTACAACAGATTATTTTATAGATTATACTCGTATATCTATATCTTTAAATCTATAGAAGGTATAATAAAAAAATGAAATGTGTCGGATAGAGAATTTTGTTTTTTAATATTTGTAATAACACAAATTTTCAAAAAATAATATTTAGAAGATTTTTGTTAAAATACTACTACTTCCGGTTGTCCAATTGTTACCAGAATATGTTCAACTCTTTCCATTACTGTTAAATTGAGGAATCCGTAGTTACACAGGTCTTTAATGTTATAGAATTTGAGAAATCGTAGCTCCAACAACCTCACACACACATACACATACACACACACACAGACATAGACCGACACACATTATTATTGAGTTCCAGGGACCTTAAAACATACTTATTCACTAAAATTTGGATAATTTTTAGCATGATTCCAATACCTCTCTTAGCAAGAGGTAAAAACGAATGTGTTGAAACAGTAAGTACATTAATTAATTGATAAACATATAAGAAATTTAATAAGTAACAACCCGAAAAATATTTTGTTAATATATACTCTTAAATTATATCTCTTAAATAGTTAGTAAATACATCTTGCAGAAATGCACCTTCTTAATATAGAGAATTACCATCATACGCGTTAACTTCCGGTTGACTTACGTTGGATTACACAGTAAATCACAAGAGAAATCTAACATGCAAATTATGAAAAGATGATGAACCCTTCAATTAAGGAATTTAATTACGACCATTAATTAATTTTCACCTCGGAATTTATATTGGTATTATTATTTTGTACTGTCTACCACTTATACTCACAATTTTAAATCTGAAAAAGAAAGAGTAAATTGTACAAATCTGTAAATGATGCATGTGTCAAATTGTGAATCGAAAAAAGAAGCGTACATGTTAAACGTTGAACGGGCAAAAAGAAAATGAGGAATATCTTTGATAAAATTGAATTTGAGTTGTGTGTAACGAGGAAAATTTCAAACAAAATACGCGGTAATCGATTTATCAGAAAGTTAAACTAATTTCCTCCCAACCTTTTAAGGTTCATATGTGATGTAATTGTTTTATTGTAAACTAATTATTGGTCTATTCAATTAACAACATCATACGAATTATCATTTGATTATTATTAAATTGCGTGTTATCATTATCATTACCAAAATCTTTGTACAAAACAGATTAGCACACCTAGTAATGGGTAATATGCCAGTAATGACATATTTATTTTATTTATTTATTTATCATCGGACTTCAAGTAACTTCGTTCTAAATCTATCAACCAGCTAGTTTTTAACCTTCGCTAAGAGAGGTATTGGATTCATGCTGAAAATCGCATATCCAGATTTTAATGATTAAGCATAATTTAAGGTCCCTACAATCCGATTTTAATATTTTTACGATGATTTCTGTGTGTGTGTGTGTGTGTGTGTGTGTGTGTGTGTGTGTATGTTTCTGTCTGTGTGTGTGTGTGTGTGTGTGTGTATGAAGTTGAAAAGTTTTTGGTAATAAATGGACAACCGAAAGTAGCAGATTCTTAAAAAAAACTCTTCTAAATATTATTTTTTGATAATTTTTGTTCTTTGTAGTAAAAGAAGAGTAAATTTTCTATCTGATACATATAAATATTTTATTATATCTTTTATATAATTACAGATAAAGAAATATAAGGTATATAATAATCTGATGTAATAAATCTTACAACACAAATAATGTCACGGAAAACAATTGAAAAATTAAATGTTTGTAACTGACAGATACATGTCAGTGTCAGAAATCCGAACACATTACTAAAGACTTTTTCTGGGAAGTACATACATAAATTATATCTTATTGTATTAAGAGTTAAATATTTAAAATTATAGGTATAGTACACATAGCCTTCAAAAATAATGCTAATCCCGACAATGAATTGGAAAGATTTAGAAAAATTAGAAGGGTAGGACAAAATTGCTTCATAGAATGAATTTAAATTAAAAATTAAAAATCTAAATATAAAGAATAGATACAGGTAAGTAGAATTTTTGGTGTAGAGTGTAGCTATACAAGAAATGTAAAATACAATAGGGCGCGAGTAGTCATGTGACTTTGTTAGCCTTGACACGCTAATATAGGCACCCGTGTCAGAGTGATAGCAAGTAATTATGTACATAGATGTCAAATATAATTTTTCATTGTAAATTTAGTCATTTTTCAATTGCATGTAGTTAATTTTCCTCGACAAGTAAATTCCACACTCTTGCTAACAAATTAACTACGTAAGTTTAGAAAATCTTAAATTTTTTAATAAAAAATTCTGGTATTTGACATACATGTACATAATTACTAATTGTCATTCTGACACGGGCCCCCATATCTGCTTGTCAAGGCCAACAATGTCATATGTCACATTTAAATATCTCAACTGGTTTCCATGGAGTTGTTTGGGCAACGAAATTTATTACAACAGATTATTCGGTATTATTATATACTATATCTCTAAACCTATAGGAGATATAATAAAAAAATTAAATGTATCAGATTAAGTATTGAACTATCTTTATTATTCGTAGTAACATAAATTTTCAAAAATAATATTTAGAAATTTTTTTTTAGAAACTACCACTTCCGGGTTATCCAGTTGTTACCAAAACCTATTCAACCCATCCTATTACTGTTAGATTGTGGAATCCGTTGTTGCACAAGTCTTATTCACTAAAATCTAGATATGCGATTTGCATGAATCCAATACCTTTCTTAGTGAGAGGTAAAAAATACCGAGGAACAAACTTTTAGGTTTCTATAGGTAAATATATGATAACGCGTCTATGAAAGTGGTTTCATGCAATTTGGTACTTAAAAATAAAATGGAAGTGGCGATAGGTATTGTGCTGACCAGAACCGACTTTTAATTTAAAGATAACAAAAAACATTCTTCGATAAAAATACATAAGAAATATCGCAGTCAGTATAATTATGACGTAACATAGTGAATGACAACCAACGACCGCCATTCACCCCTGGGAGAAGTTTATACGGTGCCGCTAACAAGTCTAACAACTTACATCACAACCCCGACGTAGAGCGGATTCTCTACAGCGCTCATATGTATACGTTATACGTTGCCTTTCAGCACAGATTGCAAGTTAATGCATTGGGACTACAAGATTTTGACATTGCAAATATGGCAGTTAAGTAACGAAGAGTACAATATTCTTCTGTAGTAATTAGAACGTAAATACATATTTCATTTGGAGTAATTTTAAATAATTATTTATTATTTAATTCAGATGTTTATCATTTTCTAAAGTACCTTCACTTTCAATAAATGAAAATGCTCTTGACATATGGGTTGGTAACTGTATTTTATTTATGAAAAAAAAAATCTGATGTGACCAACACATGACATCTCGCCATTTCCATTTTATGTTACATAAATAAATAATAAATAAATATATCATAACGGTATATCACCCACTGCTGGGTGTGCCAATGCCAATCTGCTTTGCACGCAAATATCGGTAAATGATGAACTATTTGTACTGTGTGGGCGCTTACCAGGCGTCACCTCACGGGCACTCATTGCTGTCGTGAAAAGTGGACCACAGGGGTCAATTTTGTGCAAATAAAATTAGAAGTAATTTTTGGGGTCGGTCGGGATCGAACCCGGGTCATAATTAACGAATTTAACATTTCTTGTACATACAAATAATTCAAATTGTATCTATTCTTTCGTTCTATGAGGAATTTTCTCCTACTCTTCTAATAAATTTAAAATTCTTGATATTCACTGGCGGTATTAGCGGCATTTCTTAAGGATATATGTAATATTAATATACCTATAATTTTAAATATTTAATTAATAATACAATAAGAAATTTTAAATGTACTTACTTCCCAGAAAAAACTTTCTGTAATGCTAATAAAACTGTTGATTCTTGGCACTGACATTTTGCATTTATCTGTCAATTATAAACATTTAAATATCTCAACTGGTTTCCATGGAGGTGTTTGGGAAGCGAGATTTATTACAACAGTACAACAGATTATTTTATAATATATTATATTATACAGGGTGTTAATAAAAAAACTTTACACACTTTAGCAGGTGATAGTAGAGATGAAAACAAGAAAAAAATTCTAATACACTTAGGTCCAATACTCATTGGTTTTTAGAAAATTTATGTATGGAATTTGTACATAATACACAGGATTGACGTGCTGGCCACATCAGATTTAACAACTAAGGACTCTAGGTGTTTACGATCAATTGTAAACAAAGTTGCAGCCGTCGTCGAAGAGACTCACGCACTTGATCGTACACACCTAGAGTCCTTAGTTGTTAAATCTGATGTGGCCAGCACAATACCTTCCGTCAATCCTGTGTATTATGTACAAATTCCATACATAAATTTTCTAAAAACCAATAAGTATTGGACCTAAGTGTATTAGAATTTTTTTCTTGTTTTCATCTCTACTATCACCTGCTAAAGTGTGTAAAGTTTTTTTATTAACACCCTGTATATCTCTAAATCTATAGGAGATATAACAATTTTTTTAAGTGTATCAGATTGAGAATTTAAAGGTCTTTATTATTGTATTAACATCAATTTTCAAAAAATAATATTTAGAACTTCCGGTTGCCCCATTATTACCAAAACCTATTCAACTCTTCCCATTATTATTAGATTGAGGAAGCTGTAGTTAAGCAGGTCTTTAGTTGTATAGAATTTGAGAAATCGTACCTCCAACATCCTAACACACACACACACACACACACACACACACACACATCCACACACACAGACATTATTGTAAAAATGTTAAAATCGTATTCTAGGTACCTTAACACGTGCTTATTCAATAAAATGTGGATAAGTAATTTTTAGCATGAATCCAATACCTCTCTTAGAGGTAAGTAAGTTCTTTTTATACTCATGCATTTTTCTATAATGAGGATGGACTTTCCCCGAAAGAGATTGGTACCGCATATGCTTTTTTGCTCTCGTTGCTTGTATTATTTCATACAGATGACGTCATAGAAGTTTTAATATCGTTTTTCTTAAATTTTTCTAGGAATATTTTTTTAAAAATACGAATTTGTTAGTTTTAAATCTAAATTTGATCAAGGTCACATACTCCATTGTAATTTAATGTTTTATCTGTTACGGTAAGACTTTTTACTATTTCTACTAAGTATACTATTTTGGAATTTTGTTAAATATAATTGTAAGGAATAAATAAATATGATGCGACGGCTTTGTTTTACGTGAACTAAACTCATTCTTTGATGTTAATGAAGCATAGATATATTTAAACCTACTAAAAGGCTGTGACCTAACTGTGGATGAAGTACAATCTAATGTCAGCGAACTAATTCAGCGTAATTTATACATAAACCATGTCAATGATTCTCAATAGAGCAAAAGTTGCAGAGAAGGGAGAAAAAAAGAAGCGAAAATATCTAAAAGTTCAACGGTCGACTATTTAAAAAATAGTAACTAAAAAAATATCCCACGCAGTTTATTTCTAATATTACCTACGATGGAAAAATCTTTTCTGTTTCATAATTGTCAATTAATTTTTCATTCTTTTGAGGAAATTACATTTAGTTTTCCTGCGTTCTGAAATTTTATTCATGTTCTATATTTTTCTAAATGAGCTTTTTGCTATAGGTACTTGTACTATCCGATACCTTTGTTTATGACGTAAAAAACTAATAATAATCAAATAAAAATATGTGTTGCACATTAAATAGCATACCCATTAAAAAATTAATATTATTTTACTGCTTCAATGTGTACTTTGTACGTAAAATTTAATTAATTTATTTAATGTACACAATTTTTTAAGCTAAGACAGGTTTGGATTCATCTCGGGATTCATACTAAAAATTGCATGTGTGTGTGTGTGTGTGTGTGTGTGTGTGTGTGTGTGTATGTGTATGTGTGTTTGTTAGGATGTTGGAGGCACGATTTCTCAAATTCTATACAACTAAATACCTGTTTAACTACGGATTCCTCAATTTAAATTAATGGGGAGACAACCGGAAGTGGTAGTTTCTGAAATAAAATATTCTAAATATATTTTTTTGAAAATTTATGTTAATACAACAATAAAGATCTTTTCATTCTCAATCTGATACATTTAAAAAAATTATTATATCTTCTATAGATTTAGAAATATATAATAATATATATATATATATATATATATATATATATATATATATATATATATATATATATATATATATATACAGAATAATCCGTTGTAATAAATCTCGCTGCCCAAACAACTCCATGGAAACCAGTTAAATTAAATGTTTATAATTGACAGATAAATGCAAAATATCAGTGTCAAGAATCAACAGTTTTATTAACATTACAGAAAGCTTTTTTTTTGGAAGTAAGTACATTTATAATTACATATTGTATTATTAATTAAATATTTAAAATTATAGGTATATTAATAAATGAATATAAAGAATTTTAAATATATTAGAAGAGTAGGAGACAATTCCTCATAGAACGAAAGAATAGATACAATTTGAATTATTTGTATGTACAAGAAATGTTAAATTTGTTAATAATGACCCGGGTTCGATCCCGCCCGACGCCAAAAATTACTTCGAATTTTAATGGCACAAAATTGACCCCTGCGGTGCACTTTCCACGACAGTGTGCTCGTAAGGTGATGCCTGGTAAGCGCCCACACGGTACAAATAGTTCCTCGTTTATCAGCAATGGGTAATATGCCGTAATGATATATTTATTTATTTATGTAACATAAAATGGAAATAGTGATAGTTCATGTGTTGGCCACATCAGATTTTTTTTCTCAATTCAAACAATTAATGAATATAATATTAACATTGGAAATGAAATTTATATAATTAACTAAAGCAACTAGGGTTATTGAAATTAGTACGCCATACTTAGCATGCCGCGAAATTTGACACAATTATGAATGAAAAGTTTTATATTTATAAAAAAATATTATATGTTTCACCGGAAAGTTTCATTATTAACAATAAAAATGGAACCTTATAATTTTGGGATAACTCTTACTTCCTCACTAGAACTCCGTATTACATTAGTTAATTTTACATTTTGTTCCTTTTATTATTCAATTTACTTCTACATATTTACACAGCTTTTCGGCATTAACTTTGTTTATTTCTTGTTAAAATTTATGCGTACATGTAAAACAAACTTTTTATGTAAATTTTACTTTATGCGTAATTCTGATTTACATTTCAGTAAAACAGACAATTTGAACAAATAAAAAATTATGTAGGGCGAGGATAAATTGATACAGTATCAACTTACTACCCTCATATACTACAAGAATTTCTTTCATTAAAATCTCTGGTTACCTCTTAAATTTTACAAACGTTTAATTACGCCACTATCACTACGTAATTTCAGTATATAGTAAAATTCTATGTAGTAGATGATATGTTAATTATCTAGTGCCTCTTGAGATAAATAAATCAGATCCTTTTCCTTTTCAGGGATTATTAGCAGAAGGGAATAATGGGACAAGAATTTAGTAGTTTAATATTTCCTTCGACATTATCCTTAACGCCCACAAATCTTTTACTTTACTGTGGGTGATAATATTTTAGACAATGTTAATTTTTTATTTTGTTGGAGTTACCAATTTATTTTAGACAAAAAGACCATCATATAACTATGGCCAGAATCCAGAATTTGTTTCAGTAAACATTTTGGATTATTTAGGAAATTTCAAATCATATTTTAATCACATGGGGAAAACTACTGATGCTGAGAAGATATTAACGGGAAGATGGAAGGTAAAAAGCGTGTTTGGACGGATTTTGAGTGGAATGATACATACAAGGTGAAACAGAAATAAGTACATTAAATTTAACCAGTAATAGAACTCGTCGAGTTCAAAAATATTTCTTAATAACTTTTTCTTGTAAACCTTGTATATATTGAGTAAAAATTCTTCAAAGTATTGTCACAAATTTCATTACCCGGCTATGGTTGAATAAATTAACAACTGCAAACTGCATGTCTGAAAAGTAGAGCGCGTTGCATGATGCCAAAATTCTGCGCGTGCGTCTACGAACAACTGTTTCTGGTTTGTTTCTGTTGTGACTTGTGACTGTGACTGAATACAATGAAAGAATGATTACAAACTGGTGAATAGATTGATAGATACACCACAAGATGAAACTATACACAAATCGGGAAAGATAAGACAGAATTTTTATGTTACAATAGGTTAGACAATCCAAAAATGGTAGGACATTTATGGGATGCAGTCGACCAAGAACAACTCTACAATTGACGGAACACGAAACCGATAAAGATGATGAAAAGTGATGCAGACTTAAATGAAATCACAAATGTTCAAAATGAATTATATTCTCATTGAAATAACAGCAAATATCATTGTTGATAGATAAATTAAAGCCTACCAACTTACGCGAATGTATGTAAAATGTATATTGGTTAATTGTGTTTGAAGATAGAGTTACTCGTGCAAGTTTAGATTATTATGTGCACTGCTAAACTGATTATGTTGTAATTAAACTAAATATAATTGTGCAATGTTATTAACTCTCAACCTTTGCAAATTCAGCAAATAATACGTGAATAATAAATTTTGTATCAATCGGACCCATATTGTGCGAATGATTATGAGATTTTAATTGTAATTTTCATTTTATAATTAGATTAAAACAGTGAGTAAATATATATCTATATTTGTAGTGATTGTTGTGTAGGAGTATTGCCAACATGGTTACAAGAGTAAGCAGTATTTGTTGCACGAATTGAGAATTTTACTACACTATTATATGCTCCATATAGGAATTAAATAAGGGATTCATAATTTCGAACAATTATGCTACATCAACCCAAAAATAATCGGAATTAAATTGTATAATAAACTTCCACAGGAAATAAAAAGTATAAATAAAGGCTCTGTGGGTACTAACATACCTCTACAGGTCTTTTACCTTCGTAGATGATCATTTGATCATCGCCAGAACAACAAGTCATTGTCTCTGCTCCAGAAGTCTACTCACTATGGACCGGACAGAGACCACAGGTTACACCACACTGATGAGCACCAAATAGTGCGAAACGCGTCTGTAGTTACTTGTTGTGCTGGCCGACTTCTGACGGCTCCATTGGAGTTTATTCAGAAGTTGTAAACTGGTGAAACTAGACGTAACGTTGTAATTTTTACCTTGTATGTAATAAAATTAAAACTTACTCAATGAGGCTTCTCATAATAATAAAAATTAAACAAATTGTTATTATGGCTGGAATCTCTGGTCTGTTAAAAACACTTTTCGTTGTGGTATTTATTAAACGACGAAAACAAATAATCTTTAAAAAAAATGACACTTTTTGTGTTTTTGTCCAGCACATAAATTTTTGTAACGTCGACAAAGAAAATATTTAACCCAAAAATAACTTTTAATTAAAACTGGTTTATAAAACAAGCGTTGGTGTGCGACATGGCACATTTCTAATAAAAAAATTCACTGAGTCCACTCCTAGTGCATATTCTATTTTCTATGCTATATAACCTTTGAACACAGAGATAAATCTTCAATATGCTCCATCATGTTTTAGCCGGTAGAAAGTAAATAACAATAAGAAGAACAATGCATCTTTGTTATGTATTGTGCTGACGCAGAAATCTGGAAGTTTTTGTTTAGTAGAGCGCAGGGAGACAGCAGGGCTCCTGCTTTTGCTCCCGGGCAGGATTAGCGCGCTAATATTTCATAATTTACAGCCAATATGATGATGTCAATGTACCTGTTGCCTGTTGCGTCGCGGTCAGCAGATCCCACGGGAACTGGAGAAGAATGAACAGTGGCGGAGGAATTGATTTTTCGAAAAGGGCAAGGTGAAAATAATGTGATCAGTTATCAAAACAAATAAACACAATATAAATAATGTACATCTGCCTTATATTGTTAGTTAATTTTTTGCTATACTTCTTAACATTGATAATTTGTATGTACACTTTTATTGACTATTTGAAAAACATTTGCATCGTGTGTGAAAGATTTTTGTGCATTGCATTTGTAATTTTTATAAAATATATCAAATTAATTTCGAAATATGGTTATGAATATGAACCTTCTATAATTTTTTACCTCTCGCTAAGAGAGGTATTGAATTCATGCTAAAAATCACAAATAAATAAATAAATAAATATTTCATCACGGCATATTACCCATTGCTGGGTGTGCCAATCTGCTTTGTATACAGATTTCGGTAATGATGGAATATTTGTACCGTGTGGGCGCTTACCACCACGTTTTAAGGTCCCTAGAATTAAAATTTAACATTTTTCAACGATGTCTGTGTGTGTGTGTGTGTGTGTGTGTGTGTGTGTGTGAGTTAGGATGTTGAAGGTACGATATCTTAAATTCTATACAACAAGACCTGTTTAAATACGGATTCTAATATTAATGGGAAGAGTTGAATAGGTTTTGATAACAATTGGATACCGGAAGTAGTAGTTTCTAAAAAAAAAAATCTTAATATTATTTTTTGAATATTTATTTCAAAATTTTATTATATCTCCTATAGATTTAGAGATATTATATAATAATACAGAATAATCTGTTGTAATAAATCTCGCTACCCAAACAACTCCATGGAAACCAGTTGAGATATTTAAATGTTTATAATTGACAGATATATGCAAAATGTCAGTGTCAAGAATCAACAGTTTTATTAACATTACAAAAAGCTTTTTCTGGGAATAATAAATGTCAACCTGTAAATACTCAGTAATAATTGTTCTAACCTTTATTATTAGCAAGTTTCATTGTAGTACCTTATTAATTTATTATAAAATGAATTTATCTAAATCAGAAAAGGTTGATATGCTAGATGTGTATTTTAGAAGTTTAAAAAATAAAAGCATAGCTGCAGAACTTTATCGACTGAGTATTTACAGATTGACATTTACCGTGTTACAACTGTTTTAGTTCATTGTTTTATTTCAAGCCACTATTCTCTTTTCGACTAGGTGTATAAAAAAGTGCCCGCCATTTTACTTTTTAAAAATGTAACATATGGATTACTTTACATGATTATAAAACAAATTTGATGTACTTTTCAAGTTTGTAAAAAAATGTAGTATGTTCTATTTGAAATTTCAAAGTTGACATTAATTACTAATAAACCAAAAGTGGTATCATGAATGTACATCCGTCATCAAGTAGATTACATGTTGCTGTATAAATCATGTTATATGAAAGAAATTACTAACTTAATAAATAAGCGAGATATTTGCTATTGCTGGGTCCACTAAAATATAACACCCTGTATAAGTGTATACAGAAAGCAGTTATTGCAATTTAAATAATTTTAAGATGGGGGAGACAACTTTAATTCTGGGTCGTGGACCATCCTTTAACAACGGATGGTCTAAAGCTCTCAAGCACCAATTTGCAAATTCCTTACAAGTATATGTAGCACTGCTTCGTCCACATCCTACAAGTATTCAGTAACCAAGTTTACCATTTGTTTGTTTTAAATAATTATAAATAAAATGAAAGATTCTGTTGTTTACAGTAGCATGTTCATTGCTATATTCAAAATTAATGGGCTTTGTTAGTATAATCGTCTGTAAAGATAGAACTGTAAATGTGTTTATTTATTCCAATTTCAGTGCTATTAACATTTGAGAGTAGAGAGCGTATTATACATGAAATTTTAATATGGACGGGAAAATGACCTAAGTTGGAATTATACTTGAATTGTCAAGTGGATAGTGTCTCTTTAATAAATAACACAAAATTTTACTTTAAAGGTCTATTATTAGTTACAAAGAATAAATAAATAATTAAATGATTAAGCCGAATCTCTCTTTAATAAATTATTATTATTATTATATATTCGTTTCTTTAAAATTACTGGTTGTGAGCAATTTCTTACCTCAGACTAAGAGATGTCTGTGTGTATGTGTGTGTGTGTGTGTGTGTGTGTGTAAGTGTGTGTATGTGTGTGTATGTGTGTGTGTGTGTGTGTGTGTGTGTGTGTGTGGATGTATGTATGTGTATGTGTGTGGGGATATTGGAAGGACGATTTCTCAAAAACTATAATACTTAATACCTGTTTAACTACGTATTTCTCAATCGGACATTACTGAGAAGAGCTGAAAATATTTTGGTAATAATTTGACAACTGGAAGTAGCAGATTCTTAAAAAAAATCTTCTAAATATTATGTTTTGAAATTTTTTGTTTTTACTTGTATTAAACAAGAGTTAATTCTCTCTCTGATATATATTAAAATTTTATTATATCTTTTATAAATTTAGAGAAAAAGAAATATAAGGTATATAATAATTTGTTGTAATAAATCTCACAGTCCAAATAATGTCATGGAAACTAATTGAAAAATAAAAATGTTTGTAACTGATAGATAAATGTCAGTGTCAAATATCCATAAACGTTACTGAAGATTTTTCTGGGAAGTACATACATTATATTATTACTTATTGTATTAATAGTTAAATATTTAAAATTATAGGTATATTACACATACTCTTCAAAAATACTATCAACCCCCACAATTAATTGGATACATTTCGAAAAATTAGAAGAGTAGGATAAAATTTCTTCATAGAATGAATTCAAAATAAAAAAATCTGTTGTGGCCAGCACAATACCTCTCGCCACTTCCTTTTTTGGTTACATAAGTATAGGGCGCGAACAGTCATGTTACATTGTTGGCATTGACAAGCAGATGTGACGATCCGTTTCAGAATGATAATTAGTAATTATGTACATGGATGTCAATTGTCAATTTTTCATTCAGAATTTCAAGATTTTCTAAATACACGTAGTTAATTTGTCACCAGGACTGTGGAATTTACTTGTCGAGGAAAATAAACCACATGGAATTGGAAAATCACTAAATTTAGAATGAGAAATTTTGATACTTAACATCTATATACATAATTACTAGCTATCATTCTGACATGGGCCCCCATATCTGCTTGTCAGGGCCGACAAAATGCTGCTCGCGCCCTATTGTATTTAACATTTCTTGTATACCTACACTCTATACCAAAAATTCTACTTACATATATCTATTCCTTATATTTAGATTGTTTAATTTTAAATTCATTTTATGAAGAAATTGTGTCCTCTTCTAATTTTTCGAAATGTTTCCAATTCATTGTCAGGATTGACAGTATTTTTGAAGGATATATGTAATATACCTATAATTTTAAATATTTAACTATTAATACATTAAGAAATAATATAATGTATGTATGTACTTCCCTGAAAAGTCTTCAGTAATGTCTCCGGATTTCTGACACTGACATTTACCTGTCAGTTATAAATTTAAATAAATTTTCAACTATTTTCCATGGCCAATCTTTCGGCTGTAAAATTTATTATAACAGACTATTTTATATATTATATTTCTTTTATCTCTAAATCTGTAGAATATATTATAAAATATTTAAATGTATCAGATAGAGAATTTAATTTTCTTTAATATTACCAAGAAAAAATTTCAAAAAATATTATTTAGAAGATTTTTTTTCAAGAATCTTCTACTTCCGGTTGTCCAATTGTTACCAAAACCTTTTCAGATCTTCCCATGAATGTCCGATTGGGAAATACGTAGTTAAACAAATTTAAAGTCTTATAGTTTTTGAGCAATCGTCCTTCCAACATCCTACATACATACACACATACATCCACACACACACACACACACACACACACACACAGACAGACATCATCGTAAAAATGTTAAAATCGGATTGTAGGGACCTTAAAACGTGCTTATTCAATAAAATCTGGATATGCGATTTTTAGCATGAATCCAATACCTCTCTTAGCGAGAGGTAAAAATCTAAATATAAAGAATAGATATAAGTAGAATTTTTGGTGCAAAGTGTAGGAGTACAAGATATGTTAAATACAATAGGACGCGAGCAGTCATGTGACTTTGTTGGCATTGACAAGCAGGTATGTGGGCCCATGTCAGAATGATAGCCAGTCATTATGTACATAGATGTAAAATATCATAATTTTTCATTCTAAATTTATTGACTTTCCAATTCCATGTGGTTTATTTTCCTCGACAAGTAAATTCCACAGTCCTTATGTAACCAAAACGGAAGTGGCGAGACGTATTGTGCTGACCACAACAGGTTTTTTTTTAGTTACCTAGTTTTTGCATTCATGTAACGAAATGTAAGTGGAATTAATCCAGTATGGACTCCATTGCGATTTATAACGTTTATCTGAACATTTTTTTACCATTATTGCGAGATAATATACAATTTATAAGAGAATCTACTTAAGCACTTACTTAAATATAATGCACACTTTACGTGCCAATACTTCAATGACGAAACTACCCCTTATGAGCTAGATCTCTCGCCTCTATGTTATACCAATACATGTATTAATGAGTTCATTGGCTGAATCGAAATACTAAATCTTTTTTTTATTCAGCCCGACAAAGACTATTGTCTAGTCTAGATATAGCTACTTATGCCCGGTTGCAGAAACGTTCATCAACGCTTTGTTTAATTAACGGAACCTTAAAATGAACAAATTCAAATCAGTTTCCTTGTTCTTATGATATTTAAAACATTGCTGTCAAAAAATCGCGTTGCATTTGTTCGTTTTGATGAACCGTTAATAAAAAAAAAATGTTGATGAAAGTTTCTACAACCGGCCATTAGTCTATAATAAAATGGCTGACCATCAATATGGTAAAAACATTTTTTCACTCCCTCCTCTTTAACATTGACTTCTCCGCCTCTGTGATTCATTAGACCTGTAGTCGATGTTTGATAAACTGCTGGTTTATTAAATATTGGTCGATGTTCTCTGCTGAACTTTCTAATATACTCTGTTTTTACGACCATGGCTAAATTAAAGCGTTGTTTGCATCTCATGCGACCTGTGTTTGTACCCTGGGCCAGGACACGGGGTTATAGGTGTTAGTCCACGCACCGCTATCCCCGGACAACGGCGACACACTAATTTCATCACCACGTTATGAGGAAATAATCTCAGGTAAGCAATTCATGAACCATGTGGGCAGACCGACATGTGTTTTATACGGATATAATGGAAACATAATTAACTTTTCAATGAAGAATAACTTATTATTCAAGAAGTTGATTATTAAATTAAGCAGAAATTGATTATTAAGAAAAAAATGAACTGTGTAAGATTAAATAACGAACAAAATTTTAATACAAAAAAATGATACATCATGTGATTGTGAAAAACAATATATTTACACGAACATGGAAGGTAAAGTCAAATTTCTTTAAAAATAGCATTACAATTTGACGACGGTATTTTTTTGGGACAGGTAGTAAGGCCGATTGTTCTAGTCGATGGAGCTGACATGTGTAGTATTCCTTAAAATTTTCAATTGGAAATAATATGAACGGTGTACAGGGTGTGCATTTTATTTTGTCCACTATTACTACATTTTACAAGATTATTTTAATGACCTTAAAATATATTTTTTTGAACCAGTGGTTTTCAAATTGTGGGGCAAAAATTGTTATTTCAAATAGGGCCATATACTTTTTATTTCCTTATTAGATAGAGAATTTTATTCTGAATTCAATGGTATAATATTTGCATACCTTTAGATAACAATTTTTACCTCTCGCTAAGAGAGGTATTGGATTCATGCTAAAAATCGCATATACAGATTTTAATGATTAAGCACGTAATCCGATTTTAATATTTTTACGATGATGTCTGTATGTGTGTGTATGTGGAGAGGTTTAAAGGACGATTTCTTAAAAACTATAATACAAAATATCTGTTAACTACGTATTTCTCAATCGGACATTACTGGGAAGAGCTGAAAAGGTTTTGGTAATAAATGGACAGCCGGAAGTAGTAGATTCTTAAAACAATTCTTCTAAATATTATTGTTTGAATTTTTTTGTTTTTGCTAGTATTAAAGAAGAGTAAAATCTCTATCTGAAACATATAGATATTTTATTATATCTTTTATAGATTTAGAGATAAAGAAATATAAGGTATATAATAATCTCACAGTTCAAAGAACGTCTTGGAAACCAATTGAATAATTAAAATGTTTGTAACTGACAGATAAATGTCAGTGTCAAAAATCCAGACATATTACTGAAGATTTTTTCTGGGAAGTACATTCATTATATTTCTTATTGTATTAATAGTTAAATATTTAAAATTATAGGTATATTACATATACGCTTCAAAAATACTGTCAATCTCAACAATGAATTGGAAACATTTTGAAAAATTAGAATAGTAGGACAAATTTTCTTCATAGAATGAATTTAAAATTTAAATATCTAAATATAAAGAATAGATATAAGTAGATTTTTTGTTTATAGTGTAGGTATACAAGAAATGTTACATACAATAGGGCGCGAGCAGTCATGCCATTTCTGGCCTTGACAAGCAGATATGAAGCCAGTAATTATGTACATGGATGTCAAATATCATAATTTTTCATTCTAAACTTAGTAATTTTTACAATTCCATGTGGTTTATTTTCTTCGACAAGTAAATTCCTCACACCTGGGGACAAATTAACTACGTGAATTTAGAAAATCTTGAAATTTTTAATGAAATTCTGACATTTGACGTCTATGTACATAATTACTAATTAATTCTGACACGGGCCCCCCATATCTGCTTGTCAAGGCCAACAATGTCACATGACTGCTCGCGTCCTATACTTATGTTTATGTAACCAAAACGGAAGTGGCGAGATGTATTGTGCTGGCCACAACAGATTTTTAGATTAGCTGGCTTGTGTGCAACAAATACTTGCTTTAGTACCGTCACTGTCTTATTCAGCGTTCCTAAACTGAGTGTTCCATATTGGCAGTTTCTAGTTTATAAACACGCATGCGCATTAAAAAAATACATGTTGCAAACTTGTCCAAAATTATCGGCTGGAACAAAGCTATTGTCAACATGTTGTAACAGAATGTTTATCACTTAATACATACAATGTTTGTATGTGATCAGTATGCGCCAGGAGCTAGGTGATTACAGCTTTCGCGGATTAATTAAGACAGACACAATCTGTAATAATTGTAGTTCAATATTATATGACACATTCATACCACATGCATATTGATATTGACTTAACACTACGCCAATAAGCTCCGTTTTAATAGCCCGATAATGCCTGCAAACTAACCACAATGTTAGAATATAGCAAGCACAATTATAAGTAAAATTAGCAAGAATAAAACATTTATCATCATATTATAAATTCGTAATTGATTACTACTATTTTTCATATAGGTATGCATTTATTTTAAAATAGGCCGTGCCTGGCGTTCCGACAAAGGCGGCGTCTGGTCCAGCTTTAGTTAAGACGTCTCATTTGTGATTTATTTATTCATTTATTTTATTTCTTTATTTTTCTTCAAACGCCATAAAATTAGCATCTATTGTGACTTGATTCACAACGCAGAAATTAAATATATATCCAATAGAAACTATACAGAATCAACGAATAAGAAGTAACTTATATAAAAGAAACCTGTAATATCGCCCTAAATGTCAATATAACGCACTAGGTAAACTAAGAATAAAGTTACTAAATACCATCGATAGCTGTCAAATTTAAATAAATAACCTATGAATTGAAATATAAACAGAGTTTACTTTTGTGGAAATAACATATTAAAGAATAGCTGACGTACAGATTACAATTACAGAGACGGTAATGAACATAAGAATACTTAGAATTTAAGTGATAAGAAAAGTTTATACTGTTTTGCAGTGATTCCTGGACATATCTTTCAGCCACACTATTAGATTTCCATCCAATTGAACAACTTCAGTGGGCGTACAAGGAGGATATAAAACTGCACAGTTTTTATGTAAACGTCAAAACGTGAAAATTTTTATTTCAATGTTTATAACAAAAAGTGAACAAATAAGTATTCATAGCTACAGGGCAATTGAAATCGCAAACGTAATTTACGTAAAATATACTGTCAGTAGTAGATATTTTTCTTTAAATATCTACGTTTGAAGAAAAAATATAATGTGTCATTTAGAGTAAAAGTGTATTTGTGTGCCTCGCGTGTAAATGTTCGACTCGCTTCGCTGGTCGTGCAAACTTCCACGGTCGTGTATCATCTGCATTTTGTCAAAAGACGACTTTTAGAATTTGGCTACGATATATATATATATATATATATATATATATATATATATATATATATATATATATATATATATATATATATATATAAACTTTATCCCGACCATTTTTATCGTCACAAACACAAATGAGACTTCATAATTGAAATCGGGACCAGACTGCGGTCAAAATACCTAACCAATAAGACAATTGAATAATTTTATACGATTTAAACATGTAAAGTAAACATTAAATAAATATTTTCCAAAAAATTACACACCTATTTGTAATATACATATTAAGAATTTTATATCCCATTTATGCCCAAGTACAACCAGCAAGACTTAAAATTTAAATTTGATTTTTTTACTAATGGAGCAACTATGTATAAAAGTTCCAGTTATATTCAAAAATATTATAAACACGTTACTGTTTTTGTTTATTTCTCATAATTTGAATTTTTCTGTTATTTTCTTTATTTATACAATAGTAGAGCTTCTTTATTATTGGGATTCGTCCTGTTAAGAAGCCAAATATAAATAAATAAATAAATGAAGCAGGATAATACTGTATCGCCATCTATCAGTATGTGTATTGTACTCGTATATGTATAATTTCAGCAAATTCAAAGTTATAGATGGCGTAACATCCTTTCAGTGCAGGAAAATCAATTTCAGCAGGAATTGAGTTCACTCGACTCTAGATGGCAGGATATGTACGTAGTAAATATATTTCAGTTCATGCATTAAAAGAGAACTGTTTCTAATATGTACCTGCTAAAGCAGTGTTCAACATTTGAATTTGACCATTAGGGACATCTATTCTTTATAAAACACGAAATAAATTATTAGGAAATTATAACGTTAGTGAATCGTTATTTGTTATATTACGGTTACATAACGTTATTTTGTAATTATAACGTTATTACAATAAAACTAAAACAATTACCCCTTAACCTTAAATAATAATATAAGCTAAAAGCTAAATACGTATTTCGAGAACTAAGTTCTCATCATCAGTAGTACAAAACAAAAGTTTAAGCAGAGAAGTTAAGATTACTCAACATGTAAACCATGTCAGAGGTCTAACAACTCTGAGCAAACAAGGGAGAGAACTGGGATTATATAGGGATAGGAGTCACAGGTGAATGAATACCAATTAAAACTAAGATTTAACGTCCAATGAAATTTAAGATTTAAAATGTCCTATTAAATTTAAGTTTCTATTAAATCGAATAATTTAGAATTTGGTATGGGACCGAAATCTGCGTTCATCAAGTTATTTTTAAATTTATTTATTATTAAGCTCTCGTATGCATCTAAATATCTATCATTATTAATATTCTTTAAAAGTTTAATGTTAGAATTGTTAATTTTGTGATTATTAATGAACATATGTTGAGCCACGCTAGATTTTTCGGGATTACCGCTTTTTAGATGATAAAAATGTTCTTTAAACCGAGTGTCAATTTGCCTTTTAGTTTGCCCGATGTAAACTTTATTACAATCATTACAGCTAATTTTATATATACCGGATTTTTTGTTAGTGTCAATTTTATCTTTAGGATTACCTAATAGAGATTTAATAGTATTACTTGATTTGTAAGTCACGGTTAAATTTTGATTTTGAAAAATTTTATTTAAATTTTTAGAAGCGTGATCGTACGGTAGTGTTATGTATTTATTATTATTTTTATTATTAAATGGTGTTAATGTTGTAAAATTAGAAACGGATTGGCGATGTTTAAATTTATGAACTAATTTATCTATAGTTTTAACCGGGAAACCGTTATATTTAGCTATTTCTTTAATATAGTTTAGTTCAATATTAAATCTTTTTTTGTTTAAAGGAAATTTTGTTAATCTGTTTATTAAAAAATTGAATGATGCTAATTTATGTTGCCAGAAATGATTGGAGTCAGCAGTTATAAATCTGTTAGTATTAGTGGATTTTCTGTGAATATCGAACTCTAGTTTATTTTTATTTCGAATAACCAGTACGTCCAGAAATGGTAGTTGTTTATTAGTTTCTTGTTCAATAGTAAATTTAATTGATGGGAAAACTGAATTTAAATTGTCTAGAAAAGTTTTCAAATCGCAATTTTTGATATTAACTATGGCAAAAATATCATCTACATATCTAATCCAAACTCTAGGAAAATATTTGTTGTTTTTCTTAAATTCAATTTCGAAATTACTCATGAATAAATTAGCCAAAAATGGTGATAAACTATTTCCCATAACTGTACCTTCATTTTGGTGATAAAATTTATTATTTACTTGAAAATAATTTTGATTCATACAAAGTTCAGTGAGTCGTAAATATTCATTAATTTGTGTCACATCCAAGTTGTTATTTTCTAAAAAAGTTTTTAAATATTCTAAAGTTTTCGGGATCGGTACACTTGGAAATAAAGAACTAACGTCAAAAGAAACCAATATTTCATTTTTATCTAAAGTAATATCTTTGACTTTTTCGATGAATTGTAACGAATTTTGTACGGAAAAAGTTTGTGGTTGATTTTGAAAATTAGTAAATTCGTTGACTAACCATTTTGAAAGCAAATAAGTTGGTGAATTTATGCCAGAAACTATAGGTCTTACTGAATTACCCGGTTTATGAATTTTTGGAAGACAGTACATTTTTGGAACTACTGGGTTTGAAACGTTAAGTTTAAAATTTATATTTTTCGTAATTAAATTTGGACAATTTTTAATGGTGTTTTTATATTCTCTAACCATTTTAGGTAAAGGATTTTTATTAATTTGCGTGTAAGGTCCATTAGTTAATTGGTTATTTACTCTATTAAAATATTCTGATTTATCTAAAATGACAATTTTGTTACCTTTATCGGCTTTTAAATAAAATACGTCGCGTTTTTTAAGATTATTTATAAGTTTAATATCACTATTATTAGGTTTGTTTTTAAAACGATTTAAATTATTATTTATTTGAATTTTACAAGCGTTCCTGATGTAATCTTTAGTGTCATTGTTTAAATATTTAATACTGGTTTCAATGCAAGCTACTAAATCATCTAACGGTGAGTCAATATTATTAGGTGAAAATTTTAAACCTTTGTTTAACAAATTGAGTTCTTCTTTAGAAAAATTGTCCGACGATTGATTTACAACGATGTTTTCTTTTATACAAGTCTGTTGTTTCGGGTTATTCGGTATTAAACGTTTTAATTTATTATTCTGTCTTTTAATTTTATTAACAAATTTATGGTTAATTACTTCATATATTCTATTCTCGAAGACCGACCATTCATAATATTCTAAATTACATAAATTTTTAGTTAATTTAAGATGTAAGTTATAGGCTTTAATTTCAAGTTTGCTTCGTTTAGCGTAATGATTATTAATTTCTGAAACTAACCACTTATCTTTAGCGAATCTTATTATATTTTCAGAATTTTTGCAATTTTTAGATGTAGTAATTTTCATAAATTTTGGATAAACTGAATTTAATTTACAATTTTTAAGAAACAGAATGTCAGCGCTGATTAATTTAATCTTAGTTTTAAGTTTAGAGTAGTTATTTAACTCCGTTGACCGGGAAGTCATATTAATTACAATAATAGGAGGAGTCTAAGGTTAAAAATATATATAAAACTAAAACAATTACCCCTTAACCTTAAATAATAATATAAGCTAAAAGCTAAATACGTATTTCGAGAACTAAGTTCTCATCATCAGTAGTACAAAACAAAAGTTTAAGCAGAGAAGTTAAGATTACTCAACATGTAAACCATGTCAGAGGTCTAACAACTCTGAGCAAACAAGGGAGAGAACTGGGATTATATAGGGATAGGAGTCACAGGTGAATGAATACCAATTAAAACTAAGATTTAACGTCCAATGAAATTTAAGATTTAAAATGTCCTATTAAATTTAAGTTTCTATTAAATCGAATAATTTAGAATTTGGTATGGGACCGAAATCTGCGTTCATCAAGTTATTTTTAAATTTATTTATTATTAAGCTCTCGTATGCATCTAAATATCTATCATTATTAATATTATTTAAAAGTTTAATGTTAGAATTGTTAATTTTGTGATTATTAATGAACATATGTTGAGCCACGCTAGATTTTTCGGGATTACCGCTTTTTAGATGATAAAAATGTTCTTTAAACCGAGTGTCAATTTGCCTTTTAGTTTGCCCGATGTTACAATTCATCGAAAAAGTCAAAGATATTACTTTAGATAAAAATGAAATATTGGTTTCTTTTGACGTTAGTTCTTTATTTCCAAGTGTACCGATCCCGAAAACTTTAGAATATTTAAAAACTTTTTTAGAAAATAACAACTTGGATGTGACACAAATTAATGAATATTTACGACTCACTGAACTTTGTATGAATCAAAATTATTTTCAAGTAAATAATAAATTTTATCACCAAAATGAAGGTACAGTTATGGGAAATAGTTTATCACCATTTTTGGCTAATTTATTCATGAGTAATTTCGAAATTGAATTTAAGAAAAACAACAAATATTTTCCTAGAGTTTGGATTAGATATGTAGATGATATTTTTGCCATAGTTAATATCAAAAATTGCGATTTGAAAACTTTTCTAGACAATTTAAATTCAGTTTTCCCATCAATTAAATTTACTATTGAACAAGAAACTAATAAACAACTACCATTTCTGGACGTACTGGTTATTCGAAATAAAAATAAACTAGAGTTCGATATTCACAGAAAATCCACTAATACTAACAGATTTATAACTGCTGACTCCAATCATTTCTGGCAACATAAATTAGCATCATTCAATTTTTTAATAAACAGATTAACAAAATTTCCTTTAAACAAAAAAAGATTTAATATTGAACTAAACTATATTAAAGAAATAGCTAAATATAACGGTTTCCCGGTTAAAACTATAGATAAATTAGTTCATAAATTTAAACATCGCCAATCCGTTTCTAATTTTACAACATTAACACCATTTAATAATAAAAATAATAATAAATACATAACACTACCGTACGATCACGCTTCTAAAAATTTAAATAAAATTTTTCAAAATCAAAATTTAACCGTGACTTACAAATCAAGTAATACTATTAAATCTCTATTAGGTAATCCTAAAGATAAAATTGACACTAACAAAAAATCCGGTATATATAAAATTAGCTGTAATGATTGTAATAAAGTTTACATCGGGCAAACTAAAAGGCAAATTGACACTCGGTTTAAAGAACATTTTTATCATCTAAAAAGCGGTAATCCCGAAAAATCTAGCGTGGCTCAACATATGTTCATTAATAATCACAAAATTAACAATTCTAACATTAAACTTTTAAAGAATATTAATAATGATAGATATTTAGATGCATACGAGAGCTTAATAATAAATAAATTTAAAAATAACTTGATGAACGCAGATTTCGGTCCCATACCAAATTCTAAATTATTCGATTTAATAGAAACTTAAATTTAATAGGACATTTTAAATCTTAAATTTCATTGGACGTTAAATCTTAGTTTTAATTGGTATTCATTCACCTGTGACTCCTATCCCTATATAATCCCAGTTCTCTCCCTTGTTTGCTCAGAGTTGTTAGACCTCTGACATGGTTTACATGTTGAGTAATCTTAACTTCTCTGCTTAAACTTTTGTTTTGTACTACTGATGATGAGAACTTAGTTCTCGAAATACGTATTTAGCTTTTAGCTTATATTATTATTTAAGGTTAAGGGGTAATTGTTTTAGTTTTATATATATTTTTAACCTTAGACTCCTCCTATTATTGTAACGTTATTACAACGTTATCGGGTATCGTTACATTACATTTTCCTTCCCTAAATAAAATACGAGTACATTGATTTTAAATTGAAAATTTTGCAGATAAACCGATAAACGTCATAATAGGGATAGCGAAATATTCTTTATTATTATTTAATTATTTTTAATTATTATTTAATGAATAAGCACGTTTTAGGGTCCCTATAATATGATTTTACCATTTTTATGATGATGTGTGCATGTGTGTGTGTGTGTGTGTTTGACGAAAGTTTCGAATCCTATAACTTCAATACCACGATTCCAAAAACTATATTTTTTTCGTATTCCTCAAGTTTACATCCAAAAGAAGAGGTGATTAGATTTTGGTTATAATTGGTCAACCTCAAGTACCCTCATTTGAATATTTTAACAGTTATTCTTGAAAAACGCTGTTAAATAATTTTTTGACACTTAATGTTACTATAAACATTAAAGAATATACTATTATCTACACGATTTAATTGCATTTTATACTTCATATTCAATGGATATAGAGTTAAAGAATTATAGTTATTAAATTTCATAAATCAGCTAACTATGCTAACCATGGAAACTGCTAGTATATTCAGATAATTCAAACTGACAGTTATCAGTATCAATGATAAGAAAATGAATGTGGCAGAGACTAGGATATTGAGATAGATGTTGAGGAAGGCACTGAAAGATGGGGTAAGAATGAAAGGTAAGGGAAATGGCTCCAGTGATAGAAATTTCTAGAAAGATACAAGAGAGACGATTACATTGGTTTGAACATGTCATGAGGAAAGATGAAGAATATAATGGAAGAAGAATGAATAGCTTAGTAATAGAAGGTAGACGAAACTGAGAAAGACCAAAGATAATATGGAAGGACTGTATTGCAGAAGACTTGAGAGAATAGGAACTGAATGTGAATGAAACGCAAAACAGAAATGAGTGGGAAAAGATAAAGAAGAAGAAGTCAGTGTCAAGTGCAATTTGCATAGTTTGTTTATCAAATAATTTTACTCGAAATTTAGGATCTTTTGCAAGAAAAATTATGTATGGAATTTGTGCATAATATACAGGATAGACGGAAGGTAATGTGCTGGCAACATCAGATTTTTATGGTATCCTATGTTCATTTTAAATTTCTCTTCACAAATCGGTTTGAACTGCGATATTTTTTGGTTTTCATTTCATTGAACTCACTACACTCTACCTCGACTTTGCATTCCTCTAGGGCATGCCCTATTGTACCTCATAGGCGTAGAGATTTTTTTTCTGTTTCTTAATCTGATAAATTGAAATCAACTTTAATAAAAGCCCTTAAGGGACAGGAAGTGATTCCGATAAAACACGTTTCAATTTTGCTAAAATCAATTATTTCATATACAAAATAAAAAGGAGAAATATCTACTATTAATAGTGTATTCTAGAAATAAAAAGAAAAATCTATATAAATAAAATTAGTCGGGAATTTTTTATAACTCGATTATTTTAAACTTTATTTTATTTTAAAATGTCTATAAATCTACAGTATAGATTTTCTAGGTTGTTTCACTTTTACGCAATGGTATGTAACTTTATATTTTCAATAGAATATTCTATATATTCATTCAAATTCGAGAAGTACATGAAATTTGTTATCCAATTGTAAAAAATAATCCTATATTATATTGTTAAAAAATACAATAGCGAGTGATTTAAAATATTACATTTTTATAAATGACAAAATTTAACACAAGTTTAAAGTTTTGAAATTTTATAACAATTTTCTAGAATTTAGCAAAGATTAAACATTTAAGAATAACACGAATTAATTAACTTTCGATTTATTGAATCTCAAAAATTTAAATAAGAACTCCCGCCCTTTGATTATTCCTATTAATAAATAGAAAAATCTGTTGTGGCCAGCACAATACCTCTCGCCACTTCCTTTTTTTGGTTACATAAGTATAGGGCGCGAACGGTAATGTTACATTTTTGGGCTTGATAAGCAAATTTCAGAATGATAATTAGTAATTATGTACATAGATGTCAAATGTTAGAATTTTTCATTAAAAATTTCAAGATTTTCTAAATTTACGTAGTTAATTTATCACCAGGAGTTTAAAGTTTAATTGTATGCCTTAGATATTTAACATTTAATTCTGCTCCACATGGAATTGGAAAATCACTAAATTTAGAATGAGAAATTATGATATTTGACATCTATATACATAATTACTAGCTATCATTCTGACATGGGCCCCCATATCTGCTTGTCAAGGCCAACAAAATCATATGACTGCTCGCTCCCTATTGTATTTAACATTTCTTGTATACCTACACTCTACACCAAAAATTCTACTTACGCATATATCTATTCCATATATATTTAGATTGTTTAATTTTAAATTCATTTTTGATGAAGAAATTTTGTCCTCTTCTAATTTTTCGAAATGTTTCCAATTCTATTAATACATTAAGAAATAATATAATGTATGTACTTCCCAGAAAAAGTCTTCAGTAATGTCTTCGGATTTCTGACACTGACATTATCTGTCAGTTACAAACAAATTAAATTTTCAACTATTTTCCATGGCCATTCTTTCGGCTGTAAAATTTATTATAACAGATTATTTTACATACTATATTTCTTCTATCTCTAAATCTATAGAATATATTGTAAAATATTTAAATGTATCAGAAAGAGAATTTATTTTTCTTTAATATTATCAAGAAAAAATTTCAAAAAATATTATTTAAAAGATTTTTTTTCAAGAATCTTCTACTTCCGGTTGTCCAATTGTTACCAAAACCTTTTCAGATCTTCCCATGAATGTCCGATTGGGAAATACGTAGTTAAAAAAATTTAAAGTCTTATAGTTTTTGAGTAACCGTCCTTCCAACATCCCACACACACACACACACACACATACACACACACATCCACACACACACACACACACACACACACACACACACACACACACACACACACACACACACACACAGACATCATCGTAAAAATGATAAAATCGGATTGTAGGGACCTTAAAACGTGCTTATTCAATAAAATCTGGATATGCGATTTTTAGCATGAATGCAATACCTCTCTTAGCGAGAGGTAAAAAAATGCTACCAAATTTATTAAATTTTTGAAAAAGACAATACAGTACCTACCTATAATATTTAATAGATTTCCATGGATGTGCCAATAAGAGCACTGTTTTTAATTTATGTTTAATATTTATTGTTTTAATTTTAATAAAATCCGCATATGTACGTATGTCGTCATTGTCATGCACTTATTTATTATATATGTATATTCAATTTTTCATCAATTATTAATAAATCTCGTCCTCCCGATGAAGTCGCATATGGCGCACGAAACCGATCGGTTGTTGTAAATCAATAAGAATTAACTAAAAGAATAAAATTTATTACATTATTTTTGCAAAATATCATCAACATTTTGGTAGATAAAGTAAAGTAGTATCTCCTTTCGTACGCCTATGGCGTCAAGAAAAAATTCCTGCAATCTTATACAAAAGAGAAATTCCTTTTGTGACTGAAAATCTAATTTTATTTCTGAATAAATCTAAATAAACCTCATCACTAGTTCCCTTTATTACAGTGTGTCCCATTTAGAACTGCCACCATTGTGATCTCGAGAACTAAGAGATACGATGTCAGTTAAATGGAAATTTCTGTGCGCCTATAGAGGGCCATCTCATGTGTCCTTTTGTTTTTCCAAAATATCTCATATGCACTAGATAATGTTTCATCTACCTATCTATCATTGTTTTATTTTCAACTATAGCTTCTGTTTTTCATAAATGTGTGACATGACATAATGCGTAGTTTCTATGGCGTGATATATTCAAATATAGGCGTGAGAGGACAGACGGCTGAATTTTGTCAAGTTAGCAAAAATGCCCAGCTAAAGCTCTTGCCGAACGTCGTAAGAATTAGTTAGTAGGCAGCAGTAAAACGAATTATTACGCTTATCTTTGTCATATTCGCCCCACGTTTAAGCTACGCACGTATTTGTTATAAGCATTATTTATATTTTTTGTGTTCACATTATCCATATTTTACTTTAATATATTTATTTAATTTAAAATAATCGGCGTTGGTATATTTTAAATTAAACCTAAGAAACCCTGTGAAGTGCAGTGAAGTGGAATCTACAAGGTTCCAGCCGTTTAGCCCAGCAGTTCCGTGACGTACGTCTGGTACGGGGTAAGTACCCTTTCTCTACATTTTGCCTGCTCCCATTTTCGGTCCAACCTGCCCGCAACGCAATAGGTGGTTCCACAACCCTTCGCTAACCACCAGAACAGGTTATAATAGGTTTGTTCATAGAACGGTTTGAAACCGTTAGCAACCGTCAGAGGCATGCGCAGTTACATAAAAGTGTTCGCAGAGTCGCAAATTTCCAACTCTAATTATTAGTTCAATGTTCATAGAATCATTCTGACTGGTTGCTGATCGGTTGCCAACTATCAGAATAATTTCCAACTCGGGAGGAAATTTTAAATTTGAGGCATGCGCACTTACACTGTTTTGACAAGACATTATTTGTATTTGTTTTGATTACAGGTTTTGATTTCATTTAATGTTTGGTTATATACTTACAAATAAAATAAATTAGTAAAATAAATATTTTACGGTAAGTAAATCATTGTAAATTAATGTAATAAAATAATAAAAGACTGACTCACTGACAAGTGTCACTACAGTGATCGATAATATCGATATATTTACTACCAAAATTAAGCAGAGACATTTATTATTCATTTTAAAAAGTTAAGTGACATAATGCTGTTCACAGAAGAATTCAAACAGTTTGATTTGCAACCAGTTTGAAACCACGCATGCGCACTCAAACTCAAACTCCAACCGTTGGAAATATGTTCTATGAACAAACCTAATAATCCTCTCCTTCACCTAGGCTACAGTGAGAAGGCCGGCCTAAATTACTGTAAACTGTTACATTTGGCGGTAGTAGCCGGGGACGATATATATAACAAGTAAAGCCTACATTAGCTAACAGACGAAAGGTTTATTCTTCCGCCTGTTATATTTAGCACAATCGGTAGGATTATTCCCGATTTGTTACATCTGGGCAATAGTCATTAGGATTATTTTCTGCCTGTTACATCTGGACAACAGTCGGTAAGATTATTTTCGGCCTGTTACAAATGTCAGCTTGAAATTGAGCCAGCAAGTGTCTTGGGTATTGTGACTGTTGACGCGTGGACATGAAAATGATTATTATTTGGCCGTCATGCAAAAACTGCTCAGAAAATTGCACAAAACCCGACTTCAGTTGCTCGAGGCTGGGACACTCATTCTTCATGACATTGCTCGCCCCCACATCGGGAATGTAACTGCGTGAATACTGTTGGGTAAGTGTTACCTCATGCTTCCTACAGTCCGGACATGAGTACACCAGAATGGGGTAGTTTCGCCTTTTTTGATTTTTTTTATCAGAAGCAAGTATTTTTAAATTTAATTTTTCCATATTTATTTATTTTGCACAATTTTTGTTTTTAACACGTTCGCTGCGTATAAATTCACGCGTCGCAGCCGTAATGCGGTAATGAGTTTTGGTGCAATTCTAGTTTTTTTTCTCAATTTGTTAATATTGTGTGTATGTAGAAGTCTTTACTCTTATTTTTCAGTATTTTCTTTTTTAACGCCTACGGTGCGTCGGCAGCATTGTGGACATCTTTTGTTCGGCAGTGCTAACGACGCACCTATACGTCCAGCCTCTTGAATTCTGAAATCAACATATTGTTAGACAATTCATGTTTATTTGCTTGATGTTTTATCTTTTATTTATGTAATAGCCATTATTTTAGCCCTTTTGAGTTGTAAATAGACCTGGTCGTTGTCTCCATGACGCAAAAAAAAAACTGTAAACTAACCCCACAAATCACTTTTCTGTAGTCGTCTGACAATGCTGACCAACGCACAGTGTTCTCTTTACAAAACTGACGAAACGATGCCGGTTGAAACAATATAGAGTACTGGACGCAACTATTGCGGCGTGCGCAATGGTTCAACAACATACAGGACGCAACGTGTGCGTCGTACGCAGCGAAAGTGTTAAATATGAAAAAAATACTGAAAATACCAGACATATCTATTCCCGCCAATGTGTCCGTTACTCTAGCTGCTTCCGTTGCAACTTAGTTCCGACGTGCTGCTCGAAGTATGACAAAGATATTTAGCGAAATATGTCTTGCGGGGTAAGGGGAACTTGTTTAATCATTTTGATGTACGGCTCCAGTTCAGAGAGCATGATGTGTTTGAAAGGTTGAAAAATATATATAAAAGCACACTGTGGTTTATAAATTTTAAGTTTTTATTTACCTATAAAATCTTTCCGATGATCGATTTCGGCTATGGATGGCCATCTTCGGATTGAGAGCTATAAATTTGTATGTTACAATATATTGACATAAATATGAGTTAAATTATAATTCAGTTTTAAGAAAACAAGAAAGTTAACAAAAATTATTGTAGGTATATGAAAAAAATAAAATCTTTTGGAAACATGTGGTTTTTGTAAACAGATATTCTGAGGTTAAAAAATTGGTGTGTAAATACAACAATCATGACTTATTGAAGTAACAAATATAACTTACCGTCAAGAAAAGTTAACATTGTTGAAATTAGTTGGAAAATTGATGAAGTTTGAAAAGGTTTTACAAACATGTATAAGAGTCTAAAGATGGAAATGAACTAAGACTATCTGTACATATGGCGGGCGGATGTGGGGTTGTTGGAAATGGAAGTAGATGGCGTTAAATTTGAATATAACTTGTTTGTTGCTGTCAAGTTAGCACGTATTTTTACTTATTTATTTTTATTTGAGCAAATTTGTAACGACGTTTTGTATTGATAAATAGACACAAGGTTATGTCCACGGCGTCAGTATCACCATTAACTGTCACTATGACATGTCACATCCCATCTCTGTAAAACAACGACACTAACGACATTTGCGGCTTGGAGTATGTAAGCGTGACGTCACAGAGAAGAGGTCGATTTGAATCACCTAATATTTTAAATAACTTTTTTTTAAATATTTACATAATAAATGACGAATTTTATTACAGTATATATCTTATTATGAGTCATATATTGTAAACAAATAAGAATTTCATTAAATTTTAACATATGATAACTACCCCATTCGACCTATTCCCAAAGCTGAAACAGCCTATGCATGGACTTCGTTATCCGTCTCTGGAAGAGCTTCATATTGCCGTTACCCAAGCCATTCGACAGATGAATAGAAATGTTGTCTTGGATGGAATAATAAAGCTTCCCAAACGTTGGGACTCGGTCATTGAGAAGCAAGGAGACTATATTGAAGGATTGTAAAGAGATAGTGTAATAAAAATAAACAAATGAATAAACAAACAATTGCGTGCAATATTTATGAAATAACCCTTATATCACTGTTAACAGACCGTCTTTTATTTCCACTGAGAAATAATTTTTTAATATTTCTCTCTGAAAATATCCACCTCGATTTTAATCCTGTGTGGGATGACAAGTTTAATGATGAATCTTTTGGGATATGGAACATCGATTCAGCTCTTGTTATTACCGACCGAGAGTGACCATTTGTGAACTTCAAACGGTTAATCGCCTCACATTGCAATCGCATTTTATAGATTCTTCCCAGTTTTAATTAAACATACTTCATGCATTTCCTGTAGATAAGTGCATAGATAATAGCATGCTGGATTAACAAGGAAAATGAATTTCAGATTCAATGCGGATATAGGAAGTAGTATTTTACAGAGAATTTAAAACAGGATTCGTTTTGCTTAGGTTCAAAATATTAAATTGAAAATTTCTTTCTGAGCTTTTTATTTTCTACCAACATGTAGAGGTTTATAAAAATTAGAGTGGGTATTTATAAAGAATTTTAATAGTAGGAAAACAGATGAACATAGTGGTATTTTTATTCATATTTGTGTGCTGTGTTGTGTATATGTGAATAAAATATTAAATTATTGTAATAAATATAAATACATATGTAGAATATTGATTTAAAAATGGTTTTCTTTATATCCTTGTTCAAATATAAACAGAATTTACAAAAATGTAAACACTAAAATATTCATTTCAATTTCAAGTTCCATGTGATCATTCGTAAACATTACATATTACATACCGGGTGTCCCAAGCAATTCTTGACATAGGCGTTTAACATGGGAAAACAGTTTTTTGTAAATGAAAAATGCCCGGCAGAATATTAAGCCATGATATTGGACATGATAATAGTACATTACCTTCTGTGAGTTATTCATTATTAATTTTTACCTCTCGCTAAGAGAGATATTGGATTCATGCTAAAAATCGCATATCCAGATTTTATTGAATCAGCACGTTTTAAGGTCCCTACAATCCGATTTTAACATTTTTACAATGATGTCTGTGTGAATGTATGTGTGTGCGTGTATGTATGTGGGATGTTGGAAGGACGATTATCAAAAACTATAAGACTTTATATGTGTTTAACTACGTATTTCTCAATCAGATATTCATGAGAAGATCTGAAAAGGTTTTGGTAACAATTGGACAACCGGAAGTAGAAGATTCTTGAAAAAAATCCTCTAAATATTATTTTTTGAAAATTTTTCTTGGTAATATTAAAGAAAATTAAATTCTCTATCTGATACATTTAAATATTTTATTATATATTCTATAGGTTTAGAGGTAAAAGAAATATAATATATAAAATAATCTGTTGTAATAAATTTTACAGCCAAAAAAATACAATGGAAAATCGTTGAAAATTTAAATTGTTTGTAACTGACAGATAAATGTCAGTGTCAGAAATCTGGAGACATTACTGAAGACTTTTTTGGGAAGTACATACATTATATTATTTCTTAATGTATCAATAGTTAAATATTTAATATTATAGGTATATTACACATACCCTTCAGAAATACTGTTACTCCCGACAATGAATTGGAAACATCTCGAAAAATTAGAAGAGTAGGACAAAATTTCTTCATGGAATGAATTTAAATTTAAAAAATCTAAATATAAGGAATAGATATAAGTAGAATTTTCGGTGTAGAGTGTAGGTATACAAGAAATGTTAAATACATTAGGGCGCGAGCAGTCATGTGACTGTTGGCCTTGACAAGCAGATATGATAGCTAGTAATAATGTATATAGATGTCAAATATAATAATTTCTCATTCTAAATTTAGTAATTTTCCATTTCCATGTGGTTTATTTTCCTCGACAAGTAAATTCCACAATCCAGGTGACAAATTAACTACGTGAATTTAGAAAATCTTTAAATTTTTAATGAAAAATTCTGACATTTGACATCTATGTACATAATTACTAATTGTCATTCTGAAACGGACCCCCACCTCTGCTTGTCAAGACAAACAATATAACATGACTGTTCGCGCCCTATACTTATGTAACCAAAAAAAGAAAGTGGTGAGAAGTATTGTGCTGGCCACAACAGATGTCTAATCAATCCACGAATTGTATGAATTGTAGGGACCCTACAATCCGATTTTAACTTTTTTAAACGTGCTTATTCAATAAAATCTGGATATGAGATTTTTAGCATGAATGCAATACCTCTCTTAGCGAGAGGTAAAAAATTACTATACGCAGTGACGAAAGGTTATATGCTGGCCACATCAGATTCAGATTTTTTATTCATACGGGTTTATTTTCGTAATCACAATAATAATGATGTTCTCCCCTCACAAAAAAAAATGCTTAGTAACTCCGTTTATGAGTATCCATAATGGAATAAATATTGGTTTGGTTTGACAGGTGATCATGCCCCACAATAACTTGAAATATTAATCCAATAAATACAGTGTATAGCTGCCCCCTTCAGTGTGTAATTATGCGTGAACATTTTTTTTTGGAATATCAGGGCTGGTTCACCAATCACATACTCGTCATCACCGAACTGGCAAACATATTTCACAACTCTGAATCATTAGAAATCACCTGCTTCTAATAATATGCGGCCTTTGATATGGACAGGAAAGAATCTTGTAATAAATTTAACGTATGACCGTCTGGGTGGTAACTTCAATGAAATTTCCGTTATTAAAATGCCGTACGGAGCACGAACACTCTCCGATTAGTTGGAAATAGCGATTAATTTTCCTAAAATTAGTTTACGTCAAAAGCATTTAGATGAACTTTGTTTGTGTGATGAATTTCGTGCATCAAAACACATAAATAAACAACCAAATTTGCGGGGAATTTTGAAAACCATGAAGACCTATTTTGAAACTAGAAAACGGTTGCGAATATATATTTATACCGAATAAGATAATTTCCGATACTCTGTCAGTCATTTCATTTCTCATTTTCATTATTATAATCAAATTATTTTTGTCATTAGAGTCATTAAACATTTGTTTATTATTAGTGAATCGTAGTCATTTTTTTGCGACAGAAACTTTTCAGAAAACAAAATTAAAAATAAAACAATAAATAAGATATAATAAAAAAAAATCTGTTGTGGCCAGCACAATATTTTCCGTCATTCTCGTGTATAATGTATAAATTCCATAATTTTTCTTACAAAAGATTCTAAATTTCCAGTAAAATTATTTCATAAACAAACTATTCAAATTGCACTTGACACTGGCATCTTCTTCTTCTTTAGTTTTTCCCATTCGTTAGGGGTCGCTATTTTTGCATGTCGTTCTCATTCAGTTCCTTTTCTCTCAAATATTTCGCAATACATCTTATCTTTGGTCTTCCTCTGTTTCTTTAACGTCCTATTACTAAACTATTCATTCTTGTTCCAATATAATTCTTCATTTCTCCTCATGATATGTTCAAACCAATGTAATCGTCTTTCTTGTATCTTTCTAAAAACTTGTAACACTAGAGTTATTTTCTTACCGTATCTTTCCGTGTATTCCCCAATATCTACTTCAACATCCTCATATCTGCCACATTAATTTACTTTTTATTGATACTGACATCTGTCAATTTGAATTATATGAATATATTACTAGTTCCCAAGTTTGGCATAGCTGACTGAATTATGAAATTTAATTTCTTTAAAATTCTTTAACTCTGTATCTATTGAATATGAAGTATAAATTGTAATCAAATCGTATAGAGAATAATATAATCTTTAAGTTATAATAACGCTAAATGTCAATAAATCAAATTTAACTGTTAAATCTTCAAATGAGACTACTTCCGGTTGACCAATTATAACCAAAATCTAATCAGTTGTTCTTCTGGATGTAAACTTGAGGAATACGAAAAAAATATAATTTTTGGAATCGTGGTATTGAAGTTATGGAATCCGGAACTTTTGTCACACACACACAAACACACACAGACACACATACATACAGACATCATCGTAAAAATGGTAAAATCGTATTATATGGACCCTAAAACGTGTTTATTCAGTAAAAACTCATCATTGAAATTTTTGACCAAAGACAATATCTTCCTTACCTAAAGGTGACGGAAGGTAAT
This sequence comes from Harpalus rufipes, assembly GCA_951394225.1. NCBI lineage: Eukaryota > Metazoa > Arthropoda > Insecta > Coleoptera > Carabidae > Harpalus > Harpalus rufipes. The sequence goes on along the minus strand of OX596283.1, from coordinate 16,677,738 downwards.
AACATAAGAACTGTGTTATTCGTGACATACCCATAGATATCCACATACATATTTGAGAATTGCAAATGGTAAGCAAACGAGACTTGTTGCTTAGTACACTGAACGATTTGCTAGCTATATGACGAACTATCATTCACAACTGTCATCAAGAAAATAATACAGTTGTCAAATATAACATGTATATCTCTTGTATCTTTTTTATTGGTCTGGTAAGTTATACAAAATTAATTCATAGATATGTACAGTTCTTTGTAGATAGTGGGAATAATTTTGAAGATATTTTTAGTCTGAGAAAATATTTTAAATTTAATAATGTTATAAACATTTATCACAAAACTTTGAAACCCTTTTTGACATGTGATTGACATAAACATACCATAAAATGAGGTAGAAACAATACAAGTTAACTTCATGTATGTATAATTTGTATTTCCCGTTCCCAAGATCCGCGTGAAGTGGCGCCTGGTAAACTCCTGTACGGAACAAATATGTCATCATTATTACCGACATCTGCGTACAAAGCAGATTGACTCACCCATCAATGGGTAATATGCCGTGATGATATATTTATTTATTATCTTACCAATATTTTTACATATTTACTTATGCTGGAAACTGTATTAAGTTCCTTTCCATTTAATTATTGTTTCATTTACTATTTTCTTTATATTATTATTTGAAATGATTAGTTCGTTGGCAGTGACATATATCTGTAACTTACAAACATTTAAGATCTTAATTGTGTAACCATGTGAATGAGTTGTGTTTAAAACGTAGGCACCGGGATTAAAATTATAGATAGTTTTATAAGTTTATCATAAAATATATAGAAAAAGTATTAATGAAAACCTGTAGAAAATTTAATAATCTTTAATTTTTATATAACATAAATCTCGAAAAAATAACATTTAAAGGTATTTTTCGAAGAAAAACTATTTTGAGCTTCCATTTCTGGTTATCTGATTTACTCCAAAATTTAATAACATCTGTCCATATAAGAGTAAGGTAGAAATACAAGGTTTCAAAATTTTCTGAACGATAGTATTTGAGTTAGAGCGTAAAGAGGATCCACACACACATACACATACAGACAGACATCAACGTGAAAAGGTTAAAATTGGATTGTAGGGACCTTAAAACGTGGTCATTTATCAAAATCTCGATATGCGATTTTTAGCACGATCCCTATACCTCCCTTACCAAGGGTAGCGGGAGGTAGAAATATATTTCATTCAAATTCCAGCAAAATTAAAAATGAAAACATTTAATCAACACCTTTGTTTCTAAATTTGACTGCAAATTGGAAGTACAAATTTACGAAATGATAGAGAAATAAATCTGGGTTTATTACGAAAATTACTACTGAAAGTGTTTAGTCACACAATCTATTTAAAAATACTTTGCTCTATATGCACATAATAGTTTTCCAAGATAATATTCAAGAAAATAAGTTAAAAAATAAACTTTTCAAACCGATAAAGACTTTCTATAAGTAGAACAAAGTTCATACTACACACACCACCCCATTATGTCGATTAACAATTTTTTTTAAACATTTTTTAGAAAATGTTACAAAAATTATTCATGTTTTTCCATATTGTCTAAAGTTTAATAGCACAGCTTGTTTTTTTTTTCGATGTCTTGAGGATATTGTGTTTTTATGAAGTAGGACAACATATTGATATCTTTTGCTGCAGAATCCCTATTCAGAATTTACAACCCATTTCAGGCTGACGTGTACACATTTACGTTTACTTTCAAGAGGTCAAGTAATAAATAGTCATCATTTGTTGACCCGAAATATATTACGGGCTTAGCCAAAATGGAGAAACATCTACATACTCTATACAAAATGTAAAGTAGGGTACCATGTACAGCTTTGCTATTTTATTATGAAACAGTTCATGAATTTAGATTTAAGTAAAATAACTAAATTCCATAATTCCGAGTATTGTATAGTATTAACAAAAAATAATAGCCCATACTACGATCACTGTTTTAACAAAAACGCTGTTTTAAGAAGTGTCAGATATCATTATTTAATAACAATAATAAATAATATCGAATTTATCAAAATATGTTTTAAAAGCAGAACATAGTTTGTATTCAAAAAATATTTTTTTAAAAAATCGATCTTCAAACATACGTGCAAAATTAAATGTTGAAATTTGAACTTGACATTGTTTAAAACAGCGTTTTAGTTAAAACCGTGATCGTAGTACGGGCCAATATGCTCAAACCACTTTTATAATAAAGGTGTCTTATCCGGTTATATAGTATATGTATAGGTGGCCCTATTTAAATTTTCAAATAATCTTTGAATGACAAAATATTTTTCAAATACTTTTTCTCTCTTTTATGTCATTTTATACTTAAAATATTTTCTTTGATCAACCAATTATCCTTTATATCAAAAATATTATTTTATATTACTGATGACAGAATAAACTAGATTAATAAAATACAAACTAAGATATATAGGTAGGTACAATCGAACCTCTCTAATTCCAATCTAAACGGAACAGTTTTCAGAATTAAAAAGGGAAAACAAATGAATTAAGAATTACAGAAGTTCAAAATATTTTCAGTTTATTACAAACATGGACACTATTGAATTTTTTGACCAACGACAATACCTTCTTTACCTAATGGTGACGGAAGGAAATAAACAGATTCAGCAACGGAAAAAAATCACGATACTAAGAGGCCTATTCTGTAAAACATTCGCTTAACGAATCGTTATCATAACGAAATCGTTAGGTATTATGAAAATCGTTATATCTACTTAACGATAATCGTTATTTTCGTATCCGTATTCTGTAACACATTTTAAAAAATCTGTTGTGGCCAGCACAATACCTTCCGTCAATCCTGTGTATAATGTATAAATTCCATACATAATTTTTCTTGCAAAAGATTCTAAATTTCCAGTAAAATTATTTCATAAAAAAACTATTCAAATTGCACTTGACACTGACATCTTCTTTTTTAACTTTTCCCATTCGTTAGGGGTCGCTATTTTTGCGTGTCGTTATCATTCAGTTCCTTTTCTCTCAAGTCTTCCGCAATACAGTCCTTCCATCTTATCTTTGGTCTTCCTCTGTTTCTTCAACATCCTATTACTAAACTATTCATTCTTGTTCCAATATAATTCTTCATTTCTCCTCATGACATGTTCAAACCAATATAATCATATTTCTTGTATCTTTCTAGAAACTTGTAATACTAGAGTTATTTTCTTACCGTATCTTTCCGTGTTTTCCCCAACATCTACTTCTACATCCTCATCTCTGCCACATTAATTTACTTTTTATTGATACTGACATCTGTCAATTTGAATTATATGATAAATAGTTTCCATGTTTAGCATAGCTGGCTGAATTATAAAATTTAATTTCTTTAAAATTCTTTAACTCTGTATCTATTGAATATGAAGTATAAAATGTAATCAAATCGTAAAGAGAATAATATATTCTTTAAGTTATAATAACGTTAAATGTCAATAAATCAAATTTAACTGTTAAATATTCAAATGAGGGTACTTCCGTTTTACCTATTATAACCAAAATCTAATCACTTGTTCTTCTGGATGTAAACTTGAGGAATACGAAAAAAATATAATTTTTGGAATCGTGGTATTGAAGTTATGGGATCCGGAACTTTTTGTCACACACAGACACACAGACACACATACATACAGACATCATCGTAAAAATGGTAAAATCGTATTATAGGGACCCTAAAACATGCTTATACACTAAAAACTCATCATTGAATTTTTTGACCAAAGACAATACCTGCCTTACCTAAAGGTGATGGAAGGTAAAAATAACTATGGTATCAAGTTAAGAATTTTATTTCCTAAAATCAAATTATAATTTTAAATGAAATACCTAAAATAACTCATATCACAAAACTTTTAGGTTAGATCAGTTCTGGTGGGAATCTGCTGTCAACTTGTTAGCTGTCAGACTTTTTCTGCTTCTTATTGTGGGCTATGTTAGAGCTACTACTACCATCTGTAGACAAATTGTGAAGTTTGCGCTAGGCGCTAGGAATAAAAACTTAATAAATTATTTTAATATTACCTTGCAAAAAACTATAATATAATGGGTTGATCACTATTCAGCCTAATAGCAATTTTATTTTGACATGAATAAAAATACTGACAAAACGTTTAAGTAACGAATGATTTTTCCAGTAGTTAATAAATAACGATATCGTTATCTTTTTTTACCTCTCGCTAAGAGAGGTATTGGATTCATGCTAAAAATCGCATATCCACATTTTATTGAATAAGCTCGTTTTAAGGTCCCTACAATCCGATTTTAACATTTTTACGATGATGTCTGTGTGTGTGTGTGTATGTGTGTATGTATGTGTGTGTGTGTGTGTGTGTGTGTGTATGTGGGATGTTGGAAGGACGATTACTCAAAAACTATAAGACTTTAAATTTGTTTAACTACGTATTTCCCAATCGGACATTCATGGGAAGATCTGAAAAGGTTTTGGTAACAATTGGACAACCGGAAGTAGAAGATTCTTGAAAAAAAATCTTCTAAATATTATTTTTTAAAATTTTTTCGTGGTAATATTAAAGAAAATTAAATTCTCTATCTGATACATTTAAATATTTTATTATATATTCTATAGATTTAGAGATAAAAGAAATATAATATATAAAATAATCTGTTGTAATTAATTTTACAACCGCAAGAATGCCATGAAAAATAATTGAAAATTTAAATTATTTGTAACTGACAGATAAATGTCAGTGTCAGAAATCTGGAGACATTACTGAAGACTTTTTTTTGGGAAGTACATACATTATATTATTTCTTAATGTATTAACAGTTAAATATTTAATATTATAGGTATATTACACATACCCTTCAGAAATACTGTTACTCCCGACAATGAATTGGAAACATCTCGACAAATTAGAAGAGTAAGACAAACTTTTTTCATGGAATGAATTTAAATTTAAAAAATCTAAATGTAAAAATCTGATGTGGTCAGCACATAACCTCTCGCCGTATATTTTACCTGGCTGTATGCATAAAGCAAAGAATATTTTTATAAATACAAATAATATATTCATATAAATCTATGACGTATAAACTTCTTTATTATTCAATAATAGCATGTCTCAACATAAAGATATTTACCATAAATTATGTTACAATAAATTACAAAGTAGAGTTTACCATATATAAATATTAGGCTGGTAACAGCAATTTTCAATTCGAACAACTTTGTTTACTTTCTCTTCATATTCTTCTAGTAAAAACATTAATTTTGGGCGGTCTAAAATGTATATATCTGGATTGTGCATCTATTCTTATATATCTTCTTTTACATTTTATTTTTTCATACATGTTATATCTAAATAACCTTAATTCCCTTTAATAAAGTGACGGATAGATTGCACTCCGATTATTCTTATATTGATGTGTAATTTTGTCAATATTTACAACTTACTTGAGAAGAATTTGATAGCTTTTTCGCAATTCAAAGTTACTCTAGTCTACAGTACTGGTGTACATTGTCCCATAATGTTTGAAACAAATTTAAGTCCTTCAACCTAGACTTGTCATCTCCATAATAGTCACAGATCAAGAATTAAGGGATTCTCCAAATACATTTTTCTTTCATTACTCATTATTTCTGACACTGACATTTATCTGTCAGTTACAAATAATTTAAATTTGCAACTATTTTTCATGGCATCCTTTCGGTTGTAAAATTAATTACAACATTATTTTATATATTATATTCCTTTTATCTCTAAATCTATAAAATATGTATAAAAATATTTAAATGTATCAGAAAGAGAATTTATTTTTCTTTAATATTATCAAGAAAAATTTTCAAAAAATAATATTTAGAAGATTTTTTTTCAAGAATCTTCTACTTCCGGTTGTCCAATTGTTACCAAAACCTTTTCAGATCTTCCCATGAATGTCCGATTGGGAAATACGTTTTTTTAAGTCTTATAGTTTTTGAGTAACCGTCCTTCCAACATCCCACACACACACATCCACACACACACACACACACACACACACACACACACACACAGACATCATCGTAAAAATGTTAAAATCGGATTGTAGGGACCTTAAAACGTGCTTATTCAATAAAATCTGGATATGCGATTTTTAGCATGAATCCAATACCTCTCTTAGCGAGAGGTAAAAAATAGATATAAGCGAGAATACAGCTCGAAGGAAGACGTTATTTAAATTTATAAACACAAGATGAAAGTGAAGATGGTCTCCACTCTGCAACGTAAAATACAGAAAAATTGTATCTCATTGAAATAATGAGTAATGAAAGAAAAATGTACTTGGAGAATCTCTTAATTCTTGATCTGTGACTATTATGGAGGTGACAAGTCTAGGTTGAAGGACTTAAATTTGTTTCAAACATTATGGGACAATGTACACCAGCACTGTAGACTAGAGTAACTTTTTGAACTGCGAAAAAGCTATCAAATTCTTCTCAAGTAAGTTGTAAATATTGACAAAATTACACATCGATATAAGAATAATCGGAGTGCAATCTATCCGTCACTTTATTAAAGGGAATTAGTGTTATTTAGATATAACATGTATGAAAAAATAAAATGTAAAAGAAGATATGTAAGAATAGATGCACAATCCAGATATATACATTTTAGACCGCCCAAAATTAATGTTTTTACTAGAAGAATATGAAGAGAAAGTAAACAAGAAGGTTGTTTGAATTGAAAATCGCTGTTCCCAGCCTAATATTTATATATGGTAAACTCTACTTTGTAATTTATTGTACATAATTTATGGTAAAATATCTTATAGATTTTTTAAATATATGTGAAAATTGTTTTATGTTGAGACATGCTATTATTGAATAATAAAGAAGTTTATACGTCATAGATTTATATGAATATATTATTTGTATTTCTAAAAATATTCTTTGCTTTATGCATACAGCCAGGTAAAATATACGGCGAGAGGTTATGTGCTGGCCACATCAGATTTTTCGTTATGTAGAATTAAATTATTGTTTACATAATACCACTTTAACAATTATCATTATAATAGCGATATAACAATGCATAATTTCATAACGAACGTTTGCAGAATAAGCCCATTAAACGATTTTCGTCATTATTTTACCGATATAACGTTTTAACGATTCGTTATGTCACAAGGATGCTTACAGAAGACAGTAAGTATATAAATTTCGTCCGTGTAGGCATCTTTGCACTATGACTGAAAGTTCTGAACGGATCTGAGGCATCTCGATTTCAGTCAGCTAAGTGTTTTTGTTAAAATACAGAAAAAGTTTATAGTAGATACTATCTATAATTGGTTATGGAATGAGTAACTACGAAAGTTGAGAAGAAGAATAAGATTGGATATAAATATTTTCTCGTACGATATTCCTGAATATAATAGAAAATAAACATATAGCAAACAAATATTGTCATTCAAAGTTCAAACATGTCATCTCTGTGAAACTTATTTTTCCATCAATAGTTGGTGTACCGCAACATTTGAGATCAAACCGCAATATTTACCACAAGCTGCGCTTGCTTGGAGCTTAAAGCTTTTAAACTTTATTGCCGTAAGGCAAGAAAAGCTGCGTTATCGAAAGCCGGAAGTGCATTGGCCAACATCTTCAGACACAAACCTTTCACCCCATCCTGTCTTATAGCATCTTACACGTATCGAACCATCTGATTGATACATAATGACGTCATTATAGAAAGATTTCATATAGGATACATGTAATGTGAAAAATTTGCTGGCAATATTGCGAGAGACAGTATAATAAATAGTTTATAACATAATAGATGTTGCTTAAAACCTTATTTATAGATTGCACAGAATAGAATGGAATAGAATAGATTAAGGAACTAAAAGAATATAATTTTATATTTAAAACTAATAAAATTACCTAGTTCAGGTTTATATAATGTTTAGGTTCTTTATGAAGTATCAGAATTTACATTAAAATTAATTTACAACTTACGCAGTAAGATGATAAAAGTGAATATTTTTTTTTTTAATTTGTTATAAGTAATAAGTAAAATAATTATTCTACTAAACGGATATTTTTGTAGCATTGTTATATTGAAATAATAACTGTGGAGATGTTGCTTACAACAGAATATTTTAATTATTTCAAGAATATTGATTACAAGAATGAATCCGACAATTAATCCAATATTTAAATACAGGCATTTTGAGAAGAATCAAATGCTTTTATTTACAATTCTGAAATCTTAGTAAGATCATTTTTCTTCTGCCGATATTAAATTTCCCTTATTTACTATTAAAATAACCGAATAATATTGATTACAAAAATGAATATAACAAAGGAAATTTCATTAATAATTATATCTAACATTTTTCGAAGAATCAAAAGTATAGGCGCCTCTTACCCACGGAACGGCACTGATCGTTTCAAATAAGTTGTGGCATTTTATGAAATACATCTATTTAGATTTATGTTCGGGAATAAGGTCGATTTTTAAACTTACATCGAATTGTTGGATTTAGTTGCTGCAGAATCTGTTAATTTTCCATTTTTTGATGAATATGGAAGATCAAATTTTCTGCATTTATTAATAAATAAACAGAATATTAATTCTCTTTAATTAACAAAAAATATAACAAATGAATTTGTTATTTTATACTTACCTATTATGTTCTTGTGAATTCGTACGGTTTTTTCGTCTGGCAGATATTTTTTTTTCCTTTTCGATTGCCCATTATTATATATTATTTTACTTGTAATACACAATATCTTTCACAGATTGTACTAGACGTAGCCTATGGTTGTTACTAATAAATTCCACTTGTGGTGCTAGATAGCAGTAGCGACTTTATAATAGAAAAGAGGTTTTATTTAACCAATGAAACTGATACCAATTTAATATACACACACACACAAACATATATATATATATATATATATATATATATATATATATATATATATATATATATATATATTTCTCAAAAGATAAAAGTCTATACTAGGTCTGTATAGTAACAATTTTTTTATTTTCATTATAGTTTTTATAAAATATTATTCAAAGCCTTATAAAACGAATACAAAAATAAAAGTTTAAAAAATGGCGCTATACAGACTTGAAGGCATTCTTTATCTTTTTATTTAAAAAAATAGTAAATTCGGACCAAAAATAGTGTAAATTTCGTGACCCTGACAGAAACATATTTTTTACTTTATTTAGCACGGTTGGGCATTCCTCTTAATATTATAATATAAACTATTTACCTATATCGAGAACTAAGTTCTCATCAGCAGTACAAATTTAAACAGGGAAGCCAGGATTACTCAACAATCAACATTGAAACCATGCCAGAGGTCCTAACAACTCTGAAAAACAAGGGAGAAAACTTGGATTATATAGGGTTGGGAGTCACAGGTTAATGATTACCAATTATAAACTAAGATTTAATGACTCAATATCATAGGATGATATAATCTTAATTTATAATTGGTAATCATTCGCCTTTGACTCCCATCCCTATATAATCCCAGTTCTCTCCCTTGTTTGTCAGAGTTGTTAGGAAGAGGATTTTTATTTTTTTCAAGAATCTGCTACTTCTGGTTGTTCAATTATTACCAAAACCTTTCCAGATCTTCCCATGAATGTCCGATTGGGAAATACGTAGTTAAACAAATTTAAAGTCTTATAGTTTTTGAGTAATCGTCCTTCCAACATCAAACATACACACATACACACACACATCCACACACACACACACACACACACACACACACACACACACACACACACACACATACACACAGACATCATCGTAAAAATGTTAAAATCGGATTGTAGGGACCTTAAAACGTGCTTATTCAATAAAATCTGGATATGCGATTTTTAGCATGAATCCAATACCTCTCTTAGCGAGTGGTAATATAATGCGAATTTGAATCATTAGGGGCTATTTTCACTGAAATTGCGTTCTTCACTTTATCATCCCACATTAGCTGTGAATGCGCTTAATGCACTTCTGACATCAATAAATTCAGACCGGGATTCCATTTCTAACAATCATAATGTCTATTCATCGTTCATAACAACAAACCATTGCATCGCATGAACATTGTATACACATACTTATGTACATGGTCTCCTGCTCTGTCTACTATTCCCCAATCCGTATGTACATGTATATGTGCACAATAACAATAGAGATCAAGCAACAAATCTCAGTTAACTAGATATCTGTTAAGTGTAGATCATAAGGGGAATTAGATAGTATTAACCGACATTTTGGTGGTTTACAGAGAAAATAATAGTAATTTATACCATTTCTGAAGTCGGCCTTTTGTTTATTATATACATAACTCATTGATATTTATTTTGATATTCTCCTATTCAAAACAATAAATATGAGATTAAATAAAGAATTCAGAAATAGCTTAACTTATTTTAATAGCTTCAGACTGAGGTAAGTATCTCAAAAACCCAAGTTCGTAGTACAATAGTATTTTGAGGCCATATTATTAAAAAAAAATTGATGTGGCTAACACATGACCTCTCGCCATTTCCATTTTATGTTACATAAATAAATAATACATAAATATAACATCACGGTGTGCCATTCTGCTTTGTACGCAGATATCGGTAAATGATAAAATATTTGCACCGTGTGCGCGCTTACCAGGTATCACTTCACGGGCACTCATTGCTGGCGTGTAAAGTGCACCACAGGGGTCAATTTAGAGCCATTAAAATTCGAAGTAATTTAGTCGTCGCTCGGGATCGGACCCGGGTCATAATTAACGAATTTAACATTTCTTGTACATACAAATAATTCAAATTGTATCTATTCTTTCGTTCTATGAGGAATTTTCTCTTATTCTTCTAATATATTAAAATTTAATTAATTATGCAATAAGAAATTTTAAATGTATTTGCACTGACATTTTGCATTTATCTGTCAATTATAAACATTTCAATATCTCAACTGGTTTCCATGGAGTTGTTTGGGCAGCAATATTTATTGCAACAGATTATTCTATATTATTATATAATATATCTCTAAATCTATAGAAGATATAATAAAAAAATTAAATGTATCAGGTTGCGAATTTAAAGATCTTTATTATTGTGTTAACATAAATTTTCAAAAAATAATATTTAAAAGATTTTTTTAAGAAACTCCCACTTCCGGTTTCCAGTTGTTACCAAAACCTATTCAACTCTTCCCATTAATGTTAGATTGAGAAATCTGTACCTCCAACATCCTAACACACACACACACACACACACACACATCCATACATACAAATATCATCGTAAAATTGGTAAAATCGTATTATATGGACCCTAAAACGTGTTTATTTACTAAAAACTCATTATTAAATTTTTGAACCAAAGACAATACGTTCCTAATTCAAAGGTGACGGAAGGTAAAAACAATTATTATGAGTTTTTAAAGTAAAAATCTAAATATTCAATTTATAAATGTCATGAACATAGTTTCACTATTCAGGATGTAAATTTGTATAAAAATTAATTGGTTTTTATATTTCATTTAATTTTTTTTGTCTTTTCAGTTTAAAACAACAAATGCCAATCAAAATTCTACAATTCAAAGCAAAATTTTAATTACAAAAATGTCGTTCATAATTTTCATGAAATTCGTTTAATTTTCAAATTGGTAACAATGTAACATTACAATTTAAATTGTTTTAACAACAAAAAATATAATCCTGACTGATTCATTATAAAATGGAAATATTTTTATAGACCTATACGTGAAACTTCATAATATGGAAGAATCGTATTTTATTATTTTTATTCACCCTTCATTAGTTACGATGTTTCTATATTCAGTTATTTCGTAATTTAAATTTAAAAACCTGTTTCATGAATATTCATCAGTTTCATTTGAATACTTACCTACTGCTTGCTTCAATTTTAATTGTAGTTTTTATTATGTGCCCGAGAGGTATGGTTTAGTTTTGCAAATGAGAATTTATAGTTTAATTTTTTACTGCTCTATCCATTAATATTTTATTTATATTTTTTATGCGTCTTATAAAATAATATATAAAAATTACCTCTTTTATTTAACGAATATATTACAAAATTTAATTATTATTTGTACCTATTAATTACCATCTATTACTTCTCGCTTCTCCCACCATAGATAAAAGAGGTATAGTAATCTTGTTAAAATCGCCTAATGAAATTTAATAAACAAAACCGTTTTCCCGAAACCGTTGTGCCCCGCACATGAGGAGCGCCATTTCATGACAGTATAGTATATTCTACAACAAGTAATGGAATGGCACATATACCACACGAGCAATAAGTTTGTGGCCCGAGCCGAAGGCGAGGACTACGGTTTGCGAGTGTGGATTATGCCATTCCAAATGTGTTGTAGACTATACTTTCTCTAACAAGATTTTAGAAATTATACATAAAAATGTTGATTGATAATAACAATATATTATCATATACCATTATTTTTTTTTTGACGCCAGCCCATAAATTGCTTATAATAACTCCATTCATATTTTTCTTTTGATTTATTTGGTAATAACTGACTTCGTGTACCATTAGCAAGTTGCCTTATTTCTGATGACGTACATTCCATATCTATATCTTCATTTCCACTTTATATGTTTTTCTAAGTAATATATTATTATTTAAATAAACTTGTTACTCTGGACAACTCCAGAAACCTGTAAAACTTAACAAAAACTCTAAAAATGTTCAAAACTTTAAAACGTCAAACGCGAATAAAGAAATAAATAAATATAAAACAAAGAATCATAACCATAGCAACCGAACCAAGATGTTTTATATACCGCGCTAAAATGCAGCTAAATATATTGTGATTCGTCGAAAGCTGTGCGGAATTATTCCAAACGGCGTAAGGAATTATTCCACACGGTTTGTTGGAATAATATTAATTCCAACATAATTTTGAATTGTGGAATGTGTAGTTTCCAAAATAGTGTTGGAGAAAATAATATTTTTTTGCAAACTACTTTTATTCGTAAAGAAAAAATTGTCATACAACTTACACTAAGGTGATAGAAGTGAATATATTTTTTTTACTTGTTTGCATTAGATCTCTTATTAAGTTTAAGTAAAATAATTTTCCTACCAAACGGTTATTTTTCTAACATTGTTATATTTAAATAATAATAATTGCGAAGATATTGATTACAACAATAAATATTTTGGTTATAGCTCAATAATATTGATTGCAAGAATGAATCCGACAATGAATTTAATAGAAAAACAAATTGTTATGTTGCAAGCTATAACTATAAAAAATTTAATTACAACAAACGAGTTATAGATTATAAGATAATAATATGGGGTCCCGTGGCCGTGTGCCTGAGTGTCTGGTCGCGAATCTGGGGACCCGGGTTCGATCCGGACCGACGCCAAAAATTACTTCGAATTTTAATGTGACGTAAGGTAAAAATGATAAAAATTCATTTGCTTGATTTTTAAGATATACGCGTTCTTTTCAAGCCAGTGTATATATTATTGATAATTTATAACTATTTTTAAAATAAATACAGCCATATTTTCGGTACAGAATGTTATGATTGATAGTTGTTGGATATACGTAGAACTTGAAGCCCTTTGCTTAATAATTTTGCGCGTTATCTCTTTCTAGCTCACTGAGTTTTGAAATGATCCACCATATTTAAAAGCTAGATGCTATTCCTACCTTTTGACAGGGATCACCAAACAGGGGGATACATATACAAATTTCCCTAAATCAACTCGGTTTAACAAATTTTTAAAAATATTTTAGTATATAAAAGACGCAAAATATAAAAAATTGTATAAAGGACCCACTGTATAAGACTGTTTTTCGCACTCGTCATTTAGAAAATTCACTTTTGACGCGTGCGAATAAAATGTTTTATAAAACTTGTTCTTTTATACTTATACTATTTTTAAATAAAATGATGGAATGTGAACAGCGGGACATATATTCATACGTAATAAAATCTGATGTGGACACCACACGACTCCCTTGTACGATTATTAAACTATACATATTTTTTTAATAATTAAATTACAAAATATTGAGAGGCTTAAGCCAAGCCCGAGAAATATTTTGATATAGAGCAAAAAATAATTCATTTACTACTATCATTCTTAAATTAACATTAATCTAACCCGGTTCTTTTTAAAGAGAGTTTTGATTACAACAAAGAAATACTTGATTACAACAAAGAATATGACTAATTTCACAATAAAAATATAATATTTGTTATGTACGAATCATAAAATTGCACTTATTTAACGTAATTTGATATGAACTTTTTTATGTTTTTGTCCTAATCCATAGCAAGCTTTATTACAAAAACAAAAAAGTATATAATTTTTAAATTTACATATCTCGCTTATACAAAGGGCTAATTTAATAATACTTGATGTGCTAGACGCAGAAATTAATTCTCTAAAGCATTTATTTGAAGCATTTATTTCTAAAATCAAAATAAAATCATTTTATTCAAGAAAAACTGTTAAGAACTTCAAGTAATGTATCACTTCCGGTTAGCCTATTTTAACCAAAATATATTATGTTATTTCGATTGACATAAAAGTCTTGTATATCAAATATGAAAAGTTTTGGATTATATTTTAAAACAGTTTTTCATTAAAATCTATTATAGGCTTCATGTAAAGTGCCACTTCTGGAAATTGTGTAATAACCAGAAAGGGAGGTGCACAACTAGATGTTATAGGAGTCCTAAATACAAAATTTCAACTTTCTACGGCTTACCGTTCTTGAGTTATGCGAGATACGTACGAACGTACGAACGTACGTACGTACAGACGTCACGACGAAATTAGTCAAAATGAATTCAGGGATGATCAAAATGGATATTTCCGCTGAAATCTGAAAACCGAAATTTTTCGCGATTACAATACTTCCTTTACTTACTTACAAGGAAGTAATAACAAGTGATATGATTATCATCGATGATATTCTCGAGTGAAACCGAGTTGCAGATTCGGTTTCACGAGCAATATCTTTTATATTTATATTTAATGTGAGAATATAATGAATTTTTGTAACACATTATGTGTGCTGCTAACCTAACTTTTGATATACATTTTGTATTACGGTACGAGTTTTATTTAATTTATCGCATTTTAAGTTATTACTTATTTTTATACTCAAAATTCACTGTTAATGTTGTAAATAAAGAAAACAAATCCCTTAGTAACGAATATAAATAGGTATGTAAAATGTTAATCACAGTCTACTGATGATCAACAGTACTAACATTTTAAAAAAATAAAGTTAACACATCCCTAGTATGTATACCTACTTAGGAAAGTGCTCTTAAGCTTGTAAATTAATTTCCAAAATAAATGGAGAATATATTTCAGAAGATAATAAATTGTCTTGCTTAGGTACAATTTCACACTGTTTCATCAATCAAAACAAAAGGGAACATTCAAAATTTCCATTCGAAATGTCAATCCCTCAAACAATTATCGAACCATAGCCAAACAATAATGATGAACTTACTCACTAAACATTGAATATTCTACTGTTTCGAATTCGGCTGTCGTTCAATGACAGCGTGAAACAAATGAGCATCTGGCGAAAGAAGTGATGAATAAAGAAAATGCAAACTGTGTGAAATTAGTACAAGACTCCGAGGATGTTCGGAGGGCTTTAGAGTTGGGGTTAGAAATCTCAGGGGTGTACAAAAGGGACAATGATCATGGCGAACGGAATCGAAATTGGGTTGGACTGGTTGACAGGTCGCTTTCGCCTGATTTGATTTGAATGGTACATTTATCATGCTGACAGTAAAACGAATATTTCAAACATTGTAATTATATTTGAACATATTTATAACTTGAATAATTAGCATGAAATGATTGCAATTTTGTTATTGCATACAAGCTTTTATTTAACTTCACTTGTTAGTTGTAATTCAATTTTAACCCATCTCCACATATTTGACTGAATTAAAATATCCTGGGGACGATACATAATAATAGTTATTTGTGTATCAAGGTTGTAAAAGTGATCATTTCTCACTGAATCTACAAAACGATTTTACTATTTTTACGATGATGTCTGCATGTGTGTGTATGTGTGTGTGTGTGTGTGTCTGTGTGTGTGTGTGTGTGTGTGTGTGTGTGTGTGTGTGTGTGTGTGTGTGTGTGTGTGTGTGTGTCAGTGGCGGCTTGTCAGCTGCAAATAATGTAAAGTAGTATACATATTAAATTTTACCTTATTCCGTTAATGCTTGTCTTTATAAATATCAAAAGTATAATTTAAGCCACGACCATAACTAATATGTAATGCAGTTCACCTAATTTAGACCCTATAAAGTGCTTCTCGAAATGAATAGTATAACTGCCTAATGTTTTTGATAAAGCATTCATTCCGGTAAGAAATACGTGCACTAGACAAAGAGCTGTTTGAGGCACTGCTTCAAATGTTAAATGCAATGAGTGCGTAACGGATAAAAGATAGTCACTTTACCTTCCACGCGACCCTATAGAGGCCGGTACCATACGTGAATACAATCAATGCCACGTACTAATAAATTTTGTAAGTAGGTTCACGACATCTACTGTATATTCTTGCAAGCAAGATTAAATAATATTGGCTGTATAGTGCATATTGCATTCGACAATAAACAAACATAACCTGTCTTGTTTAGCATTTTTATTATAATAGCCTCTGGTTTGCGACTAATACGTATTAATCAACTGTCTTATGAAGATAAACTATTTGTCAAAGAATTTCCTAAAATGTTTTGTGATCTGGCAATTTATTTTTGTAGATGAAAGGGGAAAAACATGCATTTGCATAGCCGTTGATAAAATGTAACTATGTATTAATTATAAGGCATTTGACCTGGAATGAAAAAAAAAATTTGCCTGCGGCGCATTTTTTTCTGGATATCTTGCTCACCAAAGTTTTGGTGCACGAGCCGCCACTGGTGTGTGTGTGTGTGTGTGTGTGTGTGTGTGTGTGTGTGTGTGTGTGTGTGTGTGTGTATGTGTGTTAGGTTGTTGGAGGTACGATTTCTCAAATTCTATAAGATTAAAGACCTGTGTAACTACGGATTCCTTAATCTAACAGTAATGGGAAGAGTTGAATAGATTCCGGTAACAATTGGACAACCGGAAGTAGTAGTATTTAGAATAAGGTAGAAAACAACGTTTAAAATTAAAGTTTTGAAAGATAGTATTTGAGTTAGAGCGCAAAGAGGAACCACACACACACGCACGTACGGACATACACACACATCATCGTGGAAATGTTAAATGCACGATCCCTGTACCTCCCTTACCAAGAGTAGCGGGAGGTAAAAAAAACAAGTTTCGACTACTGTTACTAATTAACGGCACTTTTGAAATATCTTTTCAAAATTAAGAACAAACTAAAACCATAATAGAAAATGAAAGAATAGTTTTGTATACAACTCTTAATTCTAACAGATATCCTAATGTGAAAGAACACCGGATTGATTAAATATATAAATGAGTACTATATTTCTTTTTGTTTTTAATTTTCCGTACATTTACAATAGAAATATCTAATTGTGTGTTGACTATTTATGTTGCGTTAAAAAATGTTTGACCTTGTGCCGAAAAAGAATATATTTTTTCAATATTTGGCCTCACTTTAAATTCACGCACCGCCCCTGGTATGTCATCAAAAATCAACCACTGTTTATTGCACAATGCCATTCATACATGGACAGTACTATAAGTAATCTCATACTTGATTTCGTTAGCGGAAGTTTATATAATTATATCAGTTTTTGGGGTGTGAGCTGTCAACGTCGACAGCTTTATCACACGCAAACACAAAGCGCAAAGCTCGACAAGAAACGAGGATGGGTCTCGTTCTCTCGAGCCGTTTCGTAACAAAGATGCGGAGATGGCGATGCTCGCATTCCATCGATAAAACACCTAACAGACGTAATATCATTTCTCGCGCGCGGCCAATCCCAAATCCTGAAATGTGTTCCATAACAACGTAGCTCAGGAACGTAAAACACGATGCGGATCACGCATGCAAGGAAGCAGATTTCGGGAAGTACTGCTTGAGGATTAGAATTAACGTACGCGGATTGATTTTAATAACACCAGGTGTTACAGATTTATAAATGCCTGCAGGGGATTTCTCTGGAAATATGTATAATGTTTCATGTCTCAGTATCTGACAATAATATTACTTACTACCTATAGGCAGATTTCTTAATCCGTACGACATTTTTTTTTCTACAGGGGTTCCGCAATTATTGAAATTATAACACATGGTTTATATTTTTAAAATTTTATTTTATATATGTTCAAAGTAGTTACTTCCATCTACTTCTTATAAGCTCCCAATCCAACTGACCCAGGAACTTAAGGTAAACGACCATAGACAACACCGTGTGTTCGCTGATAGGTCTCTGGACAGGGCATCGAACCCGAACCTGAACCGAACCAAAACCGAAACCAAATCGTAACATTTTAGCGAACCTAAACCCAGAACCGCACCTTAAATATATTTTTCATTTGAACCCGAGCCGGAACTGAACCCAGTATTAAAATTCGGGTTCAGGGTTTAGCTCCGGTTCAGGATCATTTGGAGATCGAAATGTACGCGTAATCGTAATATAGCCGATAATCGACGCCTGATATATAAAGATTGTTATTCCAAAAACATTAATTCAGTTTTCATTAGATCGAACCGAACCTGTACCCAATACCTGAACCCGGAACAAAACCGCAAATTTTATTAATGTTTGAACCAGAACCGCATTCGAACTTGTCTCTCAAAAAATAAATTAACCTGACCCGAACCCAGTTTTTAACAGGTTCTATGCTCTGGCTCTGGAGCATTTGGAAGTTGACCAAAATTTCGTTAAAAAAATCATCTTTAGCGACGAGGCCCATTTTTGAATGAACGGATATGTGAACAAGCAAAATTGTCGGATTTGGGACGATACCATTCCAAAACCAATTTACCTCTCGCTAAGAGAGGTATTAGATGCATGCTAAAAATCGCATATCCAGATGTGTGTGTGTGTGTGTGTGGATGTGTGTGTATGTATGTGTGTGTGTGTATGTATGTATGTATGTATGTATGTGTGTGTGTGTGTCTATGTGTGTGTGTGTTTTTGTGTGTGTGTGTGTGTGTGTGTGTGTGTGTGTGTGTGTGTGTGCGTGTGTGTGTGTGTGGATGTTGGAAGTACGATTTCTCAAATTAGACTGTGTGTAACTACTAATTTTTCTATCTAATAGTAATGGGAAGAGCTAAATAGGTCCTGTAACAATTGAATAACCGGAAATGGTAGTTTCTAAAAAAATAATTTTCTAAATATTATTTTTTGAAAATTTATGTTACTACAATTAATGAATATTATTAAATTCTCCATCTGACACATTTAATTTTTTTATTATATCCTATAGGTTTAGAGATATAGTATATAAGATAGTATATATAGTACTGGAATTTTTTTCTGGGAGGTACGAGTACATTTAATTTATTGTATTATTATTTAAATACATATTTAAAATTATAGGTATATTAAGAAATACCGCTAATACCGTCAATGAATTTGAAGAATTTTGAACATAAGGATAGGACAAAATTCCTCATAGAACAAAAGAAGAGATACAATTTCAATTATTTGTATGTACAAGAAATGTTAAATTCGTTACTTACAGGGTGCGAGCAGTCATGTGACTTTGTTGGCATAGGCAAGCAGATATGGGGATCCGTGTCAGAATAACGGCTAGTAGTTATTATTTACCTAGATGTTACAACTGTTATATCTCATAATTTTTCATTCAAAATTTCAAAATATTCTGATATATTGTTTATATGTCATCAATAGTATGGAATATACTTGTCGAGGAAAATAATCCACATGGATTTGGAAAATAGTGACGTTTTGAATGATAATTATGATACTTGAAACCTATGTACACTATTACTAGCTGTCATTCTGATACGAACCCCCATATCTGCTTGCCAAGCCAAAAGTCACATGACTGCTCACGCCCTATCTAACATAATGTGACAAGGCGAGCAATAACAAATAAATAACTTTTATACACTCTTCTAAATTATAGTTTCAAGATAAATATTTCAAGTTTGTTATCTTTGTTAGTCAAAATTCTGTTTAGAAATAATTATCATTTTTCCCTAAGCGATTTGTTTAGAATGACTGTCAACGGACCAGACAGTTATTTGTTGACAATAAAGTCTAGAAGTTATTGCAAGCCTACGTGCAGGGCTGATATTTTGATATGGATGCCACATGATACCCTCTTCAACCCCTCAGAGATAATCCTCCCATGAAGTTAACGCTTTGTTTTTAGATAGTCGATCTCAGACACTCATGTAGTCTGCGTTTTTGTTTCTGGCGCGAGCTAAACGCCTACCTGCTGAGTTACAATGTAACTATTTAGTTTATTTGATATAGTTATATTTAGTTTAGTATTCAATAATAATAAGTTTAATAGTTTATAATTGATTAGTGTTAGTGTAAATATGTTTAAATAAAAAATCTGTTGTGGCCAGCACAATACCTCTCGCCACTTCCTTTTTTGGTTACATAAGTATAGGGCGCGAACAGTCATGTTACATTGTTGGCCTTGACAAGCAGATGTGGGGGCCCGTTTCAGAATGATAATTAGTCAGTATGTTTCATTCAGAATTTCAAGATTTTCAAAATACACGTAGTTAATTTGTCACCAGGAGTGTGGAATTTACCTGTCGAGGAAAATAAACCATATGGAATTGGAAAATCACTAAATTTAGAATGAGAAATTATGATACATCTATATACATAATTACTAGCTATCATTCTGACATGAGTCCCCATATCTGCTTGTCAAGGCGCTCTATTGTATTTAACATTTCTTGTATACCTACATTCTACACCAAAAATTGTACTTACATATATATCTATTCCTTATATTTAGATTGTTTAATTTTAAATTCATTATATGAAGAAATTTTGTCCTCTTCTAATTTTTCGAAATGTTTCCAATTCATTGTCAGGATTGACTGTATTTTTGAAGGATATATGTAATAGACCTATAATCTTAAATATTTAACTACTAATACATTAAGAAATAATATAATGTATATGTACTTCCCAGAAAAACTCTTTAGTAATATCTATGAATTTCTGACACTGACATTTATCTGTCAGTTACAAACAGTTCAACTGGTCAACTATTTTCCATGGCATCCTTTCGGCTGTAAAATTTATTATAACGTTATTTTATTTATTATATTTCTTTTATCTCTAAATCCATAGAATATATAATAAAATATTTAAATGTATCAGATAGAGAATTTAATTTTCTTTAATATTACCAAGAAAAATTTTCAAAAAATATTATTTAGAAGATTTTTTTTCAAGAATCTTCTACTTCCGGTTGTCCAATTGTTACCAAAACCTTTTCAGATCTTCCCATGAATGTCCGATTGGAAAATACGTAATTAAACAATTTTTAAGTCTTATAGTTTTTGAGTAATCGTCCTTCCAACATTCTACATACATACACACATACATCCACACACACACACACACACACACACACACACACACACACACACACACACAGACATCATCGTAAAAATGTTAAAATCGGATTGTAGGGACCTTAAAACGTGCTTATTCAATAAAATATGGATATGTGATTTTTAGCATGAATGCAATACCTCTCTTAGCGAGAGGTAAAAAGTTAGTAATATTAGTAATGTCTGTGTCCATAATGTAAGTCATCATCATCGGTCATCAAAGTTAAGTGTAAGTGTATGTGTGTTCGTCCTCCGGTTAATCAAGTCGTGGTCATCGTTGGTAAAAGAAGTGCAAAATCACCATCATCAGAGCTTCTATAACACCCCCTCCCCCCCCCCCTCGTGTTACAATAAAATGAAAATGGCGTGAGGTATTGTGCTGGATTTCAGTTGAATTCCTTCGATATTTTCGCACAAAACAGCATGTGTGAAACTCTCTTCCACACCTATAGAGGTGTCTTCCGCTAAAAACTGTTGTGGATCACACAATGCCGTATCACTCGGACCGTTATAAACCCACCCTCTCACGCTCGTACTATACGCGTTCAGGTATTTGATTCTGTTCTGAACGCCCCGTGCTTTGTGATGTTTTATAGCCCGTACTTCGCTTTGATGCCGCGTATGACGCCTTTTACAGCCAAATTGACCGTGTTGTATATCCACCTTTCAATACAGTAGAAGTAGATAGCAGCAAGAGGGTATGTAGGATACGTTAAAGTAATTAAAATAGAATTACTTTGTACGAAATGACCAATTAGAGTAATTGAAAGAGCAATAAAATATTGTAGACACATTTTAAACAATATAGATTAGTGAACAAACGAGGGTGATTAGAATGTTATTTAACATTGACATTTGTCTGCTTATGGTCACGTACCACGTTCGATTTAAATTGATAAAGTTTTGCAGTTTATGCAAAGGTTTGCATACAACAAAAATTTCGGATGACATGAAAAAAAAAATCGGATGTGACCAACACAATACCTCCCGCCATTTACCTATGGGGTCTCGTTGCCGCGGGCCTGATTTCTGGTCGCGAATCTGGGGAATCCGATTCGATCCCGATCAACGCCAAATAATTCGAATTTTAAATGCCATATAATTAACCCTTGTGGTAAACGCCCGCACAATACAAATATGTCATCAGCATTACCGAAATGTGTGTATAAATCAGATTAGCACCCCCAGCAATGGTTAATATGCCGTGATAATATATTTATTTGTTTCTTTATTATATACATACCTGCATATTTACTAATGCTAGAAATTATGTATTTTAAGTTCATGTCCATCAGAGCAAATAAAAATGTATCATATTTATGTTTTTCGTTTCTGATAATTCTAAAAATTATATTTTTTTCGTATTCCTCGAGTTTAGATCCATATGCTGACGTGATTACATTTTGGTTATAATTGGTCCATCGCAAGTCTCATTTGCAACTTTTAACAGTTTTTCTTGAAAAATCGCAGTATAATGTTACTTCATATTCAATAGATATAGAGTTAAAGAATTATAAAGATATTAAAATTCATACATCAGCCACCTATGCTAACCATGGAAACTGCTAATATATTTAGATAATTTAAATTAATAGATGTCAGTGTCAATGAAACGAAAATGAACGTGGCAGAGATGAGCAGGTTGAGATAGATGTTGGGGAAGACACGGAAAGATAGCCCAACGAATTATAAGGGAAATGGCTCGAGTTATATAAGTTTCTAGAAAGATACAAGTGAGACGATTACATTGGTTTGAACATGTCATGAGGAGAGATAAAGAATATATTGGAAGAAGAATGAATAACTTAGTAATAGAAGGTTGAAGAAACAGACCAAAGATAAGATGGAAAGACTATCGCGGAAGACTTAAGAGAAAAGAGACTGAATGAGAACACGCAAAACAAAAATAAATGGAAGAAGAAAATAAAAATAGCGACCCCTAACGAATGGGAAAATCTAAAGAAGAAGAAGATGTTAGTGTCAAGTGCAATTTCCATAGTTTGTTTATGAAATAATTTTACTGGAAATATAGGATCTTTTGCAAGAAAATTTATGAATGGAATTTGTACATAATACACAGGATTGACGGATGGTAATATGCTGGCCAAATCAGATTTTTTAAGAAAAAAAATCATCTCTTTGACAGTAGCTCTAAAATTCACAATAAAAAAAACAACAATCAAACATATGTCACATGTCTTACTAAATATTTCATCTAATTTGCATAACGTACGTATATGTGCATGTATGTTCAAACGACAAGTGCGAGTCTTTGCTTGTTCGTTCAGTGGAGCAGGATATGAGCGTGGGCGTGTGCGTAGTTCAGTCACTCGTGACAACGTGACCACGAAGTATATATTCGTGGATGGAACGAGGAAAATAAAATATATTTATAGCGAACACAGGATGGAGAAAATAGAAATACATAGATTGAAAGTATGAATAGTAAGAGGTAGCGTGGCCGAGCGGTCTAAGGCGCTGGTTTAAGGCACCAGTCTCTTCGGAGGCGTGGGTTCGAATCCCACCGCTGCCATGATGTTTTATTATTTATTAATTTGTAATATGCTGAAATAAACAGACTAGTATTCATCTTGTTATTCATTTAAGATAACGAGCAGGAACAGATCTGGACAATGGGGTATTCGGGTGTTAAGGAACAGGGGGGTGAAACTGCATACAGAAACGTGATAACAAGTTTTCAATCTAGTAGCGTTTGGAAATACTTCCTGACCCTTTCATAGATGGCTTTAGTAGTACAGATTTTACAGGGATTCTCAAACTTTAATATCAAAATACTATAAAAAGGTAACATATGTTTGAGAACTGCTGTAAATTTCCCACAATTCTCTATTGCATCGTTCGAAATTCTTTGACATTTAAAACTGTTATTTGTGAATTTGTATCTTTATTGCAATATATTACTTTATCATTCAATATATTTTCGGTAAGTATATTAGTTTTCATACTAGCATTATTATACGGGGGTGATATAAAATATAACAACAAATTAATATTTCAGAAAAAAAAACATGAAATATTTGTAACTCCTGCATAGTGAAGACACATTGTTGCAGGCTTACAGTGCCCAATAGAAGACATGGTTTATGTAAGTGGACCAGGAGAATTTGCATCATGGTGGTGCTCTTTGATATTTACACCGTAGAAGAGCAGCAAAATATTACATTATTAGGCGAAAGGACGTGAAGCTTCATAAGATTCATCAAAGAATGTTGAAATAGTATGGGTCAGTTTGGAGAAAAAATGAGTATAGAAGAGGGTAGATTTGTTAAAAAGTGGACGAACATCGGTAACGAGGTCAATGAAGCATTGCATTTCTGGCAGACATTTAAAGTAACATCCCTTTTTTGAAATAATATTACCTCTTGTAATAATAATTCAAATTTTTGATTCCTTGAGTAGTATGTTCTTATATTTCAATAGTTGTCGCCGTGTAGTTTGAGATTTGTAGTTATTTATTATTTGATTTAAATAATGTAATGTATATATTTTAAAATAAAGGCATTAACATATTAAGTACTGTATTTTTTTATAGGTCAACATATATTTCACATTTCTTGATAATGTCTTTAATAAATTATCTATTTTCCATAGATTTTTTATTAATTACATTATCAAGAAATAAAATTTAAAGTTTCGAATAATTCAAAATGAATTCATATTTCCCGCGACTTTCTCGGCTGTCAAATTTAGTTCTCTGACCTTTTCATAGATGGCAATAAACTTGTTATCACGGTTTATAAGGGAGATACCCAATCTTCTACTATATATTTTCCTTAATCTATGTTAAGGAATTAATGCAAAATAGTAACTTTTTCATATAGTTTACATCTCCATATAGTAGAAAAATACAATAAAACATGTTTAGGAAAAAGTTTTAATTCATAACTTGATGTTAGAAAATTGAAATTCTTTACATGTCTAGACTAGAAACGTCCTTAAAAACTGTAACATAGATTTGGTATATTATTGCTCATTTCAGATTAAATATATAGCGATAGAAATAGATTTTATTTACATTGTTTGTGTTACTTATTACGTGTGGTGTTTTTACCTCTCGCTAAGAGAGGTATTGGATTCATGTTAAAAATCGCATATCCAGATTTTAATGATTAAGCACGATTTACGCCCTACAATCCGATTTTAATATTTTTACGATGATGTCTGTGTGTGTGTGTGTGTGTGTGTGTGTGTGTGTGTGTGTGTGTGTGTGTGTGTGTGTGTGTGTGTGTGTGTGTAAATATAAATATTTTGATATATTTTTTATGGATTTAGAGATAAACCAATTAAAAATTAAAATGTTTGTAACTGACAGATAAATGTCAGTGTCAAAAATCCAGAGACATTAATGAAGATTTTTTCTGAGAAGTACATACATTATATTATTTCTTAATGTATTAAGAGTTAACACATGGAAGGTTCTTCACACAAATATTCTTCGTTAAAATATATTTCATATATCTTCTAGTCATTTTCTACGCCTTAATTCATTACATTGAATAACTTTCCAACAATATAAACGTACGATTTGAATGTTTAATATGTTTATCCATCTATTAAAAGTCTCTGGTTCTAACCCCACGGTCACTCATCCTTAAACTTTTTTGAGAGGGTAAACTCTCTCTTGCACGATATTAAATAACTCTTCCCTTGAAACGATTCGCTTGTCCCTTATTTTGTATCTTGTCGTCCAGTGCCTACTACGACTACGATGCGCTGTTATTCTCCATTGCTTCCCGCACAACGCTTTTGTTTTTATTTATTCAAATTTGTAAGAGGGTAGTCAAATGTAGTAATTGGATTTAACGTATGAGATGTAAAAATAAATTTGTTTATCTTTTTAAATGTGGAATTTTTTGTTTGTTTTTATTATTTTATAACATCTGTTTACAGACAGATTTTCTTGTTTATTTTCATGCATAAATTATTTTTTATTTGTAACAGTTAAAATTTTATAATTAAGTTTTACAAGTATGCTTGCTATTATATTAAAATATTAAATAGAGAAGATGATATTAATTATGTATTTTAAAATTTGTTTTCTGTTATTAAAAATATAATTTTCTTTATAATCTCCATTTTTATTGTAGATTATCTACCTATAATTTTCGGTTGCTCATATTATACTTGAGTGTATTTTTTTATAATTACAGCAATCTACTTTTATGAGTGTTCCATGCAACCTATAAAATGTTATTAAATATGAAATTATGGTTTACTGTGACTAAATATAAATATTTCAGCACCACAAAAATATCGATCCTGAAATACTTCAAAGATTTCATTTCAGATATGTTGGTGGTTAAGTTAAAATCACGTATTTGACGAAAAATATACTGGGTTGGTCAGTCGACATTCACAATAATAAATCTTTCAAAATCCTCTCAACAATACTACAAATTCTTAAATTTCTTACATTTTTACTGACATTTTGCAATCTATTGGATGTAATATTGATAAAATGTAATAAACAGGAAGTATTATGTTCTACTTCAAAAATATCTTCTATAATAACTCAGTTCAACACACTCCACTGACGAGACAGTTATAGATATCGAGCTAATAATCACGTATCGAGAGTGTGGTAATAAAAGCACATTTAAAGGTCAGTAGAAGCCGATTTTAATATTTTGACGACAATGTCTGTGGGTGTGATACTGTCATTCAAAAATTATTATGGAATATTGTATTCTTACTCCATTCTGATAGAAAGAAGCCATTAGATTTTATTGTTAATCGGACAACAGAAAGTCTAGTAAGGGAATCCACCACTTTATCTCGCGCTAAGAGAGGTATTGGATTTATGTTAAAAATCGCATATCCGGATTTTAATTATTAAGCAGGTTTTAAGGTCCCTACAAGCCGATTTTAATATTTTTACGATGATGTCTCTCTCTCTCTCTGTCTGTGTGTGTGTGTGTGTGTATGAATGTGTGTGTGTGTGTGTGTGTGGATGTATAAGTGTGTGATTGTGTATATGTATGTGTGTGGGGGGGGGGTGTTGGAAGGACGGTTTTAAGGTCCCTACAATCCGATTTTAATATTTTTACGATGATGTCCCTCTCTCTCTCTCTCTCTCTCTCTCTCTGTGTGTGTGTGTGTGTGTGTGTGTGTGTGTGTGTGTGGATGTGTGTGTGTGTGTGTGTGTGGATGTATATGTGTGTGATTGTGTATGTGTGTGTGTGTGTTTGTGTGTGGATATTGGAAGGACGATTTCTCAAAAACTATAATACTTAATATCTGTTTAACTACGTATTTCTCAATCGGACATTACTGGGAAATGCTGAAAAGGTTTTGGTAATAATTGGACAACCAGAAGTAGCAGATTCTTAAAAAAAATCTTTTAAATATTATTTTTTGAAAAATTTTCTTCTTGCTTGAATTAAAGAAGAGTAAATTCTCTATCTGATACATATAAATATTTTATTATATCTTTTATATATGTAGAGATAAAGAAATATAAGGTATATAACAATCTGTTGTAATAAATCTCACAGCCCAAATAATGTCATGGAAACCAATTTAAAAATGAAAATGTTTGTAACTGACAGGTAAATATCAGTATCAAAAAATGCAGACATTACTGAAGATTTTTTCTGGGAATTACATACATTATATTATTTTTTATAGTATTAATAGTTAGACTATTGGTGAAAATCCGGTTGAAAATTCTAATTTATGAGCGAGTTATGGTCCCCCGAAGTTTGAAAATATAGATGTGACGTCACGAATATGTTTTTATATCAAACTATTTTCTTCATTAACGATCTAAATGCTGTTAAAATATATGCTATATCTAAATTATATTTATAAAAAATAAATATTATAATAACACTGTACAAGTCTACATACTGTATTATTGCAAGTGTATTTAAATTATTAAGTTTAATGCAAGACATTTATATTCAAATAAAATCTGTTTGAGAATTGCACAACTGGACTGATACACACGGCCCCGCTATTTAAATTTCTATTTCAATTGTTTGTAAGCTCCTCCTTCTAACTCGGTATTAGTTAAATATTTATAGGCAGTCTTTGAGTCGCCAATCAAAATAATGTAACGTTTTATTTATATGGGTGAAGTGTAAACATAAGAGAGATATTATTAGTTAAAATAATACGTTTATTAAACGATAAATAATTAAGGTTAATTATTAAAAAGATAATAGAAGTAACTAACACTATGATTAAATAATTATAAACACTAATTTAAAGACTATGAATATTATAAGACACTTAAACACTAAGATTATTTATTTAACCAATATTTATATCACTATATTTATTTATACAACTACATTTATTTATGTTTACCACTCGTACACTGTTTATTTATATCACCGACTTCATTGCTCGTTGCTTCTATATCACAGACTATTCATAACCCGACGCTTATATCAGACTATCTCTCCGCTGTCATTCAGACGGTATTTATACAGCCCAGTGTCCTTCTAGAATTCTCCGGCGCCACAGCGATACCGAGTACAAAAGAATTAGGTCCCGGTGTAATTAACCTCTAGCTGGTGCGTCGCCGGGGATTGCATCATCTGGGTCATCGCTCTGGTACATTCTTTCAGTGGCGAGCTCGTATACTCTTCTCTCAGGGGCGCACGTCACAATAATATATATGGAATGCATATGAGTGACGATCTGCTATAACAAAAACCCCTTATTTCAGTTCAGGCGCACACAAATCAGCTGATTCCAAGCCCCTCAAAATCGCTCTAGATACGTGTCTGCTCGCGCCCTATTGCAGGATATGAACCCACCAACTTTTGGTTATAAACAAACGCAATTATTACTGTCCGAGCTTTTTCTAGATGAAAAAACTTTTCCTATTTGTCCACATTTTGGTAAAGTAGAATTGCAGCAATTATGTTTTAATTTGGGAAAAAGTTTTCGTACAAAATTCTGTTTGAGGTTAGATTAAATATAACATAACCATCTTCAATTCATTTGTGTAACCGTTCTCTCACGTATTGTAACTCACGTTAAACTCTTAGCGGTAATTTCAGCGGTTTTCCGGTTGCTGAAACAGTCCTAAGTTTGAGGTTTTACTTTGCGCTTAAGTACGTGAAAATTATCGATTTGTAATTTGCGTTAATCGCTAATTGTTTTCCTCTTACGAAATTAAAGGTTCGCACACATTGCAAAAAGATAAATTTTATTTGCGACTTATTCAAAGGATTTTTCTGTGACATAGATATTCATCTTGCCTGTGCTGAGTTGAGTTTTGTTAAATTCTTTTATTTTAGCTGCAAATCATCTCTCTGGAAATTTGTAGGGCGTGGAAGCTATATTTCACTTCAAAGTCGACAATCGTCACGCCACAAATAACTCGAACCGAACTCGAACAAGTAAATGAATATAATATCACATCTTTTGCTGGAAATTCACGCGCTCGAGCTAGAAGCTCGGTATAGCTAATACGCAAATTATCATATACTTACCGTCCGTATTTTTTTTACGGACAGCCTTTGTCATCATGGCAACCAAATTTTGATCAGTAAATAAAATTCACTGCCTTGGAAACACAAATTTATAATAGAAAACTGTACACTGTACAAAGTACAAATGCGACACTTGGTGAACTGCTCTGAATAATATTAATAATATTTAAATTACACTTGGCAAAGTTCACAAAATTTCAGTCTCTGAATCAACCTCTCGGTCATTTATCAGAGACTGGCCCACTCAACCAGAACCACAGACGCGTTTCGCTCTTATTGGAGCTCAGTACACCACACTGAAGAGCTCCAATAAGAGCGAAACGCGTCTGTGGTTCTGGTTGAGTGAGCCAGTCTCTGATAAATGACCGAGAGGTTGATTCAGAGACTGAAATTTTGTGAACTTTGCCAAGTGTAATTTAAATATTATTAATATTATTCAGAGCAGTTCACCAAGTGTCGCATTTGTACTTTGTACATTGTACAGTTTTCTATTATATTCTGCTAGCTAAGCTCGCGGTTTTTCTGATAGATGGCTCTGCATGTATTTAGTTACCTCTGCAGGCCTGATATCTTTGTGAGATGTTTATCATCTGCCCGCTCAACTAGTCTCAGTGCCTCGAAAGAGGCGTCAGTACACCACACTGAAGAGCTCCAATAAGAGCGAAACGCGTCTGTGGTTCTGGTTGAGTGGGCCAGTCTCTGATAAATGACCGAGAGGTTGATTCAGAGACTGAAATTTTGTGAACTTTGCCAAGTGTAATTTAAATATTATTAATATTACAAATTTATAATATGACAAGTGACAATAGTGACAATGATAAAACTGTCAACTGTCGGACGGCCATAGGACGCGTGATCGCGGAAAGAATTAAAATAAACGGGATCCATAATTAATCGAAAAAATAATTTGTGGCCAGCACAATACCACTCGCCACTTTCGTTTTTGTTTAAATAAGTATATGGCGTGAGCAGTCATGTGACATTGTTTAGTAATTATGTACATAGATGTCAAATGTCAGAATTTTTCATTAAAGTGTGGAATTTAGTTGTCTAGGAAAATAAGCTACTACTACACTAAATTTAGATTGAAAAATTATGATATTTGATATCTATGTACATAATTACTAGCTATCATTCTGACACGGGCCCCCAAATCTGCTTGTCAAGGCCAACAAAGTCACATGATTGCTCGCACCCTAATGTATTTAACATTTCTTGTATACCTACACTCTACACCAAAAATTCTACTTACATCTATTCTTTGTGTTTAGATTTTTTAATTTTAAATTCATTCTATGAAGAAATTTTGTCCTATTCTTCTAATTTGTCGAGATGTTTCCAATTCATTGTCGGGATTGACAGTATTTTTGAAGAGTATATGTAACATATCTATAATTTTAAATATTTCACTATTAATACAATAAGAAATAATATAATGTATATACTTCCTAGAAATAATCTTCAGTAATGTCTCTGGATTTTTGACACTGACATTTATCTGTCAGTTACTAACATTTAATTTTTCATTTGGTTTCCATGATATTATAAGGGGTGTGAGATTTATTACAACAAATTATTATATACCTTATTTTCTTTATCTCTAAATCTATAAAAGATAAAATAAAATATTTTTATATGTATCGGGTACAGAATTTACTCTTTTTAGAAGAATATTTTTAAGAATCTTCTACTTCCGGTTGTCCAATTATTACCAAAATCTTATCAGCTCTTTCCAGTAATGTCCGATTGAGAAATACGTAGTTAAACAGATATTAAGTATTGTAGTTTTAGAGAAATCGCCCTTACAACAATCACATAGACAGCATCGTAAAAATATTACAATCGGATTGTAGGGACCTTAAAACGTGTTTAATCATTAAAATTTGGATATGCGATTTTTAGCATGAATCCAATACCTCTCTTAGCGAGAGGTAAAAATTGAAATAATGGGGGACATATTTTTACAGGAGTAGAAAAAATATGTAAACTAATATGAAAACAATTATTTGGTTACTTAGAAATCATCTACATTTGACTTTGTTATGTGTGTTTCAAAATTGGAAATATAACCAAAATATGTTTTAAATCTGATTTTAACTCAGGATAAATAATTTTATTTATCTAAAAAGTAATAATTCATTGTGCATAATCTGCATTATTATTGTTAATTAAAATTTCTACAAAAATAATAAATGACGTACTTTGAAATATTAGTATGTTAGATGCTAATTACACGATAAAAAATAATAATTACACGAGTAGATTATTATTTACAATTTTGTTGTTTGGAATGTACATCACAAAATTGCATATCAACAATTAAGACAAATCTAAGCAATGAATTTTCTAGAATCGTGATTCAATTAAGAATTAAAAAATCATTATCTTATGTCTGTTTAATTATAGTAGTACTGGCGTCATAAGTTCTAAATTACGTTCGTAAAACCTGAAATTATGAAAGATTTTGCGATAAGGCAAGAATAATGTCTCCATTTGCGTCAGTCTGCTTAATATCAGCTAATTACTGCAGAAATAAAATTGCACTATGGATTGTGTACGTACATAAACACCTTGCTTTTTGTTCTTTATTTGACGTACGATTTATGTTTAACTGTGCCAAGATTACGAGATTACGTGTAGGTGGATAATACACTTGTAAAGATAAAATTCAACTAGATATAAAGATAATTTTTCAAAACAAGTAAGTTCTGGATATTTTTAGAAATGCCCATTTATTTATGTCAACTAACATATACCACAGGTTCTAATCTTTACTTGAAATATGCATAATAATACTAGTTGTAAACATCAACTAATTGATTGAAAATTGATTTATTATGCAATATATACCGGGTGTATATTTGAAATCCGTAATATAGGAAATACAGTGTTAATTTTTACCTCTCGCCTATTGGATTCATGCTAAAATCGTATATCCGCATTTTATTGAATAAGTACGTTTTAAGATCCCTAGAATACGATTTTAACATTTTTACGATGATGTCTGTATGTGTGCGTGTGTGTGTTTGTTAGGATGTTTTAGGTATAATTTCTTAAATTCTATACAACTAAAGACCTGTTTAACTACAGATTCCTCAATCTAACATTAATGGGAAGAGTTGAATAGGTTTTGGTAGCAATTGGACAACCGGAAGTGGTAATTTCATAAAAAAATCTTCTAAATATTATTTTTGAAAATTGATGTTAATTTAATAATAAAGATATTAAATTCTTAATCTGATATATTTAAAAAAAATATTATAAATGTTCTATAGATTTAGAGATATATAATAATATAGAATAATCTATTGGAAAAAATTTCGCTGCCCCAACAACTCCATAGATTAGTTGAGATATTTAAATGTTTATAATTGACATATATATATATATATATATATATATATATATATATATATATATATATATATATATATATCAGCAGGGTTCCTACAGCTTCTGCCGCATCCCGCATTTCGATCGCCACATATCTCTGTTTCGCTATCTGTCTTCTTCATCTATAGCTCGGTCAATCATATTTTGTTGGACTCCTTGTATCCACGATGTTGTGGGTCTTCCTCTTTTCCTTCTATTTGGTGGTGCATATTGCAGGGCTCTTTTTGGCCAACGGTCTTCTCCCATTCTCATCACGTGGCCATACCATATTAATTGTCTAGTTTCTATTCTTTCTGCGCTTGTAAACACGCTTTTTGTCCGACGTCTGATTTCTTCATTTTTCACATGTTCTATTCTGGACAGTTTGCATGCTCGTCTTTTACAATCCATCTCTACTGTCTCAATCAACTTCTTGTCTTTGGCAGAAAGTTGCCAGCATTCAGCACCATACGTTAAAATTGGCTCTACAATCGCTGTGTAGATTGTCATTTTTGTTTTCAATTTTATCTGATTTGACCATATTGACATATAAATGCAAAATGTCAGTGTCAAGAATCAACAGTTTTATTGACATTACAGAAAGCTTTTTCTAGGAATAATTACATTTAAAATTTCTTATTGTATTATTAATTAAATATTTATATTATATCGCATAAATGCAATACCACAGTTTCAAAAATTATATATATTTTTTTCGTATTCTTCGAGTTTAGATTCACACACGTACAAGAATGTACTTCAAGGTGTATCTAAGGGAAATACGCACATACAATGAAGAAGAGAAGCGAGAACGCCATTAATTACAAACTCAATATATCTAATCGAGAAACATTGCAGCCTTTGTCTATTCGTATAGAATATTTATGAGAAATAAAAGCTATTATTGTAACTCTTGTTACTACAGTACTGAAAATAAAAAAAATTACATAGTGTATTGATTTAATTTACATTTATATTTCAGTATATTAATTTTAAATAAATGCTATTATTTAATAAATAATTTAATTTTATTCTAATGCTTCGTGGAAATGTGGAAAACAAATCCAAGTACGATAAATTATGAATTGACAATTCTCCTGAGCTTTGTATGAGATCGAATGAGAATTTATTTCATCTGGACAGGAACGATATAAGTTTTAGAAAAGTTTTTTGTTGGATTGTACCTTCCTCTGTAGATATCGATAAACCATTCAACATTTGATAATCTTTACGACACCCCGTAGCACTATGTTGCGACTTGGACTTGGAGAATAATGCCACGCCGTAACTAGGTTAGTTGATATACTTACACAAATAAATAATGACACTTGTGATCCTCACGAAAATAAAAGAATTTATACCCCTATTAAAACGACCGCTATAAATACAGGTTGGTGACCATAAATAGGTAAAGAGTTCGCTTAGTTACCAAGGATTTGGGTTCAAATCCTGCATTCAACAAGTACATGTTAAAAAATCTGATGTGACCTACACAATACCTTCCGTCAATCCCGTGTATTATGTGTAAATTCCATACATAAATTTTCTTGCAAAAGATTCTAAATGTCCAGTAAAATTATTTCATAATCAAACTATGTAAATTACACTTGACATTGACATCTTCTTCTTTAGCTTTTCCCATTCGTTAGGGGTCGTTATTTTTTATTTTCTTCTTCCACTCATTTCTGTTTTGCGTGTCGTTCTCATTCAGTTCCTTTTCTCTCAAGTCGGCTCAATACAGTCCTTCCCTCTTATCTTTGGTCTTCCTCTATTTCTTTTACCTTCTATTACTAAGCTATTCATTCTTCTTCCAATATATTCCTCATCTCTCCTCATGATATGTTCAAACCAATGTAATCGTCTCTCTTGTATCTTTCTAGTAACTTCTAACACTAGAGTTATTTCCTTTATTCTTTCATTCAGTAGCGTATCTTTCCGTCACACACACACAGACACACACATATATACATACATCATCGTAAAAATTATAGAGTCGTATTACATGGACCCTAAAACGTGCTTATTCACTGTCATTTTCAGCACCCCAAATCCGACAGTTTTGCTTATTTACTTATCCGTCGAGTTGAAAATGTGCCTCATCTGAAAAAATGATTTTCTTCGAAAAATCCGCATTAATTTGATGATGTTCCAACACCCAATCAGCAAATCCACGGCGCTGCGCATGGTCCCTTGGCTTGATTTCTTGCACCAATTGAACCTTGTACGCGTGCAAATGCAGATCTTTTACCAAAATTCGTTGCATAGTGCTTCTGGAAATGTTTAATTCTTGACCACGATGCCGAATGGAAGTTCCTGGATTCTTGGCCACAGAGTCCCTTACTGTGGCTATATTTTCGAGTGACCGCAAGGACGACGACGAACAATGATCTTCTCATTCATCGGCGTAAATTTGGTCTCAAATTTTGTAATTAAACGCCTCACTGTCGATTCATTTGGCGGATTATTGCGACCGAAAACTTGACGTAATTGGCGAACTGTTTTCGCAAAACTTTCACCATTTTTGTAATGTGTTTTTACAATAATTAAACGTTGTTCGTTTTAATACTTCGCCATATTCTTAAATCGCGTGGTCTGTGCGTGATAACTGTAAAACAAATTAACCTTACAACTCGTATTAACAAAATGGCGGCAAATTTAAATCCGGCGCTCTAGTTGGGACACCCGCTAGATTACTAGACATTCACCGACTTTATTAGTCTAATAATTTTTATGAAACAGGCCACAGAACACTATACAAGATACCAGGGCATCGAACCCGCCAAAAACTCGGTTCGGTTCAGGTTAATTCGTTTTTTGAAAAATGGGTTTGTATGCGGCTCTGATTCAAGCATTAATAAAATGTTTGGTTTTGTTCCGGGTTCAGGTTCTACCTAATGGAAGTTGAATTAATATTTTTTGACTAACAATCTTTATGTAGAAATAATTTAAAATGCATGCTGGAATTAATAAGTAATGCAACGCAAAGCAAAACCATGAACACATTTTTCACGAACAATCAACGCAGACACAATCGTCTATGATCGGCTATAAGTATTAAGATTACGTTTACGTTTCGAACTGGAATTAAACCTAAACCGGAGCTGAACCCTGAACCAGAATTTTAATACTCGGTACGATTCCGACTCGGTTTCAATTGGAAAATATACCTGAGGTTCGGTACTGCGTTTGGATTCGCAAAAATTTTATGGTTTGGTTCCGGTTTTGGTTCGGTTCAGGTTTGGGTTCGATGCCCTGCAAGATAGTAAAGATATTTGGATAATAATCAAAGTCTGAGTTTGATAAAATCTTACAGACGCTAAAAACTATCGAAAATCTTAAGCTAGTTTCGTTTGGTGATAGATTCCGAAAGAGTTAAAATTGTTTCGTTGAAAATAGAGCGTAGGAGTTAAATAGTCAAAATGAAAGATAGATATTTTAGTTATTAATCAGAATCTGCGTAAATCAAAATGGATAAAATGTGATGTGTAATGATGTCATTTATTTATTTGTTGCATACATATTTATTAAATATACACTGCTCAAAAGAATTAAAGGGACATTTTTTTTGTTAATAACTTTTATACTAAGAAAACAAGAATACCCATATTGAGAATTAAAGTTGGCTTATGTATTGTTTAAACATCAGTACTTGTTTTATTTGTTTTGATTCTGTCATTATCCTTCTACACTGGTATTAAACAAAGAAGACGCAAAACAGGAGTGAAATTTAGTTCTCTGCGATATTTTATTAATTATTTGCTATTTTACATTTACATTACCAAGTGCATGCAATAAATTTCACTTCCATCTTCCATCTCTGTCTCTCAGTATGCACAATACCGAAATGAAACGATTTAATTTCTCATTTCTTGTCTGAGGAACAATAAATGCAATAGAACCGTCAAGTGAGTCGTCCACGTATCGAGCAGGTAGTACAGTATTCGCTTCCGTGCAGCTACGAGCTTAATGAGAAAACTTAACCTTACCTAACCTAACAAATGGCTCTCATTTTCACTCCGTACTTACACTAGCTCAATATCCAGCATTATCAATCTTACAAGCATGCTAAGCGAAATTTAATATATGATGGAGAAGAATCAATCTATAAGAACCCTATAATCACTTCGGAGATATTTTACTAATTACATCGTCCATTTTAGAAATGCTGACGTAATAATTGGAAATCTTGTTTAAATACATTGATAAATCTGTAAATAATTTATATAAAATACATAAAATTGACGGAAGATCATGTGTTGGCCACATCAGATTTTTACCTCCTGCTACCCTTGGTAACGGAGGTATAGGGATCGTGCTAAAATTCGCATATCTAGATTTTGGTAAATGATTACGTTTTAAGGTCCCTAAAATCCAATTTTAACATTTTCACGATGATGTCTGTGTGTATGTGTGTATGTATGTATGTATGTGTGTGTGTGTGTGTGTGGTGTGTGTGTGTGTGTGTGTGTGTGTGTGTGTTTGTGTGTGTTTGTCCTCCTTACGCTCTATCTCAATTACTATCATGTATTTCTACCTTACTGTAATATGGAAAGAAGCCATTAGATTTTGGTGGCAATCGGATAACCGAAAATGGCAGTTTACTTGAAGCTCAAGATAGTTTTTCTTCAAAAAATACCTTTAAATGTATTTTTTTCGCAATTGTTATTAAAAAAATTAAAGACTATTCCATTTTCTACAGGTTTGCTTTAATACTTTTTCTATATATTTAATGGATAAATTTATAAAGTAATATAAAAATTATATCTCGGAGCATATGCTTTAAACACATCTCCATGGTTACATAGTTCAGCTCAAATGTATGTAACTGACAGATAAATGTCACTGTCAAAAAAATAATCCTTTCAAATTAATAACAGTAACGTTCCAAAAAGAAAATTGTAAATAGAACTCTAGTTTTATGGAAAGGAACTTAATATACATAATTTGAAGCATTAGTAAATATGCAGGTATGTATTGAAATAAAGAAATAAATAAATATATTATCACGGCATATTATCCATTGCTGGGTGTGCTAATGATTATGACATATTTGCATTGTGCGGCCGTTTACCACAAGGGTTAATTTTATGCCATTTAAAATTATTTGGATCGGATTCCCCAGATTCGCGTCCAGACATCAGGCACGCGGCAACGAGACCTCATGCTAAATGGCGGGAGGTATTGCGTTGGTCACATCAGATTTTTTGATATAAATGTTACACTTTTTGAACCCTCGAAAATTGTCTGGGCACGTTTATGCTTGCATTATACCATAAATAACAATAATTTGAAACCACAAAAGCATGAAAAATATAAATGGAA
Source organism: Harpalus rufipes (assembly GCA_951394225.1). Taxonomy (NCBI): domain Eukaryota; kingdom Metazoa; phylum Arthropoda; class Insecta; order Coleoptera; family Carabidae; genus Harpalus; species Harpalus rufipes. The sequence goes on along the minus strand of OX596283.1, from coordinate 16,638,983 downwards.
TTTATAATATAATCATTGCAATTACATTAATTAAATTTCATATGAATGCAGGGTATCCTTTGTTTCATATACAAATAACATATTTCAAATTCTTATTACATTAAAATACATAGTATGTACTTTCCTGTAATAATGAAATAACTGCAACATTTAAGTATTCAAAATGTGCTACATTTATTTTATTATTCACTATTGTACTATTTTTCTAACTGAAACTATAAATGTAATAATAAAAACTTTTCTTCGGAACACTTCTAGTTTTTATTTCCTTACTAAATTGCCCTCTTTATTTCACGACACGGCGTTAACGAGACAAGTATTTAACACAATTTTTCACGCTTTAAACAAAGTGTAACATAAGTAAAAATAAACATATGCCCGCAATGTCGTGAAGCGCTAAGCAATTAAAATATTTTACGGCGGAATTTTTCAAAAGTGAGACGGAAAAGAGCTACATTAATATTCTACAATTGTGTGGTGAAAAAAAGTTTTAAAACAGCTTACCTAGCATCACGCGTTGACCTAAACCATCCTGCGGCGTCCATGAAATTGTGGATTCAATGGATTTCAATATATGAATTAAATTTGAAAATACATGTTTCCAAATAAAGAAATCAAAGAAAAATAATCTTAAAATATATGAGACTATATCATTCATTAAGTTATAAACCAATAAGAATGTGTAATTTTCCTTAGCTACCACGTATTACAGCGGTTATTATTGAGTATCCATGGTGAACGAATATACGAACCTTGGTATATTCGAATATACCTACCTTCGTATATTCACTTATAAGTGCGTTTGGTTATTTTGTTCTATGTACTCAGAACTGGCAATGTCATTTTTAATTATATTTACGGACATGATCTTTTTCATTCAATCAAAGTATCGAGTATACGAGAATAAATGAATCTGTAGTTACACTTTGAGGAGGAAAATCGTACGTTTTATGCTTTAAGTAGACATTTAAAATCACACTGACTGCTCCAAGTGCACCGAAACAAATAATTGAACGCATCTATTGTTTGACAGAAAGGAATTATGGAAGTAAAAATTTGACAAATAAACAAATAATTATTTGGATCACAAATCTGGAATTGCACTATTGCTATTGCTAGTTTATTTGAAATACAAACATTTATTTTGAAATACGAGCATTTCAATGTAATATTACATACTACTACAACTATATTTAAAAAGACAGGTTATGTAGTATATAGTTTGACGTTTCTGTCAAAATAAAATAGACCACAGGTCTACGTTAAATTTACTATTTACTTTTTAATTTATTTTTTATTCATGATATAGTCTACCTGTATACAACTCGACAATAGAAAATTCTCGACATACTCAACGAGTTGCCTAATGGAAATACCACTCGACCTTTGGTCTCGTGGTGTTTCCAGGCAACACGTTTCGTATAATCGAGAATTTTCAATCGTCTTGTTGTATAATATATGAGAATTGTATTCGAAAATTTATTAATACTTAAAATAGCTGAAAAGTTTCCGGAATCACTGCGAACACTACTATATGAAAATTTTGACATTGTACCTACGTATTTCTTATGAAAAAAATCTGTTGTGGCCAGCACAATACCTCTCGCCATTTTAATTTTATGTTGCATAGAGCGCGAGCAGTTATGTGACTTTGTTGGCCTTGGCAAGCAGATATGGCGGCGCGTGTTAGAATGACATCTAGTAATAATGTACATAGGTGTCAAGTATTATAATTTTTCATTTAAAACATCATGATTTTTCAAATTCATGTGGATTATTTTCCTCGACAAGTATATTCCATACTATTGATGACAAATAAACATCAGAATATTTTGAAATTTTGAATGAAAAATTATGACAATTGTGACATCTATGTAAATAACTACTAGCCGTCATTCTCACGGATCATCATATCTGCGTACCAAGGCCAACAAAGTCACATGACTACTCGCACCCTATAAGTAACGAACTTAACATTTCTTGTACAAACAAATAATAATTGAAATTGTTCTCTTCTTTCGTTCTATGAGGAATTTTGCCCTACTCTTCTAATATGTTCAAAATTCTTCAAACTCATTGACGGTATTAGCGGTATTTCTTAAGGATATATGTAATATTAACATACCTATAATTTAAATACATATTTAATTAATAATACAATAATATATATTAAATGTACTCGTACCTCGCGGATAAATCTGATTTTTGACACTGACATTTTGCATTTATCTGTCAATTATAAACATTTAAATATCTCAACGAGATTATTTTTTTACAACAGATTATTCTATATTATTATATACTATATCTCCAAACCTATACGAGATATAATAATAAAAAAAAATGTCAGATTGAGAATTTAATTTTCTTTAATATTTCCAAGAAAATTTTCAAAAAACAGTATTTACAAGATCTGCTACTTCCAGTTGTCCAATTGTTACCCAAACCTTTTCAGATATTCCAATGAATGTCCGATTGGGAAATACGTAGTTAAACAAATATTAAGTCTTATAGTTTTTGAGTAATCGTTCTTCCAAAATCCCACACGCATACACACATAAATACACACACATACATTCACAGATACACACACAGATATCATTGTAAAATGTTAAAATCAGATTGTAGGGACCTTGTAATGTACTTGTTCCTTGAAATCTGGATCTCGTATGTGATTTTTAGCATGAATCCAATACCTCTCTTAGCGAGAGGTAAAAAAACACCCGTTATACTTTCGAAGAGTAGATAGTCAAGGCTCGAAAGCATTAATTCGAAATCATTTTTACTCATAACCATCCCCTTATAACATAAATAACAACTATGTAACTTGTAACTATATCTAAAATTATTAATATGTGATATTTTCTCCCCTAAGGGATCATGATGTGGATGTGCACGTCCAGTCCTTAATCACGATAGTCAACTCGGTCATTCCATAAAAATTCTATTCCGTGCCTTAATAACCTCGTCGCGAGAAAAAATGTAATAGCCAATCGAAAAATTGACCTAAATTTTCAAACGGTCGTGCTTTCAATTATTTATAACCACCCAGCAAAAAGATTGAATTCCTGACACGATGATGAATTATGATGGGAATCGTGAAAAGAGCAAATTTTCAAAAGTAACATTCACTCCTACATTTTCATTCTTTTACCTCACCTCCTACGATGTTATTGTATTACATCAAAATAATATAAGGAAATGTCAAAAAATTAGATATTGAAACGGTAAAATTAATCCATTAACCAAAATTAGTCGATTTTAACATTTCTCACATGTAGGTGTATTTTTACTTTATTCATAAACATAATTTCTTTTATAGTATTAAAGAACGATTGTCATAAATTTCATTTTATTTTGTGAAAAGGAAGTTTGGGTCACGACGCGCAGCAGAGAAGCCCAACCATTCGAAAGAAATAATCGACAATTATGAAATAAGTTTTTTATACTATTTATTATAATTTGAGCATTTTATGCCTTTTACCTCTCGCTAAGAGAGGTATTGGATTCGTGCTAAAAATAGCATAGCATATCCAGATTTTATGATTAAGCATGTTTTAAGGTCCCTTTAATTAAGGTTTAATATTTTTACGATGATGTCTCTGGGTGTGTGTGTGTATGTGTGTGTGTGTGTGTGTGTGTGTGTGTGTGTGTGTGTGTGTCTGTATGTGTGCGTGTGGATTTTCGTATGTGTATGTGTGTGTGGATGCATGTGTAGGTGTATATGTGTGTGTGGGAATGTTGGAAGGACGATTTCTCCAAAACTATAATACTTAATAACTGTTTAACTACATATTTCTAAATCGGATATTACTGGAAAGAGCTGAAAAGGTTTTGGTAATAATTGGACAACCGGAAGTTTGGGTCACGACGCGCAGCAGAGTGACATGTGACATGTCATGTCATTTTTATGTGCAATGTCAGATATAATTTTATCCGATTTGGAAAGCAGGTAAATAATACTTTATATTTTATATTTACTGACTAGAATACAAATTTCAATTGCATTGTGTTACTTTTTTAATATTTTAATAAAATATCGGCTGACAGCAATTGAATATTGCCATTTTTTAAGTTTTTATTATTATTTATTATCTACTAAATTGGTTAAATTCAACAGAGTATATAACTCTTTATTTTTGTAACCGTTGTAGCCGTCTGATATAATATTACTTACAGATAACTTCACTGCATTTCGTATGCATAGGCGTGCAACATGATATATTTATAGATATATTTTTACTGAATAAATAAGTGTAATTTATTTGAAAATTATTTTTCTTTTTAAATAATTACTTTCTCAAAGATGTATGTTCTTTACCTATGTTTTTGTTTTGCAATAAACATAAACCATGGCATAATAATTTAATTTAAATGTCAACGTCACTGGGTTAACATTAACCCAGAGGGCAGTATTATATATAATTGAATATCTATAACTCTACGACATATGTCATTATTATTTGTAGTGTCTTAGAAAGTAATCACCATTTACGTGTATGTTACACAATAAATTACATAAACGTAATTCAAATAATCTTTCTCTTTCTAACATGAAATGTTACTAAGCTACTGTTGTACAAAGTGCTTTGTTTCTTCAAACAAATGACCTTGAATTGACATATTTCGTGAACCAACTATATTATATTTTTATCAATAGTTGTTATTAGAAATTCCATATGGAAAACTGCATAAAAATAAACGTTGAAGTTCTATTAAACTTTATTATTATCTTCATTCATTTTTCTAAAAACTCAAATTTTGATATATTCAATTTAAGTTGTGAAATGAGATAACAAAATATTGTCTTCTGTATGATATCAGGATCAGCTGTAGAAAATGTTTGGAATTGGAAACAAAGTATTACAATGCTACCCTTGTATCGTTCTCTAACAGCCAGCAATGTTCGTGGTAGTTTTGTTTCCTGATGAATGTTGGTTTGTGTTGCAGCAAATAGTTTCCTGTAGTTCATATTAAAGTGGAATTTGCATCGGGTTATTTTATTATTTTCAAAGAAACAAAGAGATATGCTACCGTAATAAATGCAATTTCAAAATTAGATTACGTATATACTTTTAGTAAAAATATCAATTAAATCATTAAGGACAGTATAAATTTAATTCATTAGAAAAATTATTTAAATTGACAAATTCGAAACAGACTGTCTTTTGAAAGAGAATATAATTCATTAGTCACGTGATATGTTTTCCGCCAATCAACATTCAGCATCTCCCTAGTTACGTGTCTATCATAGCGATGATAAAAAACAAAGAAATTATCACCGTATTTATAGTCGTTACTAAGGGATTTGTTTTTTTTATTTACGACATTGACAATTAATTTTGAGTATAAAATAAGTAATATACTTTGGTTCACGAAAGATGACTATTCAAGGTCACTTGTTCGAGGAAAGAACACAGTACTTTATGCAGTAGTAGCTTAGCAACATTTCATGTTAAAAAGAGAAAGATTATTTGACGTATGTCTATATAGTTTATGTTGTGTGACAGATATACGTAAGTGGTGACATTATTTTCTAACACATTACAAATAATAATGACGTATGTCGTAGAATTATAGATATCTAATTGTCTACTGCACTGCCCTCTGTCCTAATAGTTACCCAGTGACGTTCACATTTAAATCAAATTATTATTCCATGATTTTTGTCAAGTCTATGTTTTTGGGTTTTGCAAATACATAGGTGAAGTGCATACATCTTTCAGAAAGGCATTATTTAAAAAGAAACATAATTTTCAATTAAATTACACTTATTTTTTCAGTTAAAATGTATCCATAAATATTTCATGGTGCACGTCTATGTATACGAAATGCAGTGAAGTTATCTGCTAGTAATATTATACCATGCGGTTAATAAATGACCTTGAATTGTCATCTTTCGTGAACCAAACTATAACAATAATTTAAACTCCGATATATTAAATAAAACTGGTAAATACCATGTTTTAATACATTATGAATATGTATATCAAAAGTTAGGTTAACATAATATGTTACAAAAATTCATTGAATATAAGCTCGTGATATGATTAATAATCGAAGATATTCTTCGTGAAACCGAAGCAGCACATTTCACTCGTCCTTCGATGATAATCATATCACTTGTTATAATACATATGAGTATATTTTGTTTACTTTGAAAATACATTTATCTGTCGTTTATAAAACCGGCCATAAATGTCATTAAAAATTAATATTTAATCTCTTTACCTGCGTTTTTATTTTCCATACAATGTGAAAAGTTATATTTGAATTTTAGTAACTAGAAAACTATGTTCGTTTGAGTTTAAGAACTAGATCAGCGAGTAAATTGCATGATTTATCTCCCCCGATTGTACGGGCCTATTTAGCTGAGCTGAAGCGTGTATCCTGCACTAAAGTTTGTAGCATTAAACTTAGATTTACTTTTATAGACTTGATGAAACTGCTGTCGGTAAATGATAGCAAATAATACAAATCCACAACAACTGCTACTTGTTTAGCTCATCAAGATTCACTTACATACGTACTGTCGCCTTAATATTCTATATACTCGTACACGAAACAACATTTTCACGGCACTGCAACTTTGTAGAATTTAGGACACATTTTATAAACGTTCAAATAAATTTACTACCATTGTTAATTTAATGAATTGTATAATTGGAACTTATGTATATAATTTAAATAACTTCATTACGGAACTAATTTTACTTCTACGACTACTATATCATTCATTGTAAACCAATAAGAATGCGTGATTTTCCTTAGTTACCACCTATTACAGCGGTTATTATTAAGTTTCCATGGTGAACGAATATACGAACTTTTGTATATTCGAACATACTTACCTTCGTATATTCACTTATAGGTGTGTTTGATTATTTTGTTCTATGTAGCGAGAGGTAAAAAGGAAGAAAAAATACTGTATTAAGGTAGTTGTCACTCGAGTGTACATATTCAAAACTTGTTCTATGTTTAAAAAAAAAATTAAGTTAATGCATTTTATATTTGCAATAACTTATATTTTCTAACATTATATTATATACACAGATTGCATCAAAATAGTTAAAAGCTAACATCAAACACTATAACAGATGAATTTTCTTTATTTTTCCGTTGGATTTTTTTTTTAACTGTACCACTGGCACTAACACATATACAAGTGTCGTATTTCAATGTTGAAGCAACGTCGCACGTAGACATTTATTGGTACACTCGGGTATAAAAATAATAAGATATTTTAAGATATAATACTAATTCTAAACTACAAATGGAAACTGCAAAACAAATTCATATATTTCTTTCTTGAAATTACAAAAGTAGTAATATAATGTTTAAAGTTTTCATGCTTTTCACATAAAATACCAATTTAAAAAATAATTCTTTCGAATGTACGTCTGAAATTCCTTTAACCAAAGATGACCTCTTATTCGCTAATATCAAGCGGGTGTTAACTGATACTCCATCTGAAACGCTTGTACACAGTTGTCAAGTATCGTATCTTCAGATTATAATTTTCTAGAGACAATATTATTAAATCTGGGTGGTAAATAATTTTCTAATTTTTGCATAAAATCCGTTAATTAGTTTACTATAACATACTAGTTTTTAGATTAAATGTCATTATGGATATAAAAGTTATAATTTAAAATGTTGTATTTATTTTGCCATTTCCTATTCTTCCCGTGTTAAAAAGGCCAAATTTAATTACAAATATCTCAGGTACCGCGTGGTAAATTGTTTTAAAACTTGAAGAGCAGGTATATTTTACTTCAGTTGAGATGTACTTAAAATTTCTGAGTAAAATTGTTTCACGTCAAGTCAATCCTTATTCCTTTTACATAATATAAAATTATTTGACATAACATCATCTTTCTCAGTAGTGCCAACGTATGGTACGAAAATCCACTACAATTATTTAAATTAATTTTTTATATTCCGTAAAAGGAATAACGATTGATAAATAAATAAAACCCAATAATTTCTTCGAGTTATATTTCATTTTATAAGGTTTTTTCAGGTTGATGACGTGCGTCTCCTGTCTAATCATTTATACTATAGCTATTCAGTATTGGACATTGGCTAAAACTAAATCAGTCAATGTCTGAAATGTACGTTGCGTTCCGGCACTTTGCATATTGCACATTTATAATCTTAGGTGCGATGTTATTAATGATATCATCAATATTACGTTGCTATTGCAATATGTACGAATGCATAATGTATTATTTCCTCCCTTCTGCGAGTCCAGCGGCGTGAGGAAGACCAACCTACAAGTAATATTATATAGTTTGCAAGTTCTGACTTTGTTTATGACGTGGCGTAATTATGGTTTTCGGTTTTCCTGAAAAGCCTTCAATCATTGCCAAAATCACATTACTGTCATAGTCCTCTCACATAAGTATTAAATTACATCTCAATGATAAAAATCGTGCAATAGAAAATAATTATTTATTATTATTATTATTAATAAATGAATAACGTTAACACTAATAAATTTAGAATTGTCGGAAGGAGATCAAAAAATGAAATCTAAATTTTAATAAAATAGTATAGGTTGTATTTAACTTTACAAAGTTTATGTCACTTCCGATTATACCGGAAGTTCTACAATTACAATTTTTACACATTTCAATTACAAATATTGCACTGATTAAATCATGTCGTATTATCAATATGTTTATCTGCAATTATATGCGAGAAAAAGGGATGTGTTCACTTTTTCAAACATACTGTATATAGAACCAGCCTTCGTCTTTAACAACTTTGGTCCTTCGAACATTGTAACAAAATATTTACTTGCTTACCTTTTTTGACCGCTTCCAGTCGGATATAATATAAATTTATGCAGTCCAATAGTTTTATAATGGGGAAGTTAAGTGTATTTTTTATTTTATTAACAATGTCTTCAAAAGTGATATTCTTTATTGTATTTCATTCAAAGATGCTTAGATTTCTCAAAAAATGAAATTTTCTAAAATAATGACGTCACACAAGTACACTGAGAACGTATAGTCTACCTTAAGCAGGTGCACGCTGGGTTCACACGGCATCAGGAAGTTTTAAAAATGGCATCCCCATATTTTGACGTTTATAAACAGTGACAGTTCTGTCTTGTGATTATTATAGTTTTGTTGTTCTTTTTATGCAAACGAATGGTTCTATTTATTTCATTTTTTTGTATTATTGTATTCAATATTAAAAATTAAGTATCGTATAATAGTTTTGAAAACAAATACAATTCCAATTCGAACTAAAAACTCATAACCTCATTTCGCGAAAACGTAAACAAACCCACGTGAACTAGCCAGCAGTGTGTAGTGTAATGCCTCAACATACGTTCAAAAATCAGGTCTCGCCATCCTTTCTAGGCATGCGCATAAGTCACTTGTGACGTCACAAAAGTTTGATGATAAATAATTAATTATAAATAAATGGGAACCTAATTTTAACTTTCAATTACATTTTAAGTTATAATTATTCATATATTTTACGTTTAAAAAATATTTTATATGTAATTTCAATCACGCTAAACTTCCCCATTATTTTCATACTAACAACTCGTACCTATATCATAGTTCCACGTGAAAAGAAGCTGTAGCCATTTGAATATTTTTTATCGTGTTTATACTCGTAACATACTTACCGTATGAAAAAGAATGAACCATCGTAAATCTATATTTCAGTAAATTATGATTCCACAAGTGTTCTTCTCAACAAAGCACAATAAAAGTTCTTATTATTCTGAATTTGTTGTAGGAAATGAAAATGATTTGAAGTAACCACAAAGTATATTTATTTATATTCCTTAAAGAGCCTGCAATTAGATTGTAAAACGTAGAAGTAATTTGAAAAGGCATCTCAGGTACGATTCCAAGACCGTTGCACCAGTTTTTAATTACTTGCAACCCATATCAGCACGAACGAACAAAGACGATGTAATTTACATAGTAACTAGATTTTAGTATTTAGGTAGCTGTATTCCGGATAAATTTTATGCAAATAACAATTTGAGCAGCTTTAGCTAAAATGAATCACATTGTAAAACAGAAATGATAATGTTATTACGTACTTACATTTACGTTTTCAACAGGGAGTTATTTTATTTTAACGCAGTTGACAATTTACGATGGATTTTAATTGTGTTGCCGCAAACAGCAAATCAATTACTTGATTAAATTTGCTAACGACGTTACGCCAAATTAGCGACAAACATGTTTTGAAATTAAGGAAAGCGTATATATTAAATTGTCAAAAAAAAATAATTAAAATAAAGGCAATCGCACACTGTTCGGAACAGAACGGCACCGACCGGCTGCATGCCGATCGGCAGAAATAAGTTTTAATAGTTGTTGCCGGGATCACACTTTCGGCATTCGGCGAATTTAACACGTAAGGCAGTGGTCACACTGGACAAGTGGGATCGACTAACGCCGATTGATTGCGATCGATTAAAAATTAAACTAACACTAGCTTATGGGAATGGTCATACTGCATGCATCCACTATGGTCGAACGATGTCGAACGTCGACGAGCGGTTTGGTATATCAAACATGTTTGATTTTCTAGTCGATCGACAGCGATTGATGTGTTTACGCATGCAGTGTTGTCATATTTTTCATACCAACTTAAGTGTTTTGACATTTGCGTACAAGTTAAAAAGAATATTGTTAGAATATTACAGCCATATTACTAGTATCATGACGGAAATGTGGAGAGTTAATGAAATAGACCATAGTTGAAAACCTGTGTAAGAAATAATGTACAATTTTATGATCAAAGCACACCAAGACCAAAGTACAATAATAATTGTAAGACAATGGAAAAATTATGAATGCAAATTTCTCTAATTTTAAAAGCAAAAACTCATAAAGTTTGTCATTTATATAAATATTCCTGAAAACATATATTTGCGGCGTTTCAGTGCAAGAAAAAAAATAATTTTCTTTTAATTTAAGTAGGTATAATTTTTGTGGAAATATTTACGTCGATTCATGCAGTGTGATAAATCTCCTAAAATTTCGGTCGGTCGCTGTTGATCTACGACAGTTGATCTTGGTTGATCGATTGCATTCTACTCAATGTGACCACTGCCTAATACTACATTTTTATATTTAATGGGATAAATTCGGGCGCACTAGACCTACTATTCGTCGTTTTCGTTTAAATTCAAATTAAGAACTATAGCAACACTACTGTCATCCTAATGACATTATCATTTTTTTACCTTCAGTCACCTTTAGGTAAGGAAGGTATTGTCTTTGGTCAAATAATTCAATGATGAGTTTTTAGTGAATAAGCATGTTTTAGGGTCCCTACAATACGATTTTACCATTTTTACGATGATGTATGTGTGTGTGTATATGTGTGTATGTGTGTGTGTGTCTGTGTGACGAAAGTTTCGGATCGCATAACTTCAATACCACGATTCCAAATTTTTTTTTTTTTGTATTCCTCAAGTATACATCCTGAAGAAGAGGTGATTAGATTTTGGTTATAATTGGTCAACCGGAAGTACTCTCATTAGAAGATTTTAACAGTTATATAAGATTTATACTGACATCTGTCAATTTGAATTATCTGAATATATTGACAGTTTCCATGGTTAGGATAACTGGCTGATTTATGAATTTTAATATCTTTATAATTCTTTAACTTTATATCTGTTGAATATGAAGTATACAATGCAATCAAATCGTATAGGGAATAATATATTATTTAAGTTATAATAACGTTAAATGATATTTATTTCAAGGAAAACTGTTAAAATCTGAAAATGAGGGTACTTTCGGTTGACCAATTATAACCAAAATCTAATCACCTCTTCTTCTGGAGGTAAACTTGAGGAATACGAAGAAATTATAATTTTTGAAATCGTGGTATTGAAGGAATGCGATCCGTTATTTATTATCTATGGAATCCGAAGTTTCAAACATTAAATGTAGAAGAATCATTTAATTAATATTATGTTTACTGTTTTCATAAATACATACAAATTATTAGGATATGTTTAGTTTAAGTACCTAGAAAATATAGCGTAGGCGTCAAATTTTTATCAGCCTAGGGCGCCTAGATGACTTAATCCGGCCCAGCCAAAGACTAAACAAAGTCCTAGACGTGGTGTAAAAGCCGCTACGTTGCTGTGTATAAGACCGAAAAACTTCATTCAGGGCGGATATCAAAAGCTTGATAACCATTGACCTCTACATACAAAATGGACCGGCGCCTTGATTAACTTGCGTGTATCTACCAAAAATGCAACCCGCCTGACTGGTGGGATCTCTGTTTCTCTCTAACATTTGTGTATAGCTATAGCTAGACCAAGCAGATTTGATCACATTTTATTCATGTATCTAAAACGAAAATATTTAAACATAAATCGAATGGGCGTAAAATTGAATCACCGAGCACGTTGCACAAATGGAAAAGACAAATAATGTCAATCTTAACAGGATGTAATTTTTTTCTTCTTCATCGTCAATTTGTCGAACTGGTACTAGCTAACGCATGCGTACTTGTCACTGTAAGAAAGAGATAGTAACCCCAGCCCCTGCCATTGTAAAGATATAGAAATCGCCGGTCCATTTTGTATATAGAGGTCAATGTTGTAAACAGATAGACTAAGTACACATAATTAGAGTGACATATAATTATGCGATATTGAAAAATAATATAAATTTCATTTGGTTTCTACTATAAAATGTTTGATAATTTAAATATCTTTCTTAGCTTCTTCTAATGTCTGCATGATACAAATGATTTTCATTTACATAATTACATTAGCGTTGGACGATACTATGCCCAGGAAGACACGGCATCGTTTTGTCTTTTGTGTGCGGCGACTGTGGTGTGCATGTCACGTTTTTGTTGTCTTCGGAGAACCATATTTTTAATTTATTTTTAATTTATTTTTTAACATTTAATGTTATTATAAATATTAAAGAATATTCTTATCTATACGAATTGATAGCATTTTATATTTCATATTCAATGGATATAGAGTTAAAGAATTATTAAGAAATTAAATTATTAAAAAATCTTTCAGGACTCATATTTCAATTAAAATGATACAACCTTTTTTAATTTCATTTCTGTTTATTTATTTAAATACCGACGTTTCGGCAGTATTGTTGATTTGTTGTTCATTCCTGAAGAAGGCAGTAGTTAATACTGCCGAAACGTCGGTATTTAAATTAATAAACAGAAAGAAAACTAAAAAAGGTATCATTTTAATAATGAAATTAAATTTTATAAATCAGCCTGCTATGCTATAACTATGGAAACAGCTACTATATTAAAAAAAATCTGACAGAAATTAAAGGATAAGGGAAATGGCTCGAGTGATAGAAGTTTTTAGATAGATACAAGAGAGACGATTACATTGGTTTGAACATATCATGAGGAGAGATGAAAAATATGTTTGAAAAAGAATAAATATCTTAGTAGTAGAAGATAAAAGAAACAGGAAGGCCAAAGATAAGATGGAAGGATTGTATTGCGGAAGACTTGAGAGGAAGGAACTGAATGAGGACGACACGCAAAACAGAAATGAGTGGAATAAGAAAAGAGAAAATAGCGACCCTTAATGAATGGGAAAAGCTAAAGAAGAAGATCAATGTCGAGTGCAATTTGCATATTTTGTTTATGAAATAATAGTACTGGAAATTTAGAATCTTTTGCAAGAAAATTTATGTATTGAATTTATACGTAACACACATGATTGACGGAAGGTATTGTGCTGGCCACATCAGATTTTTTTTAAGTTTTAAGTCTATATTTCAAATAGCAAAAAGAATTTTGTAGAAATTTCTAACCATTTGTGTAGGTTTTATAATTTGTTAAAAATGTAAATGAGTTTGGGAAATATATTCAACAATACAATATTTCGCAGATACAGTCGTTAAATCAGTTTTGGATTATTAATTTTATAGGTATTACCACTAAAAATTTATATGTTCAGTAAATGCAGAGATACACATAAGTATGTATCTTATTTTTATATTTATACAATACACTTATAAAACATGCTGTAATATATCTCGAAATCAACAAGTATTCCACATATCACGCCATAAAACAAACTTATATTCTTCGTTTTATGAGAATTACAAAAACCACAGAAATATTGCATTACACATTTATAAAGCAATATTAAGTGCATTGTAAACAAATTTAATAACAAAGCATGCATACACTTGAGAGAATATTGCAAGCTGTCTCGCCCTCTCGCCTCTTGAATAAATAATTCATCTCGACTATCGATCCCCTACGAAGCGATGAAGTTCGAATCCAGATGGTACGGAAAAAATTGATTGAAATTATAAACTTGTGCGAAACGTCGCAACTTTATTACTTATTTACTTTCTCACTTCCTTCTTCTTGTTCTTCAGTATTTGCAAATTATAATTAACAGTAATAGTTAATTAGTTGGTTAGGTTGTCGAGTTATTATTAATACAACCGAAATGTTAAAAATATTAGAAACTACAAGTCTTATTTTACGACATTGTTTCTATGATGTAACAATATAATTTTTAGTTTTATTTTCTATTTTACTTTAAATGGTGAAACTCTGTCTCTTCTATAGTTTCATTCTCCATCGGGATTCATTCCAGATTTTATCTGTTTCAATTTCAACTAGGATATAAATACTCTGATGATTTCTAAACATGTAACAATATCAACAAAGTAAACAAAATATTTCTTATTATTCATTGAGGTCAATACTTATTATTTACCGAGCTTATTATTTACATTCTGTCATCTTCAGGTAATAAAGGTGATGGGTTTTCAATGAATAAGTACGTTTTAGCATCCCTACAATACGATTTTACTATTTTTACAATGCTGTATGTGTGTGTGTACGCGCGCGAGCGTGTTTGTCCGTGAGTGTGACTATAATTTCGGCCGCGATAACTCCAATAGGAGAATTCCAAAAATTACAATTTTTCCGTATGCCTCTTCCTTACATCCATATGCGGACTTAATTCGATTTTGGTTATAATTGGTCAACCGCAGTATCAGCATTTGAATATTTAAACAGTTTAATATTATTATAAAGATTAAAGAATATTTTATTCTCTATACGAATTGAATACATTTTATACCTCATATTCAATGAATATAGAGTTAAAAAATTATAAAAGAATTAAATTTCATAAAGCATCCAGATATGCTATAACCATGGAAACTACTACTCGTATATTAAGAAAATTATAATTTACTGTATTATTTGCATTTATAAAAACATTTACCCTTATGTAAAATAAAAATTTGTTGTGGCAAGCACAATACCTCTCGCCACTTCCGTTTTCGGTTACATAAGTGTAGAACATAAGCAGTCATGTGACATTTTTGGCCTTCACAAGCATATATGGGGCCCATAATTAGTAATTATGTACTAGATATTAAATGTCAGAATTTTTCATTAAAAATTTCAAGATTTTCTAAATTCACGTAGTTAATTTGTCACCAGGAGTGTGGAATTTACTTGTCGAGGAAAATAAACCACATAATTTAGAATGAAAAATTATGATATTTGACATAATGTAAATAATTACTAACTATTATTCTGACACGGGAGCCCATATCTGCGTGTCTAAGCCAACATGATATTTAACATTTCTTGTATGCCTACACTCTACACAAAAATTCTACTTACACCTTTTCATTATATTTTGTCCTTTTCTAATTTTTCGAAATGTTTCCAATTCTTTTTGGGGATTAATAGTATATTGAAGGGTGTATGTACTGTAATTTTAAATATTTAACTATTAATACAATAAAAAATAATATTATACATGTACTTCCCAGAAAAACTCTTTAGTAATGTCTATGGATTTTTGACACTGACATTTATCTCTCAGTTACAAACATTATAATTTTTCAATTGGTTTCCATGACAGTATTTGGGCTGTGAGATTTATTACAACGGATCATTATATACCTTATATTTCTTTATCTCTAGATCTATAAAAGATATAATAAAATATTTATATGTATCAGATAGAGAATTTACTCTTCTTTAACACTAGCAAGAACAAGAATTTTCAAAAAATAATATTTAGAAGTTTTTTTTTTAAATCTGCTACTTACGGTTGTCAATTTATAAGCAAAACCTCTTCAGCTCTTCCCAGTTCCATCATCCCCACACACACATACATACAAACACATACACATACATACATCCACATACACACACACACACACACACACACAGACAGCATCATCGTAAAAATATTAAAACCGGATTGTATGGACCTTAAAACGTGCTTAATCATTAAAATCTGGATATGCGATTTTTGGCATGAATCCATTACCTCTATTGAGAACTGACATGTCCGATGGCGGCAGCACCATCGGGCCGATCAGCTGCTTCTGAATTGGTACTCGCAGTGTTGTGACATATGAAAACAAACAACAAAAGCATTTTTTTTCACTTAAAATGGGGTTTGGTACCACAGAACATTTTAGATTTCTGGAAGCAACAGCTACTTCTAAATGTATTATAGAAGATATGTTAAAATATATTTATAATTTTTATATGTATTTAATCTATCGAAATTGATGATCGCAGGTGAGCGAATTATAAACGCTAACCACATAATATTATGTGGAGTATTAAAAAATGACGGTATAATGTGGGTAATATTTGCATTTTGTCTGCGAACTAGTGCAATTTCTACAAAACCACATAAAATCAAAATACATTTAGAGAAAATTTAAAAATTATTAGTGCAGAATGCACGAGTAAAGCTAGATAAAGACCACGAAATATGTAATTATATCCGATTTAAAATGACGAGAACAAACTTTCATATGTTTTGTTATTTATTTTGCACTACGAATTGCATTTTCCCATGCTTTTCGTCAATCCATATCCATTTCAACACTTGCTCTTGTCGTAATTTTAACTTTATCTTGGCCATGTTTCGGAAAATTATAAAACCCAATGCCTGTGTCTCAACCAGATCTTGAGAGTGACGTCAGAATATACAACAATTTGTACGACTTTTTCCCATTTTTATTCACATCAAATGATCAAACCACATGTAACTCAAGCATACAGTCACAATATAGTACCAAATCGGAAAGTTCATATTTTTTCCACCAGATGTCATGTCGCAGCTTGTCAGTTGTCAATACCTCTATTAGCGAGAGGTAAAAATAGTGCACCCACAGCCAAAATTAAAAATTTACATCTCTGGGGAGCTATTAAAGAAGGGGAAAGAAAGAATGATGAATTGTATTGTTGTTGATTTCCAATTTCCATTAAAAAGTTTATAACTAGTTCCAAGGAACTCAATACATTTTTCTAATAGACATTCAATTTTCCAAGTCTGTATTCCTCCCATATGTTTGATAGACGAAAGATAAAAATTCATTACCAAACATACGATACGTGTATAAAATATCATAACGTCAATTCCCACAAAATTAAATAAAACTATAAACCCTTGTAGCCCTTACAATAAAATCTAGTTTGATATCCTCATATGCTCGGACAATAATCATGCATTGTGTATGTTGATTCCAGCCGTAAAATCTAACCTAGGAAATGTCCTTGCCTTGGTGGATGTAGGTTTCTAGTACCGAAATGAGTTTCGAGATCGGTCCGCACTTCCCGCAGCAGCGCTGTCGGCGTTATTGTACACCGAGGAACGCTACAACTTGATGCGTAAAGGGGAAAAATAAATATTCAAGGATCGCTTAGCTGTTTACTATTTACGTATACGATAAGAGGAGAGTGGAAGAAATAAAGAAATAGATAATAATTGTCAATGGTCTTGTCAAAGCGGATATGTAATGTACTCTAGAATGCTATTTTAGAATACAAGTGATTCCTGTGCTTTTTGGATTTGATCTAGAGAGCTTAAACAAATTTAAAATGAAGAGTAGAAAATTTGTACTCAAGTTAAACTTTATTAAAAACGAATAAATAATGTTATTAATATACATTGTAGGTTATTTGCATTTCATACCATATCAATGCAATTTTTCAGTAAAAGTTACGATGGTGAAATCGGCCATACGAGCATATAATAAAAAATCTAATGTGGCCAGCACAATCCCTTCCGTCAATCCTGTGCATTATGTATAAAATCCATACATAAATTTTCTTGCAAAAGATTCAAAATTTCCAGTACTATTATTTCATAAACAAAATATGCAAATTTCACTTGACACTGACATGTTCTTCCTCGTCTTTAACTTTTCCCATTCGTTACGGGCCGCTATTTTTTATTTTCTTCTTCCACTCATTTCTGTTTTGCGTGTCGTTCTTATTCAGTTCCTTCTCTCTCTTCTCTTTTCTAGAAACTTCTAATACTAGAGTTATTTCCCTTATTCTTTCATTCCTTACCGTATTGAAAACAAGCAATCGGAAGTAAAATGTGTTGAACAACTTTGCTAGCCTAGCATTTGTTTGATTTGCTCGCAAGCAATCCAAGCGCCAAATATCTCGCTTGACTTGCTAACTTATAAAATATAATGGCGGGATATGCAAATTATACATATATGAATTTAACTTGTGCTGTTTCTATCTCATATTATGATGTGTTTATATCAATTATATGTCAAAAAGGCTTTCAAAGTTTTGTGATGAAGGTTCATAACATTGTTAAATTTGAAATATTTTCTTAGACCTAAAAAATGTTCAAAATTAATTCTACTATCTGCAAATAACTGTACCTACCTATAAATTCATTTTGTATAACTTTCCAAACCAATAAAAGGGAAATGAGAGAGATACACATGTTATATTTGACAACTGTATAATTTTCTCGATGACATTTATGAATATCAGTTCGTCATATAGCTAGCAAATCTGTCAGTGTACTAAGCAACAAGTCTCGTTTGCTTACCTAGTATTTGCTTGAACTGTTTACTTCAATGAACGCATGTATTGATATTGACATCTGTCAATTTGTATTATCTGAATATATTAGCAGTTTCCATGGTTAGCATATCTAGATATTTTAAGAAACTTAATATCTTTATAATTCTTTAACTCTATATCTACTGATTATGAAGTATAAAATGCGATCAAATCGTATAAAGAATAATATATTCTTCAGGTTATAATAACGTTAAATGTCAATAAATGATATTTAACTGCGTTTTTTTAAGAAAAACTGTTAAAATCTTCAAATAAGGGTACGTCCAGTTGACCATTTATAACCAAAATCTAATCACTTGTTCGTCTGGATGTAAACTTGAGATATATGAAAAAAATATAACTTTTGGAATCGTGGTATTTAAGTTATGCGATCCGAAACTTTTGTCACACACACACACACACACACACACACACACACACACACATACACACAGACACGCAGACACACATACACTCACATACACAGACACATACACATACATACAGACATCATCGTAAAAATGGTAAAATAGAATTGTAGGGACCCTAAAATGTACTTATTCACTAAAAACTCATCATTGAATTTTTTGACCAAAGACAATACCTTCCTTACCTAAAGGTGACGAAAGGTAAAAATCTGATGTGGCCAGCACAATACCTTCCGTCAATCCTGTGTATTATATATAAATTCCATACATAATTTTACTTGCAAAAGATTCTAAATTTCCAGTAAAATCATTTCATAAACAAACTATGTAACATCTACTCCATTCCCTCCGTATAGATTTTGCTCAGCTTTCCTACGCTTTCTAATTCTTTTGTAAATAAATTCCTTCCTATAAATACAATGTTTTTACTCAATTATTATCCTACCCGAACACACAACTCACTCACTGTAAATTACAAACAATGAAAGTATATGCAATCATAATATGATAATGAAAATTTTAATCGTAATTGATTTAAAACTAGCAAAAGTAAATTATACAACCATTATGCTAAGCTATGGATATAATTATCTTATTTTCAAGTGTTAGGTGTGGCACTCTATATAAGTGATGATGCTAGGTGTAAACTTCGTGGCTTTGTAATGAACAATTGTTTGCTTTTATTTTTCAACATTATCTTCCTGAACTACAATGGACTTGGTTTAGCGAAGTTCCAGTTTTTATACTCCATCCCGGAAGTACTATTCTTCGACTTTCGTAGAAAACTTATTTACAGCAATTTTCAACTCGTTGTTAAACGAACAATGCTTGCTGATAAGATTTGGATTATATCAAGCTATATTTTAGGAGTAATGAGAATATGACAAGATATCATTTCAATTGTTTAATTTTATGGAAGTGGCAGTTGAATGGTGTCGTGAATTATTATTTATTTTCTTTTCCACTAAATTGAGCATGTTTATAGTGAAATGAGATGGAGTTGTACTCTTTCATAGGCTTATGAGGAAAGCCAGTTTCCGAGTACTCTAATGCGATAAATTTTACTTCAATTATAATAAAATTATATTGTTGTACAAAATACAATTGGCCACTAATATCAAAATAGTTCTCACAACCTCTGAAATGACATATATGTATATGTATAAGTGAAGACTTGCTAAAAGTACTGACTTTCCCTGGTGTTCTACAACCAAATAGTCTTAACAATAATAAAATTTATTATACAGGTGTATTAGAACAAGTGTAACAATTTTTACAGTTTGTTCGGGAAGTTTAGTGATTTTTTAAAAACGTTATTATCTCTATATATGTATGTATATATGTGTGTCTGTGTGCGTGCGTGTGCGTGTGCGTGTGCGTGTGCGTGTGCGTGTGCGTGTGCGTGTGAGTGTGCGTGTGCGTGTGTGTGTGTGTGTGTATGTGTGTGTGTGTGACGAAAGTTTCGGATTGCATAATTCAATACCACGATTCTAAAAATTATAATTTTTTCGTATTGCTCTAGTTTATATCTAGAGGAAGAGGTTATTAGATTTTGGTTATAATTGGTCTACCGGAAGTTCCCTCATTTGCAACTTTTAACTGTTTTTCCTGAAAAAACGCAGTTAAATATCATTCATTGATATTTAACGTTATTATAACTTAAAGAACATATTATTCTTTATACGATTTGATTGCATTTTATACTTCATATTCAATAGATATAGAGTTAAAGAGTTATAAAGATATTAAATTTCATAAATCAGCCAGCTATGCTAATTATGGAAACTGCTAATATATTCAGATAGTTCAAATTGACAGCTGTCAGTACCAATGCAAAGTAAATGAATGTGAGATGAGGTTCAAGAAACAGAGGAAGACCAAAGATAAAATGGAAGGACTGTATTGCGGAAGACTTGAGAGAAAAGGAAATGAATTAGAACGACACGCACAACAAAATAAAAAATAGCGACCCCTAACGAATGGGAAAAGCTAAAGAAGAAGAAGATGTCAGTGTCAAATGCAATTTGCATTATTTGTTTATGAAATAATTTTACTGAAAATATAGGATATTTTGCAAGAAAATTTATGTACGGAATTTGTACATAATACACAGGATTTATTTATTTTAAAATATATACCAATAACTATTTATTATAGGTAGGTACGGCGAGAACTTATTTCGTGAGAAGTATGTTTGTCCTACTTGAGATAAGTATTGTCATCCAATAACTATAAACAAAATACTGTTGTGACCGGATACTCTGGAATTTTATATGCGTATCATCGAATTAAAGTAAAATCTGTTTCTGAAAGAAAAGCCTTTGCTTCCTTCAAGTTTAAAAGAACTTACGAGGACTGTTAACTAAACTCATATTATTGAAGTCCAATAAAATATTTACCAAATGTTTATATTCTTTGTTGGCGTTAAAGTTTATGTCAAGCAATAAATTAAGTTCGTTTAAGAAGCTTCAGTCGCTTCAGTCATTTATTTCAAACTACTTCCAAACTTTTGAGTACTGCAATTGAGATTTTAGTATCTACGTGAGAAACAAAATTGCTGATTCAACAATCGGTTACGTGTAGTAAGACCTATCATGCTCAAAATATTAATTTAAGAAACGATACTAAACTCATGTTACATTTAAAAAGGTTCGTAAAGTTTTATTCATTAATACGATGAAATTGCATATTTCAGCTTGATATTAATACAGATAGAAAGGTGTTTTCCGTGGCATCACAGTATAATGTACTACAACTGTGACGGTCGGTATAAAACTATAAAATACCCCTAAATTCCAATTATAAAGACACTTAATACCATAAATTGCATTGTTATAATATGCAAATTTCATCAAATCGTAATATAAACATGTATGGTGATTTACAATGACTGTAACAAACTTTAACAGTTTTTGAGGTCATTTCAATGATTCAAATAAAATTTAATTTTAAAATATTTATCACCATGAAATAAAACATAGCTTATGGTTCTTAAAATGGCATAATCATACGCACCTTGTATCATATTAATGGTTACAGTATTTCTGAATATGATGATATAATTTTATTTATGGATTTTGTAACAGTAATGCGAATACAATCACAACAATCCGGAGAATACGGTCCTCGCTTAGAATTTTACCACTAGCTATTTCGTCAAATGGGTATGTTTTATTGATAGCGTTTTCCATTTATGTTTGTCATTGTTTACTCAAAATGATCTGGGGAATAAGCCGTTGAAGTTTGTTACATTCGTTATAAATCATCTGTATATCAAAACCAAATCAATTTACAAACAAAAATCTGATATGCCCAGCACAATACCTACCGCCATTTAATTTTTGTTAACTTAAATACATAGTACATATTTACTAATGCTGACTACTCGGCTACTACATTACATGATATAGTAATATAACTATTATTCCAATTTATTATGTATTATCCGTACTTTCTTCTTCTGAATCTTACCATAATTACCTCTCGCTAAGACAGGTATTGGATTCATGCTAAAAATCGCATATCCAGGTTTTAATGATTAAGCACGTTTTAAAGTCCATTCAATTCGATTTTAATATTTTTACGATGTGTGTATGTGGATGTATGTGTGCGTGTATGTGTATGGGGAGGTTGGAAGGGCGATTTCCCAAAAACTATAATACTTAATATCTGTTTAACTACGTATTTCTCAATCGGACATCATTGGGAAGAGCTGAAAAGATTTTGGTAATACTTGGACGACCGGAAGCAGCACATACTTAAGAAAATTCTTCTAAATATTATTTTTTAATAAATTTTGTACTTGCTTGTATTAAATAAGAGTAAAGTCTCTATCTGCTACATATAAATATTTTATAATATCTTTTCTAGATTTAGAGATACAAAAATATAAGGTATATAGTAATCTGTTCTAATAAATCTCACAGCCCGAATAATGTCATGGAAACCAATTGAAAAATTAAAATGTTTGTAACTGAAGATAAATGTCAGTGTCAAAAATCCAGAAACATTACTGAAGATTTTTTCTGGGAAGTACATACATTACATTATATTATTTCTTATTGTATTAATAGTAAAATATTTAAAATTATAGCCTTCAAAAATACTGTCAATCTCGACAATGAATTGAAAACATTTCGAAAAATTAGAAGAAGACAACATTTCTTCATGGAATTAATTTAAAATTAAAAAAAATAAATATAAAGAATAGATGTAACTAGAATTTTTGGTGTAGAGTGTAGGTATACAACAAATGTCAAATACAATAGGGCGCGAGCAGTCTTGTAACTTTGTTAGCGTTGACAAGCAGATATGGGGGGGGGGCGTGTTATAAAGATAGCTAGTAATTATACACATAGACGTCAAATATAATCTTTCATTCTAAATTTATTGATTTTCCAATTCCATGTGGTTTATTTTCCTCAACAAGTAAATTCCACACTCCTGGTGACAAATTAACTATGTGAATTTAGAAAATCTTGAAATGTTTAATGAAAAATTCTGACATTTGGCATCTACGTACATAATTACTAATTGTCATTCTGTCACGGGCCCCCATATCTACTTTCCAAGGCTAATAATGGCACATGATTGCTCGCGCCCTATACTTATGTAACCAAAAACGTTAGTGGCGAGAGGTATTGTGCTGGCTACAACAGATTTTTTTTATTTTGTGACAGTGACCTTAATTTCTTTTCCATTACAAACATATGAAAATTAATTTATTAATTAGCTAATTTATAAATTTATATTTTAATATTTTTTTTTAAATAATACCATTATTAATTTGAAATTTGAGCACGAAGTAAAGTGCCAATTTCGGTTATCTGATTTACACCAACATCCAATGGCTTCTTTCCATATTAGAATAAGGTAGAAATACATGGTATCAAATATTTTCATAGAAAGAAATACAAATTAAGAAAAATATATATAAACACTCGATACAATTAGAATTTTTTGTGTATATAAGTTTGTTAAATAAGACAAATATGGTAGATAAATTGAATATATCGAGAGGTATTTTGTTGGCCACAACAGATTTCTTTTCTGTATTTTTCATTAATGTCACTTTTCGTTGTAAATTTAATACCAATATTCTTATACAAAAGAAATGATAACCATATCCTAAATAAAATTAAAGAAATTGATTAATTTTTTCCATTAATTTTGGCTATAAATCTACTCCTCATTTCTTCAATATATGGTTAGCAATTTTTCACTGATACTATCTACAAAAGATTTTTGTCTTTCTATTGTCCTGTTTCCGCTTCGTCGTATTTAAGTAATTATTTAACCTGAATTTGTATTCAGTGTTGATGGTTTTTAGGTGAAGTTGGTGAACTTTGACCTCTTAACTTTTTTGAACACCTTCAATCATATCTCGGGATGTTCGCGACCCTAGCTGCCGCGTAAGGAATTCTTATCGCATTCGGATTCATAAATTCTTTTACAACCTGTCAGATTCACGCTTCATCCACTCAGTATCGGTGTTGACATATTTAAAGCCATTTTTATCGCGCGAATATGAACCCAATGGGATTCAATTACAGGGAAAAATTATTTGAAATTCATGTAAGGATTTCAAGTATTTTAAAGGAAATAAAATATGTAGTTAAATAAGATGTAATTAAATTATTACAAGATCGACAACTATTAACCAATAAATACCACTGTGTTCCAGTGGTTTGGAACTTTTCTCTCTTCATCCATATAGTAGAATAAAATTCCTGGTCGCTCTATGGATCATTTTTGTCCAAAACTTCCGATTTCTCACGGCTTGTTTCAATTCTGTGATGGTCAGTCTCGTATCTCCCTTGATAGAACATAGCCACCGAGTTCTAGGGTGATTTTTTTCTCTTCTTCCACTAGCTATAGTTAATTCTCATAATGTAGCCAATAAGTTGTTTTTAGTGAGATTTTTACCTCCCGCTACGCTTGGTAAGGGAGGTATAGGGATCGGGCTAAAATCGCATATCGAGATTTTGGTAAATGACCACGTTTTAAGGTCCCTAGAATCCAATTTTAACATTTTAACGATGATGTTTGTGTGTATGTGTGCATGTGTGTGGATCCTCTTTACGCTCTAACTCAAATACTATCGTTCAGAAAATTTTGAAACCTTGTCTTATATGGAAAGAAGCCATTAGATTTTGCTGTATATCAGATAACCGGAAATATCACTTTACTGGAAGCTCAAAAAAGTTTTTCTTCGAAAAATAGCTTTAAATGTTTTTTTTTCATGAGATTTATGTTATATAAAAATTAAAGATTATTAAATTTTCTACAGGTTTGCATTAATACTTTTTCTATATATTTTATGGATAATTTTAATCCCGGAATTTAAATCTCAAATTCATGTAACTGACAGATATATGTCACTCTCAACAAATTAAGCATTTCAAGTAATAATACTAACGTTTTAAAAAGAAAATAGTAAGTAGAACAATTAAATGGAAAGGAACTTAATACAGTTATCAGCATAAGTAAATATGTAGGCATATAGGTAAGTATATAAATAAATAAAATACATATGTCATCACGGCATATTACCCATTGCTGGGTGTACCAATCTGCTTTGTACACAGATTTCGGTATCGATGGTGACATATTTGTACCGTGCGAGCGTTTATTAGGCGTCACCTCACGGGCACTCATTGCTGGCGTGAAGAGTGTAAGACAGGGGTCATTTTTGTGCCATTTGAAATTAGAAATATTTAGTGTCGGCCGGGATCGAACCTGGTATTTAAATTTAATTTAATTTGAAGTTTTTAAATGAATAAAAATTAAATTAAACGGGAGGTATTGTGTTGGCCACATCAGATTTATTGATTAATACATACGTTCCAAAATTGCTTGATTCGTAATTCTATCTGTCCCCGAAATACATACCTAACATACATCTCCATAGTATCACAATTCAAAAACTTTAATCTTTCGCTCGTATGCCTGTTTCATTGTTCAAATTTATCAATAATCTAATCACGTCTGCATATGGAATGTAAGGCAGGGAATATGAAAAATTGTAATTTTTTAATTATAGTATTGGAGTTATCGGATCCGAAAGAATCGTCACACACGCATACACATATACATACATACATATAGACGTCATCGTAAAAATAGTAAAATTATATTCTATGGACCCTAAAACGTGCTTATTCATTAAAAACTCACCATCAAATTTTTTGACCTAAGAAAATACCTTCCTAACCTAATAGTAGCATGTCTCATGTCACATAAAGATATTTTACCATAAATTATGTTACAATAAATTACAAAGTAGAGTTTACCATATATAAATATTAGGCTGGTAACAGTAATTTTCAATTCGAACAACCTTGTTTACTTTCTCTTCATATTCTTCTAGTAAAAACATTAATTTTGGGCGGTCTAAAATGTATATATCTGGATTGTGCATCTATTCTTACATATCTTCTTTTACATTTTATTTTTTCATACTTGTTATATCTAAATAACACTAATTCCCTTTAATAAAGTGACGGATAAATTTCACTCCGATTATTCTTATATCGATGTGTAATTTTGTCAATATTTACAACTTACTTGAGAAGAATTTGATAGCTTTTTCGCAATTCAAAGTTACTCTAGTCTACAGTGCTGGTGTACATTGTCCCATAATGTTTGAAACAAATTTAAGTCCTTCAACCTAGACTTGTCATCTCCATAATAGTCACAGATCAAGAATTATGGGATTCTCCAAGTACATTTTTCTTTCATTACTCATTATTTCTGACACTGACATTTATCTGTCACAAATAATTTAAATTTTCAACTATTTTCCACGGCATTCTTTCGGCTGTAAAATTTATTATAACAGATTATTTTATATATTATATTTCTTTTATCTCTAAATCTATACAATGTATAATAAAATATTTAAATGTATCAGATAAAGAATTTAATTTTCTTTTATATTACCAAGAAAAATTTTCAAAAAATATTATTTAGAATTTTTTTTTTCAAGAATCTTCTACTTCCGGTTGTCCAATTGTTACCAAAACCTTTTCAGATCTTCCCATGAATGTCCGATTGGGAAATACGTAGTTAAACAAATTTAAAGTCTTATAGTTTTTGAGTAATCGTGCTTCCAACATCCTACATACATACACACACACACACACACACACACATACACACATACATCCACACACACACACACACACACACACACACACACACACACACACACAGACATCATCGTAAAAATGTTAAAATCGGATTGTAGGGACCTTAAAACGTGCTTATTCAATAAAATCTCGATATGCGATTTTTAGCATGAATCCAATACCTCTCTTAGCGAGAGGTAAAAAAAGCATTATCTTACACAAAAGAATGAAACTTTATTTTGTGGTTTATTTGCTCTTTGACAACTTTAAAAATGTCTGATAAAGAAAACAATTCAAATACTTTAGTCAAAGATTAATTCAAACTTTAACAAATAATCAACATAGATCACTAATAAACTTAATAAATGTACCACCATACGCACAAGTTGTAAAACCCAAGAAAAAAGAACTTACGACTGCAAATGCAGATATTGCTTTAACTGATATTTTAAAAGCTGCTTTACAACAACCCTTGCCTAACGGTCCACCGCCAAAAAAACCATCGAGAACATTTGCTGTTCTACTCGCTGACAGTCATAATTTGCAAATGTTGCATGTTTCGGCACACTTGTTTTATGAGTAGTTGGTATACATAAGGCAGAACTGTAACTACAATGTATTTTGATTGTCGATTATTCAAGGGGTCAAAAGTTCAGATCTAATGTTCGCAACAATGAATAAAATATTTGCACATTCGATCCGACCTGTCAAAGTTATTTAGCGACCGATTAAACTATTAGCATATCAAGGATTTGCTTTTGTTTTGTTCAAAATTTATATCACAAAATACTTCATTATTTAACTTTAAATTCTTAAGTCTCACATTTCAAACCTGTTTTACAAAAACAATAAGATGTCCAAAACAATTAATTGTAACACAAAAAACTGTTGTGGCCAGCACAATATCTTCCGTCAATCCTGTGTATTATGTATGAATTCCATACATAAATTTTCTTGCAAAAGATTCTAAATTTCCTGTAAAATTATTTCATAAACAAACTATGCAAATTGCACTTGACACTGACATCTTCTTCTTTATCTTTTCCCATTCATTAGGGGTCGCTATTTTTACGGGTCCCGGGCAGCGTGAATGAGTCAAACGAATCTTGGAGACCAGGTTCGATCCCAACCATCGCCAAAAAAAAATATTTCGAATTTTAAATAGCACAAACGTAACCCCTGTGGTGTACTCCCCACACCAACAATTAGTGCACGTGGGGTCACTCCTGATAAACGCCCGCATGGTATAAATATCATCATCAATACCGAAATCTGTGTATTTATTTAATTTATCTATATTTTTCAAATTACCTTCATTTTTACCTCTCGATAAGAAAAGTATTGGATTCATGCTAAAAATCGCATATCCAGATTTTATTGAATAAGCACGTTTTAAGGTCTCTACAATCCGATTTTAACATTTTTACGATGATGTCTGTGTGTGTGTGTGTGTGTGTGTGTGTGTGTGTGTGTGTGTGTGTGGATGTGTGTGTGTGTGTGTGTGTGTGTATGTGTGGGGATGATGTCGGAACTACGATTTCTCAAATTATATAAGACTAAAGACCTATGTAACTACGGATTCCTCAATCTAACAGCAATGGGAAGAGTTGAATAGATTCTGTTAATAATTGAACAACTGGAAGTAGTAGTTTTTTAACAAAAAACTTCTAAATATTATTTTTGAAAATTTATGTTATTACATATATTAAAGAACAAAATTATCTATCCGGTACATTTAAATTTTTTATTATATCTTCTATAGATTTAAAGATATAAAAATATAATCTATAAAATAATGTTTTAATAAATCTCACAGCCTGCCCACAACCCAAACATCTCCATGGTAACTACTTGAGAAATTAAAATGTCTATAATTAAGAAATAAATGTCACTAATGTCAGTGTCAAAAATTCAGTGCTAGTACTGCGGGCTTTTTCTGCGAACTATATTTAATATTTCTTACTGTATTATTAATTATATATTTAAAATTATAGATATATTACATGAACCCTTCAGAAATACAGCCAATTCCGTTAATGAATTGGAAAAACCTCGAACATTTAGAAGAAAATTTCTCATAGAATGAATTTAAAATTATAGAAAATACGTAAATATAAAGATTAGGTGTGTGTACAAGAAATGTTAAATACAATACTTATACCACAATTAGTGTTTCGGACGAGACGAGACATTCTCGAATCTCGTCTCGAAATTATTGCCAGATTTCTCGACAATTTTTACCTCTCGCTAAGAGAGGTATTGCATTCATGCTAAAAATCGCATATCCAGATTTTATTGAATAAGCACGTTTTAAGGTCTCTACAATCCGATTTTAACATTTTTACGATGATGTCTGTGTGTGTGTGTGTGTGGATGTGTGTGTGTGTGTGTGTATGTGTGTGTGTGGGATGTTGGAAGGACGGTTACTCAAAAACTATAAGACTTAAAATTTGTTTAACAACTTATTTCCCAATCGGACATTCATGGGAAGATCTGAAAAGGTTTTGGTAATAATTGGACAACCGGAAGTAGAAGATTCTTGAAAAAAAATCTTCTAAATATTATTTTTTGAAAATTTTTCGTGGTAATATTAAAGAAAATTAAATTCTCTATCTGATACATTTAAATATTTTATTATATATTCCATAGATTTAGAGATAAAAGAAGTATAATATATAAAATAATCTGTTGTAATAAATTTGACAGCCGAAAGAATGCCATGAAAAATAGTTGATAATTTAAATTATTTGTAACTGACAGATAAATGTCAGTGTCAGAAATAATGAGTAATGAATTAAAAATGTACTTGGAGAATCCCTTAGTTCTTGATCTGTGACTATTATGGAGATGACAAGTCTAGGTTGAAGGACTTAAATTTGTTTCAAACATTATGGGACAATGTACACCAGTACTGTAGACTAGAGTAACTTTGAATTGCGAAAAAGCTATCAAATTCTTCTCAAGTAAGTTGTAAATATTGACAAAATCGGAGTGCAATCTATCCGTCACTTTATTAAAGGGAATTAAGGTTATTTAGATGTAACAAGTATGAAAAAATAAAATGTAAAAGAAGATATATAAGAATAGATGCACAATCCAGATATATACATTTTAGACCGCCCAAAATTAATGTTTTTACTAGAAGAATATGAAGAGAAAGTAAACAAAGTTGTTCGAATTGAAAATTGCTGTTACCAGCCTAATATTTATATATGGTAAACTCTACTTTGTAATTTATTGTAACATAATTTATGGTAAAATATCTTCATGTTGAGACATGCTATTATTGAATAATAAAGAAGTTTATACGTCATAGATTTATATGAATATATTATTTGTATTTATAAAAATAATCTTTGCTTTATGCATACAGCCAGGTAAAATATACGGCGAGAGGTTATGTGCTGGCCACATCAGATTTTTTAATTTTTAAAAATACATTTTTTAAAAATTTTATTGTAATATTTTGTAAATTTATATTAATTCTGTTTTTTTCTATAAATTTAAACAGGATCGTGCTAAAATTTCTTAAATAAAACTATTTCCTTTCTTTCCTGACGTCACAGTGATGTATTCACGTTCACTTACCGGCAAAGTGTTACACCCAGTAATGGGTAAAAAGCGTTTATTTTATTTTAATAGTTTATTATTTATGGGGATTCTTTATAATAAATAATGTTTAAATAAGGAAAAGATACACTTACAAAATTGAAGTCACGTGAAAGTGAAATTTGTATATTGTCAAATATTATGAACGACAAACAAAATTATTTTTGATTTGTCATAAAATATGTAAATATTTTATATATGACAATTTATTAAATAAATTAAATTTATTAAAGATGTTAATTTATTCTGTCTGTAATACCAAATCTTGAATTGTTGGTTAATCTAATTATTTTTTCATTTTTCATTAATACAATAAAACGATTGACAGATAAAACAATTGCTCGCTTATCACTACTAATCATTTGTTCATGCTACCAGCCATTGTGTTTTGTAAGACTTTAAATAAGTATACTTGAATTTATTTAATCCTTTACATACAAGTTGTTCCAATACTTTAGGAAAAAATTAAATGACATATACCGCATGATATATTGATCATATGTCAGATATTTATTTTAAAATTCGTTAAACTAAAGACTTGGTTCTTAAAGTTTATATTTTTAGTACCACTGGTTGACACGATTTTTTACATTTTTTTAATAACAATAATTTATCTGTTATTCTACACTAGTTAAGTGAATAAATAATTCATTATGATTTTTATTTAAATTTCGTGTCGACCAGTGAAACTATACAGATCGGCTCTTAACAGACAAGTTCGAGCTAATATTAAGACCGGTGTTTGTTGTTTATTATTGCTGTCTTTTGTCAGTGTATTTGTTACCTGCAAATGATAATGTCTTCTACTCGTATTAAGTGCAATTCTCGTTAAAAACTTTTGTTGGGGGGGAGTTAAAATAGTATATATTTGTTTCTTTTAGTGTAAAACTAACTTTCGTGATATAAATTTTTAATGTGTGATGGTTTTCAGTGGACTAAATAGTGAGATAATTGAAATTTTGTCCCAATAAACGTTCCTAGTAGCAGTGATAGCTGATTTCCTGAGATGCTGAAATCATCGCATCGATGTTGGCCAAATTGGATTGATAGTAGGCTAGGTTGGTGCAACATTTATT
Source organism: Harpalus rufipes (assembly GCA_951394225.1). Taxonomy (NCBI): domain Eukaryota; kingdom Metazoa; phylum Arthropoda; class Insecta; order Coleoptera; family Carabidae; genus Harpalus; species Harpalus rufipes. The sequence continues at coordinate 16,606,862 of OX596283.1, read as the reverse complement.
TCATTTTATTTTATAATTCTTCTACAGCTTATTAATATATGTCAATAATAATAATAGATTGCCTCACTATAAATATATAATAATTATAAAAATATATGATCAATTTGACAAAGTTTATTTGTCTCAAATAATTTAACTATGTTTAAAAATTATTTCAAGTAACATATATTAATACTTTTTAACTATGTTCAACATAATACTTGTATACATATCAGTTGGCCTACCCTCTTTAATTTCATTATAGCAAGCTATGTTTTCTAAAATATTTTGTTTTAATGTACTCAGCAATGGGTAATATGCCGTGATGATATATTTATTTCTTTATATATTAATATTTTGTTCGGATACGTTGTATATATATATATATATATAAATATTTTCTAACCTATTATTAACTAATTGTTATGTACATTATTTTTTAATTTAATTCGAATTTTCGCGCTAATAAAATATCTCAGCTCAAACACACCTGTTTGTACTATAGGTGTTAAATAGATAGTGAAGAAAATAGCTATTTGACTAATTTCTTTAATCACTCTGCATATTATTTATATGTATTTACGTATATAGTATATCAAAATAAATTGCATATTGGATTTATTAACAAAAAAAAACATCGAAATCTCGTCGAGATTCTCGGCCGAGACGAGACTCCATTGTTCGAGACGAGAAAAAATCGAGACGAGACTTAATTTCTTGCCTTCTAGACGAGACGAGACGAGACAACGTAGTTTCTCGTCTCGATCGTCTCGTCAGAAACACTAACCACAATGGAAAGGGCGAGAAGTATTGTGATGGCCACAACAGATTTTTAAATACATACATAGTTTTAATTAATGTCATCCTTATTAGTATTCCATTGCATTTCTTTTTATTTCGTTAATAATAGACACTGTCTGGTATTTGAGTTTCCTGTTTCGTTACTAAGAAACAATTTCATTTCATTTTAATTCCTAAATACCTACCGTTACATTTGGCGCTGTCGTAAAAAGAATTTAATAAAACTGTTCTAGCCTTCTACGTCGAATTGGCTACAATAAAAGTTATATTAGATTCAAGATACATATTTACGTAATCATATAAAACAAAGCCAGGTTTAATATGGAAAGCGTGACAGAATTTACAACCACAAGTTGGATTAATGTGTTCATGGGTTACATTTATTTGTTGACTGGGCGATTAGACTCATTCATAAAAGATGCATGAAATGAATGAAATGTAATCCAAAATGTTTACTTGGTAATATGCATGTAGATTTACAAAATAATGTTGCTAAATTTGTCACTGTAAACAAAGATAACAAATATTGTTACATAAATACTTATATAGTACATATTAGAGATTGTATTAAAGATAAAATTATATATAGCACATTTATTTATACAGGGTGATTCAGGACTAATGTTACAAACTTTAACAGCTTATTCCTGAGGTCATTTTAACCAAAAATGTTATATGAACATAGGTCCTATCTCTTCTAGTTACCAAAATACAATAGGTTAAAGTTTTATAAAAAAGCTCAAAATTTTCAAATTTTTATGATCAAGGTACTTCTGAAAAAGAAGAGTTTTATAGAAAAGTCAAACTTTGTCATAATTAATAAACGTGTTTTGCTGGAAAGAAAGAACATAATTAGGACAACAAAACACAAGATGGCGCAATTAAACAGACAGATAAACAAATTCTAAATACAGAACAACATAACAACACTTAGAATAGATACCAAACACAATATGAAATAAGACAACAAATTAGAAATATGTTATAGTAAATGCCCAAAATGAGCGCCTTGATCTTCTATGTATGCTTCACAACGGCGAATCATGAATCAAGTTTCCTTTAGTTGCTGAAATACGCGCGCAAACATTGTATGGTATGGGAAGGTTGGTGTCTATGTGGGAATCTGTCATGGTTTGCTCTGTACGCATGACGGGCATTACCATTACAAAATCCATAAATAAAAATTATATGTGCGTATTCAGCAGTAATAAAACCATCCATTATTACACAAAGGTATAATAATTTTTAATTAGGATAAATAAGGTATGATAAAATAAAACACTTGTTTTACAAAAATTTGAAAATTTTGAGCTTTTATTAAAAAACTTTACCCTCTTGTATTTTGGTAACTAGAAGACTTATGTTCACATAGCATTTTATGCTTAAAATGACCTCAGGAATAAACTGTTAAAGTTTGTAACCTTAGTCCTGAATCACTCTGTATATGTGCACATTTTTAACAATTAAACATTATCTTTAGTATATTACGAAAGTCACCCAAATTTGCAACGGAAAATGATAAAATAATAAAAATTTAAATATATACATAAACACTTTATGCTTTTATCAATAATGGTATACTTAAGTATTTACGTAAATAAAATGATATGTACCTAATTACATCAAGTAGGTAAGATTGCAAATGTGCAAACAAATAAATATCTAAAGTACCTACATGCTCGTAAGATAGGTACATTCATAATTAATTATATTATAATAAATATTTATACTTATAAATACACCAAGTAAGTTAAGATAATGTTTATTCATGACAAAAAAAATTAGCTCACGAGCCCGTAAGAGCATATGGGTTAATTTCTTCGAATTAATAATAGTATATTATTCAATGAGCATGTAATGCATGCTATTACTCATGAGGTAAATCCTAAAACTTTAAAATATCATTTTAAATTTCTAGGAGTTTAATGTTTTACTTTTTGTTTTATAAATCGTGTAAAAAACGTTGCTTTATTGTATTTTATGTATCTAGGACGAAAAGTGAATCTTTAAGGTATGAGCAAGTTGTTTACGACCGCGGCGGGTAGCCGAGGCTGTAATTACTAGCTCTAAAACGCAATTGTTCAAAAATCCTAGCAAAATTTTGACAAATTGACAGATTGATATTGAATTTTTCTGGTTTCATGAACATTCTTATTCGCTATAATTGATGAAAAATACATTCCTCGAGGTATTTTGGAAGAAGCTACTGAGGCGAAGAACAATTTAATGTTGCATAAATAAAAGATTCAGTATGAAGGTAAAATTTAAAATCCTAGAACTTTAAAATACCATTTTAAATTTCTAGGAGTTTAATGTTAAACTTTTTGTTTTATAAATCATTCAAAAAACGTTGGTTTAGAAACCAGTATGACAAAATAAATAATTTGTAACTAAAATATCTAATTATTCGAATTGTCAGTTTAACGGTTTTGGAAATTTATATTAAACTGCATTCAAACGCTGCAAATATACGAGTATACACTTTGTCTTGTATGATGATGAATTAAATCCACAAGAATAGGATATTACATCAAATTTTACAACTTCATAACCTACCTTGTCAACATGCAATCATTAAAATGGGAAAACAGTTTTTTCAAGTTTTATTTGTCCCGTAAAATTTTATGCGGAACTGTATACATGCCAAAAAAATTCAATGTATGTTTTTGGTAACTGAGTAAACGTAATTTAAAGTCATGATAAAAATGTATATACAAAGCAATTATTTCAAAACATGAGCGTCGTTAATCTGCCCGTGTAACAAAAAGACCTTTACAATTTAAAGGAATTTAAAATATGCGCAATGAGATCTGCGCATAGTAAGCCAACACATGGCAGGAGCCATAGTTACGTGCTTCCTTGCTGAGATCCAGAGCGTTTGTTTTTTCCAAATTTAGATGTAAAATGTGGGCAAAGTTTTTGACAACTCTAAAAAAATTCTCGAAAGAAGTTACAAAAGTTTTTATTGAAGCTAAAGTGTCAAACGACGCAAATGATATATATACAGGGTGTTTCCTTTAAAACAACCAGCGCTTTTTTGGGCGAACTAATGACTTTAGAGAAAAATGTTATATACAAAAAATTACCAGGAAAAAGGGCTTAATTTATGAGGAATAATAAATAAAAAATTCAACCAGTGGTTCTCAAACGGTAGAATAAAATTATATTTTTTTTAAATGGCAACCTATATAAATTTTTTGTCCATTAGATAGAGAATTTTTTTCTGATTTCAACGATATAAATATGATATGGGGTTGTATAACAATTATTTCGAGAAAAATGATATTAAAAATCAGAAATAATTCTACAATATTGAAGTAGGCTATGCAATAAACAACTATTAATACGACTATTGCCTAGGTTACGATACTATATTATTTTCTTATATCTAAAATAACTTGTTTTACTAAGAAATTCAAAACTATCTGTCACCTGTATCATTTGTTTGCATTTGTTTATTGCATAGCCTATTTCAATATTGTAGAATTATTCCTGATTTTTAATATCATTTTTCTCGAAATAATTGTTATACAACCCCATATCATATTTATATCGTTGAAATCAGAAAAAAATTCTCTATCTAATGGACAAAAATTTTATATAGGTTGCCATTTAAAAAAATATAATTTTATTCTACCGTTTGAGAACCACTGCTTGAATTTTTTATTTATTATTCCTCATAAATTAAGCCCTTTTTCCTGGTAATTTTTTGTATATAACATTTTTCTCTAAAGTCATTAGTTCGCCCAAAAAAGCGCTGGTTGTTTTAAAGGAAACACCCTGTATATATATATATATATATATATATATATATATATATATATATATATATATATATATATATATATATATCGCAATTATCTTATTTTTCTCTAATTTTTTCAAATGCATTAATAAAAACTAATACATCGTTGACAAGACAAAAAATCTGTTGTGGCCAGCACAATACCTTCCGTCAATCCCGTGTAATATGTATAAAATTTTCTTGCAAAAGATTCTAAATTTCTAGTAAAACTATTTCATAAACAAACTATGCAAATTGTACTTGACACTAACATCTTCTTTAGCTTTTCCCATTCGTTAGGGGTCGCTATTTTTTATTTTCTTCTTGCACTCATTTCTGTTTTGCGTGTTGTTCTCATTTAGTTCCTTTTCTCTCAAGTCTTCCGCAATACAGTCCTTCCCGCACTTGGTATGTAAATAACTATTCGTCACAAGTTGCTTTTGCTTATCAATGTTTATTTTTCTATTATAATATCCAGAAAATTATTTTTCTTGATTATCTCAAATTCAAAAAAGATGGACAAGATTGCTTTTGCTAAAAGCTCTTCAATTATTTTATTATTTCATTTCATATTTTGTTTACTTAAATAATATTTTTTTTGCATTCTATATATTTATATTTTTTAATGAAATCTAATAGGATTTTTGAGTTTCGATTACTAATTTCAGCATTTTTATTATTAATAATTGATAAGTACTGGAGGGCGAGCCTTGCCTTGGGTTCAGTAATAACTCCCGACTTATCGACGCCCCCAGCATGTAACCACATAATTATTTTCAGTTTGTTAAGCATATATTTTGATAAGAAAGTCTTTAACCCACAAGCCATGTGATTCAAAATATTATGTCACAAAATTTACACATTGTAAATATGACAACCCGAAAATAACTTTCTAACCTAGTTATATCCCCTAGTGCCGCAAACTATATTATATTATTATACAATAATTACATCATGTAAGAAATTGCTAACTGTTTAATGGCCTCTTGTACAAAAATGCTAACAGCAAAGTTATCCTTCTAATATGTGTAAAATTATGCGTGGAAATTATATCCGGTTATAAGAAGGCTGATTCATATACCGCGCGATAAGCGATGGGGTTAATAAAAACCCCACATTGTGAGGTAAGTGATTGATCGAGAAGATCCGTTTTTACGAGGGATTGAAGTTTGAACGACGGCGCTGGACATTTTTGGAAATTTGCAACACAAATAGAATGGACATAAAAACAAAAAAACACCGATCCGATACAATGTATTTCAATCGAAATTGAAGTATGTCGTAAATCATACCAGAAAAATGGATTTTTACAGAAAATTTGTGATTTGGAAAGTGGTTATTTATATAAAATTTTACACTTTTGGACCAGATTGTATAAGATAAGCTATTTAAAAAAGTCAATGTCACAAAATTTATTTAATTTGTAATAAAAGTTTTTTTAAGTACTTTCCATAACTTGCAAGAAACGCATATACATATGTATCAATATTTTTTGCAATCAGCTGGTTTTCGAAAAGTATTTTTTGTGCAACCGGACGTGATACAGGCCGCGGAATTGTTATACGGTAATTTTAAATATTTTACTATTAATACAATAAAAAATAATATAATGTATGTACTTCCCAGAAAAAGTCTTCAGTAATGTCTTTGGATTTTTGACACTGACGTTTATCTGTCAGTTACAAACATTTTAATTTTTCAATTGGTTTCCATGGTATTATTTCGGCTATAAGATTTATTACAACAGATTATTTTTATATTTATTTTATCACAAAATCTATAGAAGATATAATAATATATTTAAATTTATCAGATAGAAAATTTATTTTTCTTTAATATTAGCAAGAACAAAAATTTTCAAAAAATAATATTTAGTATAATTTTTTCAAGAATCTACTACTTTCGGTTGTCCAAATGTTACCAAAACCTTTTCAACTCTTTCCATTAATGTCCGTTTGGGAAATACGTAGTTCAATAGATATTAAGTATAAATTTGGGAAACAAACACTCACACATGCACGCACGCACACACACACACATACACACACACACCTAACCTAACAAAAATAAAATATTCATACATGTACACTAGAATTGTTTAATTTTTAAAATAAATTTATTAATTTCTTTATTTAAATAAACAATGTAGTGCATTAATATGAACACTAAATGTTAATGTCAAATGTTCAGGGATTCCCATATCTTTAAAAATTTAATGAATTTATTTTATTCCTATCAGTGCACAGTAAATACAGGGACGGGTTGTTCAAAGTTCATACACAATGGTTGATAAAAAAGAATTTGTTAACAATGAAGGAAATATAGATATAAACATAAACCAGAAAGAATAGACTACTGGTCGAATTTATTAATTTATGTATGTATTGAGATAATATTAAACACTAGGAAAATAATAGTCAACTTGGATATTTTTTTATAATCCAACATATTCTTCAGGCGGACAAAATCTTGGCGATTATTTGAATCCGCTCAAGAGAGCTTTCACTGTACACTGCAACATGGGATATTATAAATGAACTTTGACCTACATTATGATCAAATTTATGTATCCCAAATTTCACTTGTCACCCATAATAATCGATCATACAATCTATTTATTTAAGATAATGGTGTTACCTCTACAAACATCATTTCAATGTAATATAGAAACAATATTCTGTAGTTCAGAATATTCAGTTTATTTGTAGAGCCTTTATTATAAAAAATATACTCGTCTTACCGAACGCAGTGAATGCTAGCTAAAATATAAAATATGAAACTGAAACTAATATAATTTTTAAATGAGGCATAAATTTCTACAGAATATATTATGTTATAAACGTTATTTGACGAAGCAGAAGAATAAAATATGTCGTTAGAGATCATACTAATTAAATATTTACAACTTCAAAGAAAATAAAAGCTTTGATGTTTGGATCTTATCCGTAATTATAAAATTAACGATATTATTTTGCTATTAAAATAATAAATCACATAATTTTAAATTAAATTTCTGTTATACATCAACATGATTACATAATAATAAATCTGATGTGACCAGGGCTATTACCTCCCGCCATTTCAATTTTTATTTTATGCAAACTAATATTTTTACCTTCCGTCACCTTTAGGTAAGGAAGGTATTGTCTTTGGTCAAAAAATTCAATGATGAGTTTTTACTGAATAAGCACGTTTTAGGGTCCATATAATACGATTTTACCATTTTTACGATGATGTCTGTATGTATGTGTGTCTGTGTGTCTGTGTGTCTGTGTGTCTGTGTGTCTGTGTGTTTGTGTGTCTGTGTGTGTGTAACAAAATTTCCGGATTCCATAACTTCAATACCACGATTCCAAAAATTATAATTTTTTCGTATTCCTCAAGTTTACATCCAGAAGAACAACTGATTAGATTTTGGTTATAATTGATCAACCGGAAGTAGTCTCATTTGAAGATTTAACAGTTAAATTTGATTTATTGACATTTAACGTTATTATAACTTAAAGAATATATTATTCTCTATACGATTTGATTACAATTTATACTTCATATTCAATAGATACAGAGTTAAAGAATTTTAAAGAAATTAAATTTTATAATTCAGCCAGCTATGGCAAACTTGGGAACTAGTAATATATTCATATAATTCAAATTGACAGATGTCAGTATCAATAAAAAGTAAATTAATGTGGCAGATATGACGATGTTGAAGTAGATATTGGGGAATACACGGAAAGATAGGTAAGAAAATAACTCTAGTGTTACAAGTTTTTAGAAAGATACAAGAAAGACGATTACATTGGTTTGAACATGTCATGAGGAGAAATGAAGAATTATATTGGAACAAGAATGAATAGTTTAGTAATAGGACGTTAAAAAAACAGAGGAAGACCAAAGATAAGATGGAAGGACTGTATTGCGGAAGATTTGAGAGAAAAGGAACTGAATGAGAACGACATGCAAAAATAGCGACCCCTAACGAATGGAAAAAGCTAAAGAAGAAGAAGATGCCAGTGTCAAGTGCAATTTGAATAGTTTGTTTATGAAATAATTTTACTGGAAATTTAGAATCTTTTGTAAGAAAAATTATGGAATTTATACATTATACACGAGAATGACGGAAGGTATTGTGCTGGCCACGACAGATTTTTAATAATGATAATGGCAAATACGAGTATATAGCTTATTTTTATATACTCGTATTTATTGTATTCCAACTTATTCATATGCATAACTACTAAATTATTCGAGTGATATAAGTTTCTAAAGATACAAAAGAGACACGATTACATTGGTTTGAACATGTCATGATGAGAGATGAAGAATATATTGGATGCAGAATGAATAGCTTAGTAATGGAAGGTAGACGAAACAGAGGAAGACCAAAGATAAGATGGAAGGAGTGTATTGCGGAAAACTTGAGAGAAAAGGAACTAAATGAGGACGGCACGCAAAACAGAAATGAGTGAAAGAAGAAAATATAACATAGCAACCCGTAACGAATGGGAAAAGCTAAAGAAGAAGACGAAGATGTTAGTGTCAAGTGCAATTTGCATAGTTTATTTATGAAATAACTTTACTAGAAATATAAGATCTTTTCAAAGAAAATTTATGTATGGAATTTGTACATAATACACAGGATTGATGTAAGGTAACGTGCTGGTCACATCAGATTTTTTACTTTTTGTATTAGGGCTTGAATTACACTAGCGGTACAATAACGGTACGATGAAGGTTACAATAACGGTACAATGACGGTATGTCAATTACAAGAGGCATTACATAAGACATTAGACGATACCACGACGGTACGAACATAATAAAATACCATGACAATATAATTTTGTCTTTTATATATTATGAAGGTTTGTGGTACATATGTCATGTGTCTATCAAGAGTAGAAAATATCGTGCAATGTTTAAAAAATTATCAATTATCGACTTGTCTATAATTGCCCTTACTCTTGACGAAGAAGAAGAAAATGAAGAAAATCCAGAAAATTTTACAAAACGATACTGTTTTGTACTTACGAGTACTGTGATAATCAATGATGTATATTTTACGTTTATGTTAATAAGCAGAAAACTATTGTTCAATAATGTATGTAATAATTTCTCATGTCTAGCTCATTTTGACTACATTTTGATTTAACTAAAAGACAAATATCAAAAAGTCAAAAATATATCAGATGTCCATCAAGTACTAGCATATGTGTACTTCCATTCAGCTGATTTTGGTATGAACATCAACGTGATGTGCACGTACTCTTGAAACGCAACCTTTCACTCCTCGTTGCATGCAAATACTATGCAGTCACTATGATACAATATTTTTTTCTAGATTTTTTCAGTAGAAACAAAACTATACTGTATACCGTGGTCGTACCGCTAATATAAATCAGTGAATATCAATGTGCCGTCATCGTACTGTCATTATACCGAGAACGTAGATGTAAATGGGTCCATTAAAATACATTGGTGAGCGAAATGGGGATTTCGTGTCATTCGTTATTAGCAGATTTAGATTTTTCTTCAGTTTTACATAGTAATTCAAAAAAATTCTGTACTGGAATATATCTCCTATCGTCCATTTTTAACAAAAATAAATTATTAGTAGAGTTGGATACTCCGTGTCTTTATGACTTACAATTAAAAGATGCAGACTGGTAACTTACACCAGTTACAATTTTAGAAAACTAATTTAACATCAAGTATCTTGTACACTAGAAACATTATATTAAATATTTGATGAAATTCGATACAAACTGTAAGCTGTAGGTAAGCCTAAACGTTATTTCGTGTAAATACACTCTCTCGCTTCGTATTCAACAACCGATCCTCTGTAAGCAATTTTTGGTCGGCTATACAAAATATTGAATTTTCCTTCCTTTCATATATTTTCCTTTTCTCGGAAGAATTTGACGTAGCTTTATAAACATTTAAAACCTTTATTCAGAAATGTGGTATACATCTATACGAATGGAACATTAGCGCCGAAAAGTTTTGAATAAATAATACAAATAATAAATTTATAATACCATTTTTACTCTAAAACGTCAAAAATTAAACATTTAGTTTAACGTCGTGGTCTATGTCTGATTTATTAGTGACACATTGACCTGAATTCGTAGAAGTAACTAGGCTTTCCCAGAGACAAAATTATATAGATTTTTTGCAGAATTTACTAATAAATTTTCCAAGTATTCGTATGCAATATTTTATTCTCAAATTGTTAATTATTTTTTACCTTCCGTCACCTATAGGTAAGGAAGGTATTGTCTTTGGTCAAAAAATTCGGTGGTGAGTTTTCACTGAATAAGCACGTTTTAGGGTCTTTACAATACGATTTTACTATTTTTACGATGATGTCTGTATGTGTGTGTGTGTGTGTGTGTGTGTTCGTATGTGCGTGTGTGTGTATGTGTGTATGTGTGTGTGTGTGGACGCCGTTTCGTGCACGATATCTCCAATACTAGAATTCCAAAAATTACAATTCTTGCGTATTCCTCTTCCTTACAACCATATGCAGACTTGATTAGATTTTGGTTATAATTCAGGTAATTCAAATAGACAGATGTCAGTATCAATAAATAGTAAATGTATGAAAGAGTAAGGAAAATAACTGTAGTGTTGAACATTTCTAGAAAGATATAAGAGAGAAGATTACATTGGTTTGAACATGTCGTGAGGAGAGATGAGTATATTGGAAGAATGAATAGCTTATAACAGAAGGTGGAAGAAACATAGAAAGACAAAATATAAGATGAAAGAAGAGAAAAGGAACTGAATGAGGACGACACGCAAAACAAAAATTAGTAGAAAAAGAAAATAAAAAATAGTGACCCCCTAACAAATGGGAAAAACTAAAGAAGAAGAAGATGTTATTGTCAAGTGCAATTCGCATAGTTTTATTAAATAATTTAACTGGAAATATAGGATCTTTTATGTGTAGGGCGGTGCAGTGACGTGACTTTACTGACTTTGGCAAGCAGATACGAATGTGAACTCGTGTCAAAATGACAGCTAATAATTACGTTCATAACTGACAAATGTCATAATTTTTCATTCAAAATTTCATGATTTTCTTATTTCATTATTATCAGGGGTGTGGAATTCAGTTGCCGAGAAAAAGAATCATAAAATACCAAAAAATGAAATTTTGAATGAAAAATTTTGACGTGAGGATGACCCGCAAAACAGAAATGAATGGAAGAAGAAAATAAAAAATAGCGACCCCTAACGAATGGGAAAAGCTAAAAAAGAAGAAGATGTCAGTGTCAAGTGCCATTTGCATGAAATAATATTACTGGAAATTTATAATCTTTTGCAAGAAAATTTATGTATGGAATTTGTACATAATACACAGGATTGACGGAAGGTATTGTGCTGGCCACATCAGTCAATTAATTTAGACAAAACATGCCTTATTAGGAGGCTATTTTAATGATGTTTTATTTATTCGAAGTAAACGCATATAGATCACTAGATATATGCGGAAATATAAATTTTGCAGTTTTTTACCTTCCGTCACCTTTAGGTAAGGAAGGTATTGTCTTTGGTCAAAAAATTAAATGGATGAGTTTTTAGTGAATAAGCACGTTTTAGGGTCCATTTAATACGATTTTACCATTTTTACGATGAAGTCTGTATGTGTGTGTGTGTGTCTATGACGCAAGTTTCGGCTCGCATAACTTCAATACCACGATTCCAAAAATTATATATTTTTCGTATTCCTCAAGTTTTCATTCAAAAGAAGAGGTGATTAGATTTTGGTTATAATTGGTCAATCGAAAGTACTCTCATTTGAAGATTTAACAGTTTTTCTTCAAAAAACTTAGTTAAATATTGTTATAACTTAAAGAATATATTATTCTCTATACGATTTGATTGCATTTTATACTTCATATTCAACAGATATAGAGTTAAAGAATTATAAAGATATTAAATTTTATTATTTTATGATATATTCAGATTATTCAAATTGACAGAAGTCAGTATCAATGAAAAGTAAATGAATGTGGCAGAGATAAGGATGTTGAGATAGATGTTGGGGAAGACACAGAAAGATACGGTATATGCATGTCTGAATACTCTTGATTGATGAAAGTAACTGGCATTTTAATATTCAGTAACCGGATATAAATTGTACGCCAATACAATACGTTTCTCGTCAGTTTTTCAGAAAACACTTGATTTTTACATTTTATATTATCATATATTGTCGAGAATATAATTCATTAGTCGCGTGATATGTTTTCCGCCAATCACCATTCAAAATCTCCCTAGTTACATGTCTATCACAGCGATGATAAAAAACAAAGAAATTATCACCTTATTTATAGTCGTTACTAAGGGATTTGTTTTCTTTATTTACGACATTGACAGTTAATTTTGAGTATAAAATAAGTAATAACAATAATTTAAACTCCGATATATTAAAAAAAACGTAAGTACCATGTTTTAATACATTATGAATACGTATATCAAAAGTTAGGTTAATATAATGTGTTACAAAATTTCATTATATTCTCTCATTAAATATAAGCTCGTGATATGATTAATAATCGAAGATATTGCTCGTGAAACCGAAGCAGCACATTTCACTCGTCCTTCGGACTCGTGAAATCTGCAGCTCGGTTTCATTCGAGAATATCATCGATGATAATCATATCACTTGTTATATTACGTATGAAAATATTATTGAAAGTCAAATTAAAACAAATAGAAAAAAAACCATTTGTTTCTATGCAGTTTCGACAGGACGACAGGATAAGTCAGTATTAAGGGTTAACCCTTAAACTGAAAGAAATTACTATTTTAAATTAATTTCAACAAATCATATAACCTAGTAATAACAAAAAAAATATCTGTATTTAGATTTGCATAGAATGCATTAACATGTTCAGTACTTTTTAGTAGAACGATTTTTTTTTAATAATGTCCAAAAAGATTCACTGGAATTACACGAAGGCGAAAAACTCTTTTAATATCGCAAACAAAATGAAAACTAAAACCCCAACCGCAGCAAAATAGTAAACTTAAACAATTACTTCATAAACGTAATTAAAACAATTACGGACCAAATCTGCAACTTTGCATGTTTATAATTACAAAAATATAGGATCACAAACTTTTTATAAACTTGACATATGCAAACAAACAACTTGCGATTGTTTCTCAGTCTGCTATCTGTGCATTGCTGAGAGGGAGCAGGAGAGTCTCTCCTCTCGGAGGGCTTCTCTCGCGGTATAAAAGCTCGTGGAGCGTAATGTCGGTAGCTCATACGCTTGTAGTCCGTTCGCGGTTGTCCTTCGTCCTGTGAGTGAGTGTCTGAACTTGCCGAAAGAGGCGCTACCGTAGCAACCGACTTCCGGTGAGTGCATTTTATATTATAAAAAAATGTAGGGGCAGAATGAAGCACAAATGTGGTGGAAATAATTAAATTAAAATTGGTCACGAAGTTTGAAAGTTTTTCAAACTTGTAGTTGTAGCTATTTAATAATGTAACATAAATTGAAACAAAGAAAAGTTATTGTTTTTGTTTGTTTTTATAACGGATCAATATTTTTTTAAAACATTCATTTAAAGAATATTTGATAAAATTTAAAATATATGACAAAAAATTTAGAAGTTCCTGTAATTAATAAAAATATATATTAATTATTTACAGTAAATTATCTACAATAAAGAAAATTTATAGATTCCTTTTGTTTCCCAAACAATCAATATTTTTAATAATAATTTTATTAATAACAACGTAAAATAAATTGTACGTATTTCTGTTCAAGAAAAAGTTATGTTATGTTTTCACATTTAATTAAAATTCACATATTATTTTATCAAACAGTTTTATTTAATTTGAAACTTTTTATAAATATTAATCAACTCTTAAAGTTCTGTTATTATACGAGACCAACCCCAAATGTATTCGTACTCTCTGAAATAAATATATTAACAACAATAAAAAATATTTTTTTAGGTTACGATAGTTAAGACTATATTTGGGCATTTTTTTTTATTTTATGTATTAATAAAGTGTACTGGATTTAAAAATACAATATTATTATATAAATTTCTTATTTAAACAATAATCTACGGGCAAGACAAAAGACAAGTCCCAAAATTTTTCGTTCCAACAGTAAATAATACAATATTTATGTTAGTATTATCTATGAAAATGAAGGTAAAGGTAACTGACAATATACTCAATTAATTGCCATCTTAAATTTTATTACTTCAATAAAAATTATTTGCGAATTAATAAAGACGAAAACATTAATTTGTCACATGCAGACAATAGTTTATTTGCAAATAAATTATTATTAAACCTAAGAAATTTTATTATAAGCAATGTATTCAAGTTCTATACACTCTATTAATACACCATAACAAAATTTGTTGAATTGGAGTAATAATCATAGCATCCAGAAGTTTATTTATTCTTCTTGTTTTTAATATAATTGTAGGTGGTTCTTTAATAAATAAATATCATGTCGCAAATAATTTTACTAAAAAATAAAATTTAATATAATAATTAATTGAATATATTGTCAGTTTCCTTTACCTTCCGTTTTATAAATAATACTAACTAAATATTGTATTATTTACTGTTGGAACTAAAAAAAAATTAGCACGTATCTGTTGTCATATATTTGCCCGTAGATTATTGTTAAAATAATAAATTTAGGTAATAACATTATATTTAAATCCAGTACACTTTATTAATACATAAAATAAAAAAAAATCCCAAATGTATTTATTTCTTCTTGCTATTAATATATTCTTATCAGAGGGTACAAAAACATTTGGGGTTGGGCTCGTAAATATGTATTTATTTTGATTAAATTTACCACATAAAGGGCCGAATAAATTTACCTCCATAGCATGTATAACATGACACTGTCAAAAATTCGAGCACCATTTTTGAAGAAATAAATTCGATTTACTTTGGAACTAAATTATTCTGTCATTTATTAAACCGACCATCAGTAAAGTAAAAATAAAAATAAGTATAGATTGAAAATTGTTATTGTATTTACTCATAATTAAAAAATATTTTTGCGAAATAATTTTAATTAAGTTGAAAATTTTAATTGAATTTTCATTGTACTTCATTATTCATCTTATTCCTGTACACATTATATTTCTATTATAAAGTAAATATAAAACAAATTAAGAATTTTTTTACAATGCATAAAAAATTACAATTTTACTTCGACTTACATATTTCATAAACTGGTAGTCAAATTAAACGCTTGGTTCATTTATAACCTCTAGTTATGGTTACGAACCAATTCGCATTATGATAATGCTTACATACCTACATACATACAGGGTGTTAATTCCAAACCTGGCCATAGGCGTTTAACATGGAAAAGTTCCCAAATTATTTTAGACAAAAATACTTAAAATAAATTCCTAACAGATAAAATATCATTACATATGTTTGTGATTTTATTTCAATAACATATTAACACTATAAAAAGTAACTTTTATGAAATTTTAAAGTCAATTTTCTCGATTAACAAACGTATTAAAAATGTAATTGTTGAATAAGATGCAGAACTTAATTCTCTACAACATTTATTTGAAGTATTTTTGCCTAAAATAATTTGGGAACTGCATCCAAATTAGTAATAAGATTTTATTTTTTACATTTCATAACCGACAAAATAATTTTTAAGTTTTTTGAAGATTGCTGATTTATAGCGATAGCTAAGCAACCTGGGACACAATTACTATATTCAGATTTTAGATAATTCGTATTGACAGATGTCACTGTCAAGTGCAATTTGTGTTTGTGTTATAATTTTACTGGAAATATAATATAATTACAATGCATTTTAAGACTGGATCCGGACTCTATTCTAAATTCCGTCCAAATATTTTGCAAGAAACTTTCTGTATGGAATTTGTACAAATTATGTATATAGAACTGACGGTAGGTAATGTGCTGGCCACAATTTTTTTTTTTTACCTTCCGACACCTTTAGGTAAAGAAAGGTATTGTCTTTGGTAAAAAAATTCAGTGATGAGTTTTAAGTAAATAAGCACGTTTAAGGGTCCCTATAACACGTTTTACCATTTTTACGATGATGTCTGCGTGTATGTATATATGTGTGTGTATGTGTGTGTGTGTGTGTGTATGTGTGTGTGTGTGTGTGTCTGTGTGTGACGAAAGTTTCAGATTGCATAACTTCAATACAACGATTCCAAAAATTATAATTTTTTCGTATTCCTCAAGTTTACATTCAAAAGAGGAGGTGATTAGATTTTGCTTATAATTGGTCAACCAGAAGTATCCTCATTTGAAGATTTTAACAGTTTTTCTTGAAAAAACTTTGTTAAGTCATTTTTTGACACTTAATGTTACTATAAATATTAAAGAATATACTATTATCTACACGATTTAATTGCATTTTATACTTCTATTCAATGGATATAGTATTAAAGAATTATAAAGTTATTAAATTTATGCTATAACCATGGAAACAGCTAATATAGTAAGAAAATTCTAATTGACAGATGTCAGTGTCGATGAAAAGAAAATGAATGTGGCAGAGAGATGAGAATGCTGAGGGGAAAGAAAACACGGAAAAGTAGGATACGGAATGAGAGGATAAGAGAAATAGCTCAAGTGGTTTGAACATGTCATGAGGAGAGACGAAGAATATATTGGAAGAAGAATTAACAGCTTACTAGTAGAAGATAGAAAAAACAGAAGACCAAAGATAAGATAGAAATGCTGTATTGTGAGGGACTTAAGAGAAAAGGAATTGAATGAGGTTAACAAGCAAAATAGAAATAAGTGGAAGAAGAAATAGCGACCACTTAACCAGTGGGAAAAGCTAAAGAAGAAGAAGGTGTCAGTATTAAGTGCAATTTACATTGTTTATGAAATAATTTTACTGGAAATATATAATCTTTTGTAAGAAAAAATATGGAATTTGTACAAAATACACTGAATTGACGGAAGGTAAAGTGCTGGCCACATCAATTTTTACAAATATATTTTTTTCCATTTCATTTTTCTTATTTCTTGTACTTGAACTTTTGAAAAAACTGAAAAACTTTCAATTTCAACCAAAAATGGTAAGCAGACGCATGTTTTGCTTGCAGTAACTTGGCAACAAAAATTAAATCATTCATCTTTTGTTTGGTTAGGTAGATAACATTTCTCAATTATCCTCATAACAAAAATGCATCTTTATTATAATGAGTAATGAAAGCCTTTTTATAATCTAAAAGCATTCATCTACTACAAACACATTTTTTTTTAAAAAAATTATACAACCACCATCAATAGCTAATTTTCCATTGATACTATTCATCATCATCCAACAATTGTCTCATGCACTTCTACTATGACACTATGAGCACATTGTCATTTTCTTGCACCATATTCCGCTGCACTAACTAACAACTTGTCTAAGAACAATGATTTATGTGAAATGAAGCCCGGAGCATGTGCTGTCTCGTATTTTCCTCAACTAGGAATAATTTGACTGGGGATGGGATTATTTAGCGGTGGTTCTCGCAGTTTTTCTAAGCGGTAGTCGGGCAATACATCATGCAGGCTTCATACACACCGGCCTAGCTTGTCAGAAAGGATAAAACATCAAGCTCATCAGCAGATGCGGTACTTTTATCAAGAGATGGGAAATTTAATTTGTTTACATCATGTTAATGGATGAGAATCGATAAGTAGTTGAGGTTAGGTTTTATTTTTTTCTTTTTGGTCATGTTTACTTTTGAAAAAGATAAGTGCATCCAAAAAAAAAAACATTATAAAATTTAAAATAACAATAGGGTATTTCACGTAAATCAATTTCTACAATTTTGGTGTAATTAATTGAAACTTGGATGCGCTAGTAACAAAAAAAAAATCTGTTGTGGCCAGCACAATACCTCTCGCCATTTTCATTTTATGTTGCATAGTTCGCAAACAATCATGTGATTTTGTTGGCCTTGGCAAGCAGATATTTATTTATTTTAATAATTATTCTAAAGAAAATAAAAGACCCAAATACAGAATAATATAGATTAATATGTAACATACAGAGATTATAAATAAAATCTAAGATTACGCAATTATATATTACATGAAATATATATACCAAATGAAAGTAAACTAACATAAATGTAAAATGAGATTTCTAATGAATGAAAAAAAAAGAAAAATAATGATGTCAAATGAATTCATTGAGTTTTCTTTTGAACATATTAAAATTATCGGAAAAATCTAAGCTATTACTATAAGTATTAAATGAATACAAATACTGCGAATAGGTGAATAAAAGTTATAATTTGTACGTGAAATGTTCAAAAGAAGGATATGGGGGCCCGTGTCAAAATGATAGCTAGTAATAGTATCATAATTTTTCATTCAAAAAAACCATGATTTTCTATTTATCAGAATATTTTGAAATTTTTAATGAAAAATTATGACATATGACAATTGTGACATCTATGTAATAACTACTAGCCGTCATTCTGACACGGATCCTCATATCTGCTTTACCAAGGCCAACAAATTCACATGACTGCTCACGCCCTAATTTAACATTTCTTGTACACACAAATAATTGAAATTGTATCTCTTCTTGCGTTCTATGAGGAATTTTGTCCTACTCTTCTAATATGTTCAAAATTCTTCAAATTCATTGACGGTATTAGCGGTATTTCTTAAGGAGGCATATAATATTAACATACCTATAATTTTAAATACATATTTAATTAATACAATAAGATATATTAAATGTGCTCGTACCTCCCAAAAAAAATCTTCCAGTAATGTTAGGAAAACTGCTGATTTTTGACACTGATATTTTGCATTTATCTGCCAATTAAAACATTTAAATATCTCAACTGGTTTCCATGGAGTTTTTTTAGCAATGAGATTTATTACAACTGATTATTCTATATTATTATATACTATATCTCCAAACCTACGGAAGATATAATAAAAAATTTAAATGTGTCAGATTGAGAATTTAAATATCTTTATTATTTGTAGTAACAAATTTTCAAAAAATAATATTTAGAACTTTTTTTAGAAACTACCACTTCCGGTTGTGCAATTGTTACCAGAACCTATTCCACTCTCCCCATTACTGTTAGATTGAGGAATCCGTAGTTACACATGTCTTTAGTCTTATAGAATTTGAGAAATCGTACCTACAACATCCTCACACACACACATCCACACACACACACACATATATACACTCACACTTACAAACACACAGACACATCATCGTAAAAATGTTATAATCGGATTGTAGGGACCCTAAAACGTACTTATTCACTAAAATATGAGATATGTGATTATTAGCATGAATCCCATACCTCTCTTAGCGAAAGTTAAAAAGAGTTTCCCAAAAAGAAATTCATTTAAAAATTAATCATAGCTTGCAATAGCCTAGGCATTGATTTTATTAAATGAGATGGGAAATAATTCCCTATCCATATCGGAAGGTGATTTTTTTTCCATTCTTCAGTCAGATTCGTCCAAATTTGCCAAATAGTGGAAAATATTTTTTATGAGGTCGCTTATCTAGTTCCGATCAGAAATTCTCAATAGGGTTGAAATCAGGAGACTGTGGAGGTATAAGTCTTTTCGGTATGTTGGAAAACAGCCATTCATTATCATTATCTTGCTGGAATGTATGTATAATCCCCTATAAGTCCAAATTTATCCGTAAAATATTGCAAATTTTCTTTTAAAATTAATAAGTAATTATAATTATTCATAGTATCATTAATAAAACATAAATTCCCCAACCCGTCAGCAGACATACAAACCCAAACAATAATTTTGGGTAATTTCTCGACTGCGTGATGTGGATTAGGTGTTTACAATTACTCGAAAGTTTAGTTAAACAGCATTTATTCTTACTATACCAGAAGGTGCAAGGGTGCACCGAATCGATGGTAAAGTAAGAATAAATGCTGTTTGACTGAACTGTCGAGTAACTGTTAACACAACAAACAATAATGTTTACACAGTCGTTTTTTCAGAAAACAGTAAATTTAATTTATTTGAATGAGACGGTATGTCTATAGTTTGGAAAAAAATCAAATAATAACGAGCTTGATACAAATAATTTGCGTGATACGATAATACATGACTGTGTAAACGTTATTGTTTGAGGCTGTATTTCAGCTGATAGATATTATATATATATATATATATATATATATATATATATATATATATATATATATATATATATATATATATATATAATGGGCCCAGCAAATATCTCGCTTATTTATTAAGTTTTTTATAAATTTGAGTCATTTTGAATATTTGTTGCAAAATCATTTTGTTGTTATTAAGTGTTCCTTATTCTTATTTTCTGTATTATTATGACAAAAAAATATTATATCGCTTAATAATAATAGTTACAATTGTTTTAGTTCATTGTTTTATTTCAAGCCACAGTCATGGCTCACTATTCTCTTTTCGACTAGGTGTATAAAAAAGTGCCCACCATTTTACTTTTTAATAATGTAACATATAAATTATTTTACATGATTGTCACGCAAATTTGATGTACTTTTCAAATTTGTAAAAAAATATAGTATGTTCCATTTGAAATTTCAAAGTTGATATTAATTACTAATAAACCGGAAGTGGTATTATGAATGTACATCCGTCATCAAGTAGCTTACATATTGCTGTATAAATCATGTTATATGAAAATAATTATGAACTTAATAAATAAGCGAGATATTTGCTGGGTCCATTAAAATATAACAACCTGATATATACATAATTCATAAAAATTGGAAACATATATCTTAACATCCATAATTTTATTATTCTCATTACACAGAATTCATCATCTATTATAATGAAAATAAAAAACCTTTAATTAACCAGTGCGATAAAATTACCGTGTAAAAATGACCTTTTCTTCTCGCGAAATGACGTCAATATAAAACCAAGTTAATACAATCAATTACCCAAATTTATTTGAGAGAATTTTTTCCGAAGAAGGTAATTTTTTTCCTTCGCCAGCAGCAGACAATTCTCACAGCTCTTCTCGCTCTCTGTCACAAAGACGGAGTAATTTCGGTAATTAACTCGGACCAAGTTAACTTTAATGATAGATGGCCGATCGTTCTACCGTGGAGCAAATAAAGATACTGACAAGCGTAGCAGGATTTCTTACATTGCTTTATTTATTGAACAATTGTGCATAAAATAAAATAGATGCTATCTATCTTGAAACCACTAACATAAATTATTTATTTTATAAGGTCAATATCAGGGTTTGCCGGGTATTAAATTATTTATGTTAAATAAAAATTTGTAAATTATTAAAAAAAAATCATAATTCTACCATATAAAATTCGAAGAAACAAAAATACTGGCGAGACCAACACACCTAAGAACAGGTTAATTAGTGAAGCCATTGAGATTTTCAAAACCAAGAGTAATAATCTCAATCATTGTGACGGTCTATGTCTTAGTCGTGCATGGCTTCCTATATTAAATATGTTGTAATTGTCACCTTGGTTACCTGTTGCTAATGTTTTTGTTATTATTTATTTATTTATATATTTGTTGTTTTGTTGTTCCTTCCCTGAAGAAGGCAGTAGTTAATACTGCCGAAACGTCGGTATTTAAATAAATAAACAGAAATAAAACTAAAAAATCTGATGTGGCCAGCACATAACCTCTCGCCGTATATTTTACCTGGCTGTATGCATAAAGCAAAGAATATTTTTATAAATACAAATAATGTATTCATATAAATCTATGACGTATAAACTTCTTTATTATTCAATAATAGCATGTCTCAACATGAAGATATTTTACCATAAATTATGTTACAATAAATTACAAAGTAGAGTTTACCATATATAAATATTAGGCTGGTAACTGCAATTTTCAATTCGAACAACGTTGTTTACTTTCTCTTCATATTCTTCTAGTAAAAACATTAATTTTGGGCGGTCTAAAATGTATATATGGATTGTGCATCTATTCTTACATATCTTCTTTTACATTTTATTTTTTCATACATGTTATATCTAAATAACACTAATTCCCTTTAATAAAGTGACGGATAGATTGCACTCCGATTATTCTTATATCGATGTGTAATTTTGTCAATATTTACAACTTACTTGAGAAGAATTTGATAGCTTTTTCGCAATTCAAAGTTACTCTAGTCTATAGTACTGGTGTACATTGTCCCATAATGTTTGAAACAAATTTAAGTCCTTCAACCTAGACTTGTCATCTCCATAATAGTCACAGATCAAGAACTAAGGGATTCTCCAAGTACATTTTTCTTTCATTACTCATTATTTCTGACAATGACATTTATCTGTCAGTTACAAATAATTTAAATTATCAACTATTTTTCATGGCATTCTTTCGGCTGTCAAATTTATTACAACAGATTATTTTATATATTATACTTCTTTTATCTCTAAATCTATGGAATATATAATAAAATATTTAAATGTATCAGATAGAGAATTTAATTTTCTTTAATATTACCACGAAAATTTTTCAAAAAATAATATTTAGAAGATTTTTTTTCAAGAATCTTCTACTTCCGGTTGTCCAATTATTACCAAAACCTTTTCAGATCTTCCCATGAATGTCCGATTGGGATCATTTTAATAAAAATTTGTTTTATAAATTGTTATTAATAAATAGTGTATTGATATTGACATGTATAAACTTTTTATTTATTTGTACATGTCGTACAGCGGAACTAAGATAAAGTGACTTATTTCTGATACACGCAAGAAGCACAAAAAAAATCTGTTGTAGCCATCACAATACCTCCCGCACCCTTTCTAATGTGGTATATAAAAGTATTGTATTTAACATTACTTGGAAAAAAATCTAATTACACCTAATCATTATATTCACATATTTTCTATAATTTTTAATTCATTCGAGTTTCTCCATTTCTTCTAAATGTTCGAGGTTTTTCCAATTAATTAACGGGATTGGCGGTATATCTGAAGAGTTCATGTAATATACCTATAATTTTAAATATATAATTAATAATACAATAAGAAATATTAAATATCGTTCACAGAAAAAGCCTTCAGTACTATCTCTGAATTTTTGACACTGACAGTGATATTTATCTGTCAATTACAGACATTTTAATTTCTCAAATCGTTACCATGGAGATGTTTGGGCTGTGAGATTTACTACAACTAATTATTTTATAGATTTTATATGTATATGCGAATCAAAAGTTTGTATTAAATTATATCCATTAAAAGTTTATTGTCTTGCATAGTTCGGTAATTTATCAAGCTGGGAGAATGATTATTTTGTTAATACTTCACTGAGCTTGGTAAGACGGTGTCTACTTTAATTAATTGTAGGAGTAGAGTTGATTAATTTTGATTAATGAAATAAAAGCATCTTGTTTTGACTTCTGACTGAACAAGGTTTGACCATTTTCAAAGAAAGACGGACTTATTCAACATTTATAAAAAGAAGGAAATGGTATTCAAAGGCGTAAGAAGCACAATATATTCAAAGCTTATACAAATTGCAGTATCCTAAATTAACACTGACAGTTACATCTTGAAAAATGAGCCAAAATATGTACAGTGGTGGAAAAATAAGACATTTATAGAAATTCCAAAACTGTTTTTTTTAATAAACTTTTATATAAACCTAGAAATAAAACACAAACAAAATTGAATTATAGTTCTCATGTAGAACTAAATTATCTAAACAAAGGATGATATTTTTTTTTATAATGATGTCTGTGTGTGTGTGTGTGTGAGTGTGTGTGTCAGTTAGGATGTTGGAGGTACGATTTGTCAAATTATATACAACTAAAGACCTGTTTAACTACGGTTTCCTCAATCTAACATTAATGGGAAGAGTTGAATAGGTTTTGGTAACAATTTGACAACCGGAACTGGTAGTTTCTTAAAAAATTCTTCTAAATATTATTTTTGAAAATTTATGTTAATATGTAAGGTTGTGTTACACTTGATTAAGTCTAGACGGATGTCCTCTTAGACACAACGACATATATGGTGGTGTACGTTGAAAGTAAAAAATCTGGTGTGGACACCACACGACTTCCTTGTACGATTATTAAACTATACATATTTTTTTTAATAAATAAATTACAAAATATTAATTTTAACTTCAAAACAGTAAGATATATAGCGACCATAAAGGGAGTTTTTAAAGATAGTTTTGATTACAACAAAAAAAATATTTGATTACAACAATGAATATAACTAATTTCACAATAAAAACATAATATTTGTTATTGTACGAATCATGTAAAAAGATTATTATATCTTCTACAGATTTAGATATATAATAATGTAGTATAATCTGTTGTAATAAATCTCGCTGCTCAAAAAACTCCTTGAAACCAGTTGAGATATTTAAATGTTTATAATTGACAGATAAATGCAAAATGTCAGTGCCAAGAATCAACAGTTTTATTAACATTACAGAAAGCTTTTTCTGGGAAGTAAGTACATTAAAAATTTCTTATTGTATTATTAATTATTAATATATGAGGTGACGCCTGGTAAGCGCCCACACGATACAAATGTTTCATGTAATGATATGGCGTTTATCACCTATCCAATGAGCACTGAAAATTATTGCAGTATCTCAACCGGCGTACTCTTGTGCAATTAATGATTGAGTGCAATCTAATTAGAATCCCAATTTATGTTTACGTTTGGATTTCAAAATTAATCATTTGAGTAACGAAAGATTTTCCTACAAAATCCACAAACTTTTGCAATTATAAATTGATAATAATCTGAATTAAAACAAAATTTATTACATTGAAAATGATTTACCTATGTGGAATTTGATGAAATTGTAAAATTTTGTTAAAATGATTAATTAACAATATTAAATCATTCAACAGCTTTATCTGAAAATATTAAATATTTTTCTGTGTAAATATTCATCTACGTCATTAAAATATTATGTCTGATTATGGTACTAAATAAACATATTAATCAAACATAGTATATATTGAGGGAAGAAAAAATAGTCGGAATACAGTCTAAAGATGTTTAATTTTGATTTTAAACCAACGTTTCGATCATACAATGATCATCTTCAGGGTTACTACAAATAATAAATTACACGATAAAGAAGAACATGGTACAAACAAAAAACTATCAATAATTATAAATATACTTACAATCAAGTCAGAAATTAAAAAGTTTTAGTAATAAAACGTTAACAAACATGTTTGTTAACGTTTTATTACTAAAACTTTTTAATTTCTGACTTGATTGTAAGTATATTTATAATTATTGATAGTTTTTTGTTTGTACCATGTTCTTCTTTATCGTGTAATTTATTATTTGTAGTAACCCTGAAGATGATCATTGTATGATCGAAACGTTGGTTTAAAATCAAAATTAAACATCTTTAGACTGTATTCCGACTATTTTTTCTTCCCTCATCCAACTTCCAGTCGATTATCGTTACTCCAACATTACATCATAGTATATATTACTATAATTAATGTAGTCACCAGTCATGTAGGTATTATTGAATTTCAGTCAATAATAAATTAATTATTGAGAGACAAATTTGATATCTTTTTGTGTTTTTTATTTATTTACTAATTTAGTTCTAAGTGACATTTAACAACACAATTGTTTTTTTTTATGATAATCCATGCGGCAGTCCAAAATAAAAAGCTCATTAAAACAGTAATATAATTAATTTTTCCTACAACTGTCCGATTTATTTGTTATTATCTAACTATTATTGCCTTGGTTACGACTGAAAAGGAGGCCAATAAGTGCTTTTTTGGAAAAAACAAACTACCAGTGACTGCGATTTAAATATCTCACGGAGCACTGATAACCACAATGGGCGCGTTCGGCACCCCAGCAGCGATGGCAGCGATGAGCACCGCTGAGCACCGATGTTTCCCGAATGCAATCGCTGGACCAATCACAATCGTCCATTCAGTGTATTCGGCAAACTTCGGTGCACAGCGATACTGGTGATGAGTGGTGCTGAACGCGGCCAATTTATGTAGCAAAGATCGAAGAAACCAACGTAATATTCAAATCTAGACGATAATAAAATATATACAAAAAGTATTTATGCAAACTTGTTGAAATTTTAAATAACTTTAATTTTTATAATAATAAATCTCAAAAAAATAACATTTAAATGTATTTTTCGATTTATACCAAAATCTAATGGCTTCTTTCCATATAAGACTCAGGTACTATACAAGGTTTAATTTTTTTCTGAACGATAGTATTTGAGTTAGAACGTAAAGGGGATCCACACACACACAAACGCGCGCACACTATCATAAAAACATATTTAAATATTGTCAAAGTTTTTATCTATCTATGAATTAATAATTCAGTTTAAAACATTCAAAGTTCCTGTTCTACCTATTACCCAATATCTTTGCATTTAATATATTCTGTTATTAAGCTAACATAATAACAAATATGTTGCGAAATACAAAGCTCCACACCAAACAAAGAATTCACCAACTTTTTCGTATTTATCCATTATAAACACTCGGGGAAACAGAAGAACTTAATAATGTAACAAACCGTTTTGCTAATACACAACATAGAGCCAATAATATCAATTTAAATGTAGAAACAAAGGTGGGAAAATTAACAAGTGATAGTTAGATAATAATTTTATGTCTAGTTCGAAAGTTAATTCATAATTATAGTTGTATCATGTATCAATGTATTAATAAATAATGGGATAGCTGTTAAGGTGACATGAAATAAAAATTTAATTATATATCCTCTTATAATATGGAATAAAAGTGTGAATTATTTAACACATGTGGCATGTTCACTGGAATACACAGTACTAAAAAAATTGCATATTTTTGTCAATGACTTATGAAAATATGTTTAATAATTTTAAATGATTTAAAAAAAATAACTACAAAACTTTCCATTCATAATTTTAGTAAAAACTATTCTCTCTACTTCAAAGGTATTAAACAAAAGAATATAATTTTATATTACGATGACATCTCAAAATTCTAATACGTGGCTGGATGATAATGCTCACAAATATATGATAAAAGTACGCGCGTTCTAAGAGTTCGCACTGGTCATAACATCTCCGTTAGCATGTATGATTCGTGCAAGTTGTTAACTGCAAAAGGTAGGTCTTTTTATATTAGTTATTTGTTATTTGTAGGAAAAATTTGGTTTTTATCCAAAATAGTGTAGGTGCTACAGTAATTTGAATTTTTTACCTTCCGTCACCTTTAGGTAAGGAAGGTATTGTCTTTGGTCAAAAAATTCAATGATGAGTTTTTAGTGATTAAGCATGTTTTAGTGTCCCTATAACACGAAAGTTTCGGATCGCATAATCTCAATACCACGATTCCAAAAATTATAATTTTTTCGTATTCCTCAAGTTTACATCCAGAAGAACAAGTGATTAGATTTTGGTTATAATTGGTCAACTGGAAGTTGCCTCATTTGACGATTTTAACATTACATTAGTTCTTGTAAAAGGACAATAAAAAACATTATTGTTTTTCGTGATACAATTATATTTACATGTGCTACTAATTCTGAGCAGACAATTTTGTCACACACACACACACACACACACACACACACACAAACACACACACACACAGACACATACACATGCACGCACATACACACACACACATACATACATACAGGCATCACCGTAAAATGGTAAAATCGTATTATATGGACCCTAAAACGTGGTTATTCACTAAAAACTCATCATTGAATTTTTTGACCAATGACAAACCCATTCCTTACCTAAAAGTGACGGAAGGTAAAAAAATATGGATGAAACAAATAAAATTATAATTATTGAATAAAATAGCATTAATTAAATAATATCAGTATCAGTAGGAAGATTAACAACGCTATAATATTTTTTTGCTATTAATATAATTTACAGGATATTAAAAATAAAACAATGCTGAATTGAAAACTGCTGACAAAAAAATTATTGATTCACTCTTCATATCCTTTCATTTAATAGAGCAGCCTGTACATGATCAAAATTTTATTCTCTTACAGTAATATTTCAAAAGCATCCAAGAACAAAAAATTCCAGATAGAAGGAAGTGCACATTAAATTTTCTCCAAGATTAAAAGCTTAAATTTACGTAACGGAATGCATTTTCCATTTCCCGCTTTCTGTTTCCCTTTGTTATTGTTATACTATGGCGAATTTGAGGTCAAATTATAAAATGAAATTAATCTGGATTTTACAGATTCTCTTTGCTAAAAAAATAAACCGCTTATATACCGCTGTTTTGGAAATATTTTCACATTTACGAATATGTGTTAGTCTCTTACAATTTCATTGCAAACTTTGCACGTAAATTTAAAAAATCTGTTGTGGCCAGCACAATACCTTCCGTCAATTCTGTGTATAATGAATAAATTCCATACATAATTTTTTTTGCAAAAGATTCTAAATTTCCTGTAAAATTATTTCATAAACAAACTATTCAAATTGCACTTAACACACATCTTCTTCCTCTTTAGCTTTTCCCATTCGTTAGGGGTCGCTATTTCTGCGTGTCGTTCTCATTCAATTCTTTTTCTCTCAAGCCTTCCGCAATACAGTCCTTCCATCTTATCTTTGGTCTTCCTCTGTTTCTTCAATCTCCTATTACTAAACTACTCATTTTTGTTCAAATATAATTCTTCATTTCTCGTCATGACATGTTCAAACCTATGTAATCGTCTATCTTGTATCTTTCTAGAAACTTGTAACACGAGTTATTTTCTTATTGTATCTTTCCGTGTCTTCCCTAATATCTACTTCAACATCCTCAACTATGCCACATTAATTTACTTTTTATTGATACTGACATCTGTCAATTTTAATTATATGAATATATTAGTAGTTTCCGTGTTTAGCATAGCTTGCTGAATTATAAAATTTAATTTCTTTAAAATTCTTTAACTCTGTATCTATTAAATATGAAGTATAAAATGTATTCAAATCGTATAGAGAATAATATATTCTTTTAGTTATAATAACGTTAAATATCAATAAATCAAATTTAACTGTTAAATCTTGAAATGAGACTACTTCCGGTTCACGAATTATAACCAAAATTTAATCAGTTGTTCTTCTGGATGTAAACTTGAGGAATACGAAAAAAATATAATTTTTGGAATCGTGGTATTGAAGTTATGGGATCCGGAACTTTTGTCACACACAAAGAGACACACACACACAGACACACATACATACAGACATCATCGTAAAAATGGTAAAATCGTATTATAGAGACCCTAAAACATGCTTATTCACTAAAAACTTATCATTGAATTTTTTGACCAAAGACAATACCTTCCTTACCTACAAGGTGACGAAAGGTAAAAAACCTTTTACTGAAGCTTTCGGTAAATAAAATCAAATGGAACGAAGGTTCTTCATTTTATATTTTAAAAAAATGTAAAGTAATTAAGTTGCATTTAATTGTAACTTTAAAATGTTTCATTTAGAAGCATAATATTATTTCATTGAATTAAATGAAAGCACTTTGTTCAAGAGCTGAATATACTCTGAAGCAGTCAGCAAAATTTATTACTTCTATCCTGAATATATGTTGGACTATATGAGAACGAACTAATACATTTATGCCCGGTTACAGAAACGTTCATCAACGCTTTGTTTAATTAATGAACCATCAAAATGAACAAATTCGAATCAGTTTCCTTGTTCTTATAAAATTAAGTCATTGCTGTCAAAAAATCGTGTTGCATTTGTTCGTTTTGATGATGCGTTAATTAAACAAAGCGTTGATGAATGTTTCTGCAACCGGGCAATAGTTGTTGATTCTATATCTACAACAAATAACAAATGACAATGGATGTGTGTGTGAGTGTGTGTGGAGATGTTGGAAGGACGATTTCTCAAAAACTATAATATTTAATATCTGTTTAACTACGTATTTCTCAATCGGAGTTGAAAAGTTTTGGTAATATTTGGACAACAAATAGCAGATTCTTAAAAAATATTCTAAATATTATTTTTTGAAAATTTTTGTTCTTGCCAGTATTAAATAACATTAAATTTTCTATCTGATACATATAAATATTCTATTATATCTTTGTAGATTTACAGATAATGAAATATTTTTTTTTATATAAATATAAAATAATCTGTTGCAATAAATCTCACAACGCAAATAATGTCATGGAAACTAATTGAAAATTTAAAACGTTCGTAACTTACAAATAAATGACAGTGTCAAAAATCCAGAGACATTACTGAAGACTTTTTCTGGGAAGTACATACATTATATTATTTTTTATTTTATTAATAGTTACATATTTAAAATTATAGGTATATTACTCTTCAGAAATACTGTCAATCCCTTTAATGAGTTGTAAACATGTCGAAAAATTAGAAGAGTATTACTTCAATAATAAACCATTAAATTAGAAGTATTTAGATACTCTTCGATGCCAAATTAAATAATCTATCTAATCATATATAAAAAAAAACTCCCAGTATAGTCATACAGTACAGATTGAAAAAAACTGTTTTCCCAATAATTGAAACGGCTATGTCACGGTTTCTGGTGTTCATCCTGTATGTATGTGTGTGTGTATATCCCTGCCCCAAGAAGATGTTAGAAACTCGGCGCGCCTGCCCTCAATGGAATAAAATTCTGAATATGAGTATGATCAATCAAAAAAACCTCCTACGACCAATGTATTGGATATCCTTGCTGTAGGTAAACAAGCTGCAATGCAAAAGATAACCACATTTTCTGCAGAATGTGGAAAATAACTAGAATTTCAACAAACAAATATGAACACTAGGATAAATAAACTCAGAACCGTTGATGTACGTACCTATAAACTAGTTCTACTCAATCGATGTAGTGCAATTTTATTATGGGAAGCGGGAGTATCAAAACAGAATATAAAGGTGGAATAAATAAAAATTTCAATTTTATGATACTAAGTTAATGCGACATTTTTCTGCTTACTTACATTTAATTCAAATTAGAAGTGTTTTGCAATTTCTGTAGAGAGTGTGAAAGTTTACCTATAATACTGTAGGTAAAGAAGAGTTATTCTCTTAAAGTATTTGACAAAAAAATTGTCTATGATTGGATGATTGGCGTTATGGTAATATATGCACATACGTCTTCATATGACAGTGAAATATTGGTGTATTTAAGTAATTTTGATTGGTTTGGAAATCGTTTGAAGATGATCCAAAATTAAAAGACTGTCAAAAACGTTGAAGGTTAATTTGATTTTGACAGAACAAATGATGCAAGTTTCAGTAATTACAAATGGAACGTGAATATCAAAAGCAATTAAATAAAAATTTACTTTAAATTTAATAGGGTATTTCACTATTTCTTGTTTTTTTTTTCATAGATGAAATATCTATTTAATTAATTAATTTTCTTGAAATTTGAAAGGTGTAATGTAACAATAATGACATGCAAAAGCTGAATGTTCCATTTGAAAATTTAAAGTAGCAGACCATTGCGTAAAAATGGAACATCCTGAGGAAAAATTTATACTGCATATTTATACACAGACATTTTAATATGAAATAACTTGGTTTGAAATTTTTTCCCATAATATTTAAAATACTCGAGTTATTAAAAAAAAACAGACCGAAGAATCATCCTGTACCGCTTCACCATCTAGCGATGTTTCATCATAGTAATGTCAAATGCAGACGTCATTCTGCAACCTTTTCAAAACGATGCAAACTTTACATGTAATTTCATATTTGTCACAAACATAATTTTCATTACCGATGATTTATATGAAATTTCGCGTTCACAAAGTGAATTTTGTACAACCGATTTATCAAAAACAGTGGTACAATATACAATTTTGTACAAATGTTTTTGGGGATTTTTAAAATTGTGAATTTGGTAGCTTAGTCTAAGTGTCAAATAAACATCTTTCATTTTACTGTCATTACTCATGAAAAATTAATGAAATTAGACTTTTTATAGTAAAATATTTACATCATACAGTAAAGCACTCTTTTAAATTAAAATTCAAAGTATTTATTTGTAGGTTCATAACATAATAAATATTAATTTTAACTCTAACCTAACTTGGAAATAACTGTTGTTAAAATCTCAAATGTCAAAATAAATTAAATTTTTGGCTGCGTTCGGTTTTACGCTCTGAGCGGTCTGAGCGCTCGATGTCGTTCGGTAATTACATCTGAGCAATCTTTTTGCTCAGCTCTACGTTCGGTTATTAGCTCACGGAGCGCCCAGAACCCGATCTGTTCGCTCGTTCTCTAACCATGGAGTATATTGAGCAGTTGTCTGGCTCATGCGTATTTAAGCGCAAATTTTAAATGTTTATCGCCGGCAATGCAAACACAGTGTCTATTCTATGTATGAATGCTGTCGATTTCGTATATCAATCAAAAATGTTTGAAATGTATAAATTACTCATTTTAGGAAACATTTTTCTACATAATTTTCAACTTTAAGTTGTCCATAATCATTTCCACATTCTTAATCAGTATCATCAAAAAAACGTACATAACTCGTGCACAGTACATATGTTAACAGTTCTTTATTATTTTCCGTTTTTATTCTGGCGCAAATTAATAAGTGTCAAAATGGCAGCTAAACGCTCTATCCGTTCGGTTATTCAAGCTACAGATCGGAAATCGCAGATCAATCTGTCACGTGATCAGATTGCTCAGAGTACTCGACAGATATAAATACCGAACGCACCCTCAATTGCTTATTGAAACTGCCAGTGTTGCCAATCTTGATATTTTAATATTTCTTTCAATAATAACTTTGAAATAAAATAAAATAATGCGAAATAAGAAAAACAGTAGGAAAAACAAATACATATTACAATGTCCCTTTGTAATACTCGTGCAATAATATTATATAATTACAATTAACAATTTAGTTCTGAAATTTATAAAAAAATTGAAAAATTTTGTGTTGAAAATAGTCCTATCATATCACCAGAACAGTAGTGCCAACTTCTTTTGCGGGCCTGGACATTAAAAATAAGTGTTTCCGGACGATTTGGAGTTATGTAATACTAGATATGCCGGACTGTTTAAAAAAATTAATATTTAAAATACATTTATAAAATAAAATAAATAACTCAAATAGAACAATCTAAAATTAACTGCAAATAATATTATTTACAAACCCACATTTGTGCAAAATATCAATAAATATTTTTTTCAGAAGGCAAAATAAGTCCACCGTGTAAAATATGACAAAATAATTGATATAAATAATGATACAATTTTATTTATAGAGAAACTCGGATATTAATACAGTAACCATAAAAGAGTTGTTACTAAATTTTTATTATTATAACCGAATCAAGCAAGCAAAATTTGATATCTACTAAAAATTCAATAAATTTATATGACATTTCATATTCGTAGATCCATATGCTGTAACCCGTATCGTTTCAGGATAACATGGCCGACTTATTTGATTAAAATAGTTTTGCAGTAAACTTTATTACAAACAATTTTAAACAAACAACTCGAATTTTGCTTTAATATTAAATCACAATGCTGCAATTACTCATTTCGTTTACTCAACTGATTGCAAAGCTCTTGCTGTAAACTACCTCTAGTGGCAATTTAATAAATTATATTTAAATTCAATCAATCCCAATGGATGTTGGGGATCAGTTTTAGAGAAAGCAACCTGGTAGTAATGCTCTTAAATGTAATATGAGAATGACGTCATGCTTTCAAACGAAACAACAAAGAGAGGAACTCTTACTGAAATTGTTTCCGATCTTCTGTTAGAGTTCGTAAAACTGCTTCTGAGGATATTTTTTTTATTTGGAAGTAAACTTTTATTAAAAATTGCGGGGATTGGAATAGTTTTATTGAATCTACTTTTGTAATTCTTTTTATAGATATTGCAAGCGTTTTATCTCATATATCTCTTGAACAAGCTACAAGTAAATCATCGGGATTTCTCAATCTTATATAACTTCATCACAATGTGAAACTACTTTTTACCTCTCGCTAAGACGGGTATTGGATTCATGCTAAAAATCGCATATCCAGATTTTAGTGAATAAGTACGGATTCTTCAATCTAACATTAAAGGGAAGAGCTGATAAGGTTTTGAAATCAATTAAACAACCGAAAGTGGTAGTTTCTAAAAAACAAATTCTAAATATTATTTTTTTAAAATATGTTATTATAAATAATAAAGATCTCCTGTAGGTATAGAGATATAATATATAATAATATAGTGCCCGTGAGGTGACGCCTGGAGAAGCACCCGCACGGTAGAAATATTTCATCATTACCGATATCTGTGTACAAAGCAGATTGGCACACTCAGCAATGGCTAATATGCCGTGATGATATATTTATTTATTTATATAGAATAATCTGTTGTAATAAATCTCGCTACTCAAACAACTCCATGGAAACCAATTGAGATATTTAAATGTTTGTAATTGGCAGATAAATGCAAAATGTTAGTGTCAAAAATCAGCAGTTTTACTGAGATTACTGAAAGATTTTTCTGGGGGGTACGTGTATATTTAATATATCTTATTGTATTATTAATTAAGTATATGTATTTAAAATTATACCTACGTATAATAATAATAATAATAATAATATATATATAGGGTGTATCACGGAAAGTGAAACATATGCGTTTAACATTGCATTGCTCCCCTAATTATTTTAGACAAAAAGTTTCAAATGGATGTTGTAAAGCAAAAATTTCTACATCCAAATCAATAAAAAAAATCTGATGTGGCCAGCACATAACCTCTCGCCGTATATTTTACCTGGCTGTATGCATAAAGCAAAGAATATTTTTATAAATACAAATAATATATTCATATAAATCTATGACGTATAAACTTCTTTATTATTCAATAATAGCATGTCTCAACATAAAGATATTTACCATAAATTATGTTACAATAAATTACAAAGTAGAGTTTACCATATATAAATATTAGGCTGGTAACAGCAATTTTCAATTCGAACAACTTTGTTTACTTTCTCTTCATATTCTTCTAGTAAAAACATTAATTTTGGGCGGTCTAAAATGTATATATCTGGATTGTGCATCTATTCTTACATATCTTCTTTTACATTTTATTTTTTCATACTTGTTATATCTAAATAACACTAATTCCTTTTAATAAAGTGACGGATAGATTGCACTCCGATTATTCTTATATCGATGTGTAATTTTGTCAATATTTACAACTTACTTGAGAAGAATTTGATAGCTTTTTCGCAATTCAAAGTTACTCTAGTCTACAGTACTGGTGTACATTGTCCCATAATGTTTGAAACAAATTTAAGTCCTTCAACCTAGACTTGTCATCTCCATAATAGTCACAGATCAAGAACTAAGGGATTCTCCAAGTACATTTTTAATTCATTACTCATTATTTCTGACACTGACATTTATCTGTCAGTTACAAATAATTTAAATTATCAACTATTTTTCATGGCATCCTTTCGGTTGTAAAATTAATTACAACATTATTTTATATATTATATTCCTTTTATCTCTAAATCTATAAAATATGTATAAAAATATTTAAATGTATCAGAAAGAGAATTTATTTTTCTTTAATATTATCAAGAAAAAATTTCAAAAAATAATATTTAGAAGATTTTTTTTCAAGAATCTTCTACTTCCGGTTGTCCAATTGTTACCAAAACCTTATGTATCAGAAAGAGAATTTATTTTTCTTTAATATTATCAAGAAAAATTTTCAAAAAATAATATTTAGAAGATTTTTTTTCAAGAATCTTCTACTTCCGGTTGTCCAATTGTTACCAAAATCTTTTCAGATCTTCCCGGGAATGTCCGATTGGGAAATACGTTGTTAAACAAATTTTAAGTCTTATAGTTTTTGAGTAACCGTCCTTCCAACATCCCACACACACACACACACACACACACACACATCCACACACACACACACACACACACACAGACATCATCGTAAAAATGTTAAAATCGGATTGTAAGGACCTTAAAACGTGCTTATTCAATAAAATCTGGATATGCGATTTTTAGCATGAATGCAATACCTCTCTTAGCGAGAGGTAAAAAACATTTTGGCTACAGTAATGAGTGTAATAAAGTTTACATCGGTCAAACTAAAAGACAAATTGACACTCGGTTTAAAGAACATTTTTATCATCTAAAAAGCGGTAATCCTGAAAAATCTAGCATAGCTCAATATATGTTCATTAATAATCACAAAATTAACAATTCTAATATTAAACTTTTAAAACATATTAATAATGATGGATATTTAGATGCATACGAGAGCTTAATAATAAATAAATTTAAAAATAATTTGATGAACGCAGATCTCGGTCCGATACCAAACTCTAAACTATTCGATTTAATATGAACTTAAATTCTATTTCTTATAGGACGTTTTAAATTTTAATATCATTGGACGGTATATAATCTTAATTTATAATTGGTATTCACTCACCTGTTGTCCCATTCCAATATAATCCCAGTTCTCTCCCTTGTTTTTTCAGTGTTGTTAGGACCTCTGGCATGGTTTACGTAATCTTAGCTACTTTCTTTTCTACTGATGATGAGAACTCAGTTCTCGAAATACGTATATAGCTTATTTCATAATTTTAAGGTTAAGGGGTAATTGTATTAGTTTTAGTTATAATTTAACCTTAGATTCCTCCTATTATTAATCAACGTAGTAAATGTTACCCAAAGCTATTTGCATTCGAGAATAAAATAGAAGCGTTTTTCACAGTGCAACTGACATGTAGTGCTTTATAACCAGCCCTATAATAATACCTTTATCTCACACTAATATTGTAGATGTAGAGCCAGTGTTAAATGTATGATTTAGGCTGAATTTGAATCTTAATTCGGGAGAGGTCTTGAAAGGGCCACAATGACCTCATGCAAATTTAGACCTGCATTATTTACGTATATTACTAATCTGTGCGTTCATATAGCACAGTCGCTTCTCAGCATACAGTTTTGTATACTAGCACAAACTTTTCCATTTAATTTAAATGTTTTAACCTTTACCACTCTAATGGGGTTCATCCCAACTCCAGATGATTTATTCTGTAAATTAATATGGATACCGTTTCATAAATTGAATTGACGTTCAGTTTAATCCTAGAATAAACTAAAAATCTGCCATAAATTACATTACAAAAAAAATTCAAATAATCTGTTGCAATAAATCTCACAACCTAAATAACGCCTAAGAAACCAATTAAAAAAATTAAAATGCTTGTAATTGATAGATAAATGTGAGAGACATTACCGAAGACTTTTTCTGGGTACATACATATATTATTTCTTATTGTATTAATAGCTAAATATTTAAAATTATAAGTATTTTACATATACCTTTCAGAAATGCTGTCATTCCTGAGAATGAATTGAAAAAATCTGTTGTGGCCAGCACAATACCTTCCGTCAATCCTGTGTATTATGTATCAATTCCATACATAAATTTTCTTGCAAAAGATTCTAAAATTCCAGTAAAATTATTTCATAAACAATCTATGCAAATTGCACTGGACACTAACATGTTCTTCTTCTTTAGCTTTCCCCATTCGTTAGGGGTCGCTATTTTTTATTCTCTTCTTCCACTCATTTCTGTTTTACGTGTCGTTCTCATTCAATACAATTCTTCCATCTTATCTTTGGTCTTCCTGTGTTTCAAAACCTTCTATTACTGAGCTATTCATTCTTCTTCCAACATATTCTACATCTCTCCTCATGACTTGTTCAAACCAATGTAATCGTCTCTCTTGTATCTTCCAAGAAACTTGTAACACTAGAGTTCTTTCCTTACCGTATCTTTCCGTGTCTTCCCCAACATCTACTTTAACATCCTCATCTCTGCCACATTAATTTACTTTTTATTGAAAACTCACATCTGTCAATTTGAATTATTTGAATATATTAGAAATTTTCATGGTGAGCACAGCTGGCTGATTTATGAAATTTAATATCTTGATAATTCTTTTAACTCTATATCTATTAAATATAAAGTATAAAATGCAATCAAATCGTATTGGAAATAATATATTTTTACCTTCCGTCACCTCTAGGTAAGGAAGGTATTGTATTTGGTCAAAAATTTCGGTGGTTAGTTTTCATTGAATAAGCACGTTTTAGGGTCTTTACAATACGATTTTACTATTTTTACGATGATGTCTGTATGTGTGTGTGTGTGTGTTCGTGTGTGCGTGTGTGTGCGTGTGTGTGTGTATGTGTGTGTGTATGTGTGTGTGTGTCCCCGCCGTTTCGGACACGATATCTCCAATACTAGAATTCCAAAAATTACAATTCTTGCGTATTCCTCTTCCTTACAACCATATGCAGATCTGTTTAGATTTTGGTTATAATTGGTCAACCGGAAGTACCCTCATTTGAAGTTTTTAATAGTTTTTCATGGAAAACTCAGTTAAATGTTATTATAACTTAAAGAATATATTATTATCTATACGATTTGATTGCATTTTATATTTGTTATTCAACAAATATAGAGTTAAAGAAGAATCAAGATAATAAATTTGATATAAATTTCATAATTCAGCCAGCTATGCTAACATAACCATGGAAACTGCTAATATATTCAGGAAATTCAAATTGATAGATGTCAGTATCAATAAAATGTAAATCAATGAAAGAAAAAGGGAAGTAATTCTAGTGTTAGAAGTTTCTAGATATAAGAGAGACGATTACATTGGTTTGAACATGTTATGAGGAGAGATGAATATATTAATAGAAGGTGGAAGAAACATAGGAAGACCAAATATAAGATGAAAAGACTGTATTGTAGAAGAATTGAGAGAAAAGGAACTGAATGAGGACGACACGCAAAACAAAAATGAGTGGAAGAAGAAAATAAAAAATAGCGACCCCCTAACGAATGGGAAAAACTAAAAAAGAAGAAGAAGATGTCAGTGTCAAGTGCAATTTGCATAGTTTGTTAATGAAATAACTTTACTGGAAATATAGGATCTTTTGCAAGAAAATTTATGTATGGGGCGCGTGCAGTAACATGACTTTGACCCGTGTCAAAATGACAGCAATTAATTATGTCCATAACTGACAAGTGTTATAATTTTTCAATCAAAATTTCATAATTTTCTTATTTCATGTGGTTTGTTTGTTATCAGGAGTATGGAATTCAGTTGCCGAGAAAGGGAATCACATAATACCAAAAATTTATAATCTTTTGCAAGAAAATTTATGTATGGAATTTGTACATAATACACAGGATTGACGGAAGGTATTGTGCTGGCCACATCAGATTTTTTATGTTATAATAACGTTAAATATCAATAAATCTTATTTAACTGTTAAATCTTCAAATGAGGCTACTTCCGGTGGACCAATTACAACCAAAATCTAATCACTTATTCTTCTGGATGTAAACTTGAGGAATACGAAAAAATTATAATTGTTGGAATTGTGGTATTGAAGTTATGCGATCCGAAACTTTCGCCACACACACACACACACACACACACACACACACACACACACACACACACGCACACGCACGCACGCACACACACACATACAAACATTATCGAAAAAATGGTAAAATCGTATCATACGGACCCTAAACATGCTTATTCAGTAAAAACTCATCATTGATTTTTTTGACCAAAGAGACTACCTTCCTTACCTAAAGGTGACGGAAGGTAAAAAAACGCAAAAAGATGCTTCTACTTTTTGTGATTTGTGTTTTCATATAAATATCTGATTTTTAAGCTGCAAATAATTTTCCGCTCAATTTTCTCCTTAAGCTAAACACATTAATGTTCCGAAACCCAATTTGCGCATACTTTACATAAAATTAAAGCTAACGCCTTCCAAAAAATAACCTCATTTCCTGCTCAAATAATTTCTCACAACACCCCCGTTTTGGCAAGCGGTAATAGAGACCTTAACAACCAATTTACCAAATAAAATTCTACGATCTCTGCGGTTATATCAAAACCTCGTTAAAAATTCGCACGGCATTCCTACATTACATCAAAACTAGAACAATTCGAAAATACGAGATGAATAGCATAATTTAAATGTTTTGGATTTGTTGCAGAGGTAAAAGGCTTTTAATTTAGTATTCCAGCTATGTAGCTAGGAAATGAAATTATGAAATAAACAATAAGTCTCTATGATACAATATTTTTTCCTCTATTTTTTCAATTGAAACAAAACTATACTGTACCGTAGTCGTACCGCTAATGTAAATCAGTGAATATCAATGTGCCGTCATCGTACCGTCATCGTACTGTCATCGTACCGAGAACGTAGATGTAAATGGGTCCATTAAAATACATTGGAGCAAGCAGTATCGTACCGTCATCGTACCGTTATTGTACCATCATTGTACTGCTAATGTAAATCAAGCCTTAGCGTGTTTAAAATTTTTAATCACTCGTTGTTGGGCTACCCGTGACTAATGAAACCTTGTTACTAAACAACCGTTTTACAAACTTAAAACTAACATATAAACAACAATTTTACGCACTATCGTAAATAAACAATATTTATTTCACTATATTTATTTACATAACCAAAATATACGTTGTAAATCATTCTCACATGTTAAGTTACACGTTTTAAAAAATTCTCCCTTTTTCTTTTTGAAAGTTAATAATTAAAAAGTTGTTAAGTTTTTTCCTTTTTACCTCTCGCTAAGAGAGGTATTGCATTCATGCTAAAAATCGCATATCCAGATTTTATTGAATAAGCACGTTTTAAGGTCCCTACAATCCGATTTTAACATTTTTACGATGATGTCTGTGTGTGTGTGTGTGTGTGTGTGTGTGTGTGTGTGTGTGTGGGATGTTGGAAGGACGGTTACTCAAAAACTATAAGACTTAAAATTTGTTTAACAACGTATTTCCCAATCGGACATTCATGGGAAGATCTGAAAAGGATTGGACAACCGGAAGTAGAAGATTCTTGAAAAAAAATCTTCTAAATATTATTTTTTGAAAATTTTTCGTGGTAATATTAAAGAAAATTAAATTCTCTATCTGATACATTTAAATATTTTATTATATATTCCATAGATTTTGAGATAAAAGAAGTATAATATATAAAATAATCTGTTGTAATAAATTTGACAGCCGAAAGAATGCCATGAAAAATAGTTGATAATTTAAATTATTTGTAACTGACAGATAAATGTCAGTGTCAGAAATAATGAGTAATGAAAGAAAAATGTACTTGGAGAATCCCTTAGTTCTTGATCTGTGACTATTATGGAGATGACAAGTCTAGGTTGAAGGACTTAAATTTGTTTCAAACATTATGGGACAATGTACACCAGTACTATAGACTAGAGTAACTTTGAATTGCGAAAAAGCTATCAAATTCTTCTCAAGTAAGTTGTAAATATTGACAAAATTACACATCGATATAAGAATAATCGGAGTGCAATCTATCCGTCACTTTATTAAAGGGAATTAGTGTTATTTAGATATAACATGTATGAAAAAATAAAATGTAAAAGATATGTAAGAATAGATGCACAATCCATATATACATTTTAGACCGCCCAAAATTAATGTTTTTACTAGAAGAATATGAAGAGAAAGTAAACAACGTTGTTCGAATTGAAAATTGCAGTTACCAGCCTAATATTTATATATGGTAAACTCTACTTTGTAATTTATTGTAACATAATTTATGGTAAAATATCTTCATGTTGAGACATGCTATTATTGAATAATAAAGAAGTTTATACGTCATAGATTTATATGAATATATTATTTGTATTTATAAAAATATTCTTTGCTTTATGCATACAGCCAGGTAAAATATACGGCGAGAGGTTATGTACTGGCCACATCAGATTTTTTTTCCAACGTTCCAGCTAATTTTGACCTAATATATACAGATATATTTAAATTTAATAACTTGTTATACCCATGGGTCGTATGGGGGTTCCCCATGTTATTATCTACAATTGACAATTTCTAGCCCTGATGAAGACTTTAGTCAAAGTCGAAACGTAGGCCAGGAAATAAATTAATTTTACACAGACTGCGTGTCCAATTATTTCCCAATTTTCAAATGTATTCACCACTCGTAGTCTATTTATATCACCAACTGTTCATTCCCCGGTGCTTGTTTATATCAGATTATCTGTCGGCTGTCCTCTCTGACTTTATACAGTCCGGCGTTCCTCTGGAACATTCGACGAGGTAATAACAACGAATACAAAGGGTCAGACGTCCGGTTGTAATTAAATAAGTCTAGACGAGTGTGTTTACCCCACGCCCCTTTCATAATATGCGAGAGACGACGCATTTTCAAAATATGCGAAAATGAATTTTTAGCCTGTGGCACAAAAACAAAAGACTATAGAAAGGAATTCGAATTTGTTCCATCCTGTACATATAACATCTTCAAGGTTACGGCCTCTTATAAACCAACCCTTAATATATTTTCCAAACAAATGAATCAATATATTTCATTTAACTCAAATTCAAATGTAGAACCATACAGTCCTGTTTCTAAATCCAGTTAATTGAAAACTCTATGACATATTTATGTCCTATCACGTAATTTTGATTTGATGAAATTTAATTCGATCCCAACATGGTT
Organism: Harpalus rufipes; assembly: GCA_951394225.1. Classification (NCBI taxonomy): domain Eukaryota; kingdom Metazoa; phylum Arthropoda; class Insecta; order Coleoptera; family Carabidae; genus Harpalus; species Harpalus rufipes. The sequence continues at coordinate 16,563,665 of OX596283.1, read as the reverse complement.
TGTTACATATGCATTTGACCAAATATTCAAAATTAATTAATAGAACTAGAGGAATGCAGTGAGTAATTAATGCAAGCATTTACGGATGCGAACACTCTCCTCCATAAATCCTAATATCGGATTCATTTCGTTTAATTAGCTCCGCAGTTAAATAAACATGAAATCCCGGGTAATGTCCCACGAAAGCGGTGCAAACGCACTTGCACTACTATTTATTACCCGAGGGTTTACGTTTACACCTCTGTCATACGAAAATAATAGTTTTACTGCGAGTACATTAGCTTTTAACTAGTTTTTGCAAAACAACAACAACAACGATTAAAAAACAAAACTCTAAATGGTACACAGAGTGATGTGTTGTCTACTTTTATGTTGGTAGTTGAAATGTTTTGTTAAGTGAATACGTTTAGTTTTAATACTTGTTTTAACATTTGTTTCGTGGTGTATCTCGAATAAATATCTCTTTTTTTTTCAACCGTTAATTAAAAGCATACATTTGGTCCGTTCAATTCTACTGAATTTATAAACTACATACTGCATATAAATTTTAAATATAAATAAATGAAAACAAAATAAAAATTGTCACGTTTTTTGTTTTTTTTTACCGAAGTGGGATTGACGTCACTACATTTCCCTACGCTAAATCTTTAATACAGTAATATCTGCTTATTACGAACCCGGTTATAGCGATCTTGCGGATAAAATGAACTAATTTAAAACTACGAACAGTATAAGAACAGTGCTATTGTTTTCGTCCATAACGAACTTCATTTGTAACGAATCGTTATAAGTGAACATTACTGTAATTATTTTGGCTAACAGCACCTGGGAGTTGAAATATTTTTGTAGTAATTTTTTGAGTATAGAATTAGGTCTAAATACATACAACATTGAAAAAAATCTGATGTGGCCAGCACATAACCTCTCGCCGTATATTTTACCTGGCTGTATGCATAAAGCAAAGAATATTTTTATAAATACAAATAATATATTCATATAAATCTATGACGTATAAACTTCTTTGTTATTCAATAATAGCATGTCTCAACATGAAGATATTTTACCATAAATTATGTTACAATAAATTACAAAGTAGAGTACTATATACAGGGTGTCCCTTAACTTCGAGCAAAAACTTTAAGGGCATATAGTACTGACCAAAATGAATAAAAAAGCTTCATCAACATAGGAATGATCTTCAACTGTTTCCGAGAAAAGCGAAAAATCTAAGAAAAACTGACAAAGATAGCGATCGAATAAAATTTTGTCTATGTCAGTAAAAAGACTATAAAAAACAATAAAATTTTATATGAAACATTTTTCTCAATTTCTTATAGTTACGTAGTTATATGAAAATTAAATATTGACCAAGGTCGCCACAACATTTCACTTTTGATTTTTATAAAATAACAAAAGGCCATCTAAGATTACCTCTCAAAGGTAAACAAAAAGTCTCAATTAATCAAAATCGTAATTCTTATAGTTTTCGAGATAGCAAAGGTAAATCTCGTAAAAACTCATTTTTCACTGCGTTATATCTGGGAAACTATTAAAGATCGGACACATTTTGACTGAGCTTTTTTTACTCATTTTGATCAGTATTATATGCCCTTAAAGTTTGTGCACCAAGTTAAGGGACACCCTGTATAAATATTAGGCTGGTAACAGCAATTTTCAATTCGAACAACGTTGTTTACTTTCTCTTCATATTCTTCTAGTAAAAACATTAATTTTGGGCGGTCTAAAATGTATATATGGATTGTGCATCTATTCTTACATATCTTCTTTTACATTTTATTTTTTCATACATGTTATATCTAAATAACACTAATTCCCTTTAATAAAGTGACGGATAGATTGCACTCCGATTATTCTTATATCGATGTGTAATTTTGTCAATATTTACAACTTACTTGAGAAGAATTTGATAGCTTTTTCGCAATTCAAAGTTACTCTAGTCTATAGTACTGGTGTACATTGTCCCATAATGTTTGAAACAAATTTAAGTCCTTCAACCTAGACTTGTCATCTCCATAATAGTCACAGATCAAGAATTAAGGGATTCTCCAAGTACATTTTTCTTTCATTACTCATTATTTCTGACACTGACATTTATCTGTCAGTTACAAATAATTTAAATTATCAACTATTTTTCATGGCATTCTTTCGGCTGTCAAATTTATTACTACAGATTATTTTATATATTATACTTCTTTTATCTCTAAATCTATGGAATATATAATAAAATATTTAAATGTATCAGATAGAGAATTTAATTTTCTTTAATATTACCACGAAAAATTTACAAAAAATAATATTTAGAAGATTTTTTTTCAAGAATCTTCTACTTCCGGTTGTCCAATTATTACCAAAACCTTTTCAGATCTTCCCATGAATGTCCGATTGGGAAATACGTTGTTAAACAAATTTTAAGTCTTATAGTTTTTGAGTAACCGTCCTTCCAACATCCCACACACACACACACACACACACACACACACACACACACACACACACACACACACACACACACACACACACACACACACACACACACACACACACACACACACACACACACAGACATCATCGTAAAAATGTTAAAATCGGATTGTAGGGACCTTAAAACATGCTTATTCAATAAAATCTGGATATGCGATTTTTAGCATGAATGCAATACCTCTCTTAGCGAGAGGTAAAAAGATTTTATTTGAAAAAAAGACGATGACATATTTGAGTGTCCCACTTTAAATATTTACCTTCCGTAACCTTTAGGCTAAGGAATGTATTGTCTGGTCAAAAAATTCGATAGTGTTTCTAATGAATAAGCACATTTTGGGGACCCTAGAAGACGAATTTACTATTTTACGATGATGTCTGTATGTTTGTATGTACGTCTGTGTGCGTGTGTGTGTTTGTGTGTGTGTGTGTGTGTGAGAGAGAGAGAGAGAGATTGTGTATGTATGTGACGATCGTTTCGGATCGCATAACTTCAATACCACGATTCCAAAAAATATAATTTTTTCGTATTCCTCAAGTTTGGAGCCATTTGCAGACAAGATTAGATTTTGGGGTCATAATTGCTCAACCGGAAGTACCTTCATTTGCAACTTTTATCAAATTTTCTTGAAAAAAGCAGTTAAATAACGACATTTAATGTTATTCTAAATTTTAAAGAATACATTGTTCTCTATACGATTGGATTGCATTTTATGCTTCTTATTCAATAGATACCGAGTTAAAGAATTATAAAGATATTAAATTTTATAAATCAGCCAGCTATGCTAACCATGAAAACTGCTAATTTATTCACATAATTCAAATTGACATATATCAGTATCAATCAAACGAAAATGAATGTGGCAGAGATGAGGATGTTGAGATAGATTTGTAAGGAATTAAAAGTTACGGGAAATGGCTCGGGAGAGACACGATTACATCGGTTTGAACATGGCACAACGAGACATGAAAAATATATTGGAAGAAGAATGAATAGCTTAATAGTAGAAGGTAGACGAAACAGAGGAAGACCAAAGATATGATGGAAGGAATGTATTGCGGAGTACTTGAAAGAAAAACAACTGAATGAGGACGACAAGCAAAACAGAAATGAAAGGGAGAAAAGAATTAAAAATTATCGACCCCCAACGAATGGGAAAAGCTAAAGAAGAAGAAGATGTCAATGTCAAGTAGAATTTGTTTATTTATTTATTTACCATTTTGTGGGAAACCAATAGTATAAAACCAATAATAAATAGATTTTTATTATTATATGTAATAGAAAAAATAACTCATATAAAACTTTTTTATTATTTTAAATATACTATTTGATGGCAGATGTAGATATTTTTATAAAGTCAGGTTTACAAGATACAACTATCAACTTTTATTTTTTAAATACCAATCTAAAATTATTTTACTAAAATATAAACCGCCATTTTATGTCTTTTTAACGATGTATAAGTTTTATTAATACATTTGAAAAAAAATCTGATGTGGCTAGCACAATACCTTCCGTCAATCCTGTGTATTATGTACAAATTCCATACATAAATTTTCTTGCAAAAGATTCTAAATTTTTGGTATTATGTGATTCCCTTTCTCGGCAACTGAATTCCATATTCCTGATAACAAACAAACCACATGAAATAAGAAAATTATGAAATTTTGAATGAAAAATTATAACACTTGTTAGTTATGGACATAATTAATTGCTGTCACTTTGACACGGGTCCCCATATCTGTTTGCCAAAGTCAGCAAAGTCATGTCACTGCACGCGCCCTATACATATTTTTTTTTGCAAAAGATCCCATATTTCCAGTAAAGTTATTTCATAAACAAACTATGCAAATTGCACTTGACACTGACATCTTCTTCTTCTTTAGTTTTTCCCATTCGCTAGGGGGTCGCTATTTTTTATTTTCTTCTTCCACTCATTTTTGTTTTGCGTGTCGTCCTCATTCAGTTCCTTTTCTCTCAATTTTTTGACCAAAGACAATACCTTCCTTACCTAGAGGTGACGGAAGGTAAAAAACGAGAAAAATGAGATAATTGAGATATATGAGAAATTCCAGACTCATCTGTATATTGTGTTGTCGATTTTGAGAGCAAATGGATGTATAGGTGCTCTTTCATTTTTTGCACGTGTTAAAACTGCATGTTAAGTACGTGGGCGTAAATGCTGTTTGACTAAGATCTCCAGTAATTGTTAACATCTTATACACCCCACAGTCAAGAAGTTTCCCACAAAGCACTTAAATTTTAAAGAAGAGAAAATCTACAACTTGGAGCTTACCCTATCTTCAAACTACTTGTAATTCAACGAGTTTCACTAATTAAAAGGAAATTAATCTTTTTCATTAATGAAAGACTTTATTATTTTTTATTCATTTTATGAAGTGAATAAAAATGCATGATCACGAGATTCATTTCTTAAACTTAACAATTATCAAAATAAAATAAAGACAAATAGTCCAATTTGGTCATTTTTACCTCCCGCTACCCTTGGTAAGGGAGGTATAGGGATCGTGCTAAAAATCGCATATCGAGATTTTGGTAAATGACCATGTTTTAAGGTCCCTAGAAGCCATTTTTAACATTTTCACGATGATGTCTGTATGTATGTATGTATGTATGTATGTGTGTGTGTGTGTGGATCCTGTATACGCTCTAACTCAAATACTAATATGGAAATATCTGATTAGATTTTGGTGGCAATCGGATAACCGGAAATGGCAGTTTACTTGAAGCTCAAGATAGTTTTTCTTCCAAAAATACCTTTAAATGTAATTTTTTCTCAATTTGTTATTATAAAAATTAAAGATTATTCCATTTTCTACAAGTTTGCTTTAATACTTTTTCTATATATTGTATGGATAAATTTATAAAGTAATATAAAAAATATACATAGGTAAATGGCGGGAGGTACTGTGTTGGTCACATCAGATTTTATTTATAACGAAACAAACTTATCTAAAAACAACAAAATAGAGAATGCTGAGCGATACATTGGTACAAATTATTTTCATGTTTACTAGACATCACAGAAAGTCAAATCAATGGCAATACAAATATCTATTTATTTTATTGTTTATTACTCTTTTTTCCGATGTGAATCATTCGAAAATATCAGTTTGATCAACGGTTGTAATACTCGTCTCGTAGCAATTCGTAAACAATTTGTGGAAAGGATTTTGTGGCACAAGAACTTCTCAATTTCCTTTTTGCGGGTGTCATGAGATCAGCGATAGGTTTCAATCAGTAGACCGCGTGAATTCCAGGTAAGCAGAATTCCGGAAAATCCAATAGGCCTTTAACTCTAAAATTACGTGAATTCTCTTCCGCTAGCCAATTCTTGACCCGGAAAAAGTTTAATCATATATTCTTCAAAACAAAAAATGACAGACTAAAAAACTGTATCGACATCCGAAACAAAAAAAAAATCATAATTTTTTTTAAATTTTTCAAAATAAAAATCAAAAACTAAATTCCACATACCTCGCTTAAAAAATTCTCTTTTCAGCTATTCGCCTGCATATATTTCAAAAAGCTTGTGAATGCTAGCGGAAAATTCTTTCTACGAATAAAATTAACAAAGATGAATTAGGACAACTATAATTTAAATTCTCTTTATACGTATTTACTCTTTTGAATTATATATACATAATACATATACATAATACATTAGTGACAGTGATTATTAACCTTTTTCACTACAAAACCGTTATTTATTATATAATATACACCAATTCTTTTCTCTTTAAATTAATATAGAAACTTTTGGAAAATTACAAATTGACATATCTCTATCACCATAGTTACATCATAAAACATTTCTTTGTTACCAGGGACTAAAAACGAAATGAGAACGAAAACGAAATAACGAAATAAACCGAAATTTTATAAGAACGGAAACGGAAACGAAAACTAATTAATATCGGTTACCGGTTTTAATCGTTATTTTATTTAATATTTAATTTTATTTACAGCAAATATTTTACACGCAAATATTATTGAATTTTCAGATATTTGAGTTGCAAACAAACAGACTTTCAAAGTAACTCCCCCGTAGCTAACCCTGTTACGTGTACGTGTTAGGTTAAACGGTATACCCGTAGTTTCATCTATTGTACACTGACTGCGATAATTTTCATTTGCACACACTGACGGTATTCGTTTTATTAGTTATGTTAAGTACTTATATAAGAGAACTAACATAAAAGAAGATTTGCTTGAAAACGTATTATTAGTTAAGGTGAAATAAAATGTAATTAATGTTTTATTCTTTATTGTAAAATAATAATAAAAAACTTATTATATTACTATATTTTCATCAATTGTTACTCAGTAATAGTTATAACCGGTATTAACCGGTATTTAACTACTGTGAATGAAAACGAAAATATTTAGGTGGGAACAGTCTCTGATTGTTACGCTAATCATAATAATTTAACGAATAAATACGTCATATAAATTATTTAGTATGAGATAATGAAACGAATTTGTAGAAATTGGTAAGCCCAACAAAGTTGTAACCATAAAAACAATATTTTGTAATTGGTTGAAAGTACATTGATATTACATTTGTTCGATATGCCAAAATTTGTCAATGTTTCCAAAAATACAAGAAAATGAATTTTTTTATTAACAAATACAATAAGCATAGTATTCTACTCGCGTGTAATGGCTGCAACTCATTCGGACGTATTGTTATAAACAGAGCAAGAAACGGTTAAGTCCATAAGATGATTTTTAATAAAACCGAAACTATTAAATAAAGTACCAGTTATAAATCAAAAAACCGTTTTAAAAAATTACATTTCCGATTTCGTATAACCATTAATCCATATATTTTTTCTTGCTTTCATGAAAACTTTCTTCCGCGGCTCGTGTTGAAAACTCCTGAATTGCAGCTATCATTACAGACATATTGAATATTATACTATTATTAGCGTCTACGTTAATATGCAATCCAATATTCTATTAAGAGTTTAATTTCGCAGGAATATCCTAAAGAAGATTGATATGGAAGCAAAACAATTTTTAAATTACGTTCTTACTTGGAACAATTTATCATGGCAAAGAAAGACGTATTCACTAATATAATTTAAATTTCTAACTGAATCAAAAATAAATGACTTGGTTATTCTATTATTCTTATTTGTTAATTCGCTATGTATAGATATAGCGAAATAAAAAAGAGATTAATTAAAATTTGATTAAAAGTAAAACTTCATTGTACCTTTGTCACATTTTGTCAATGTTAATTATTTTGCTAAATTAAACCAGAAAAAGAAGACTGGACTAATTAATTAACTAACAGATTTTTTTTAATACAATACCATATCTACTCTAATGATAATGATAAGCAAACTTTATAGGAACGATACAATACAAATACATGTATATAATAAAGACGGACGGATCCATGTTTTACAAATATTAAAAACCTAATTTTGTAATTATGATTTATTATAGATGGCTTTTGAGTTAAATACATATGTAGATACATAAAATAAACATAAATACGAGTATGTAATCAAACTATGGTCTTTTTTAATTAATTGTTAAAACAGTTAACATAATTATTTTCATAAAAAATCAGATGTGGCCAGCACAATACCTTCCGTTAATTCTGTGTATTATGTACATATTCCATACATAAATTTTCTTGCAAAAGATTCTAAATTTACAGTGAATTTATTTTATAAACAAACTATGCAAATTGCACTTGACACAATACAGTCCTTCCATCTTATTTTTGGTATTCCTCTGTTTCTTCAACCTTCTATTACTAAGCTATTCATTCTTCTTCCAATATATTCTTCATCTCTCCTCATGACATGCTCAAACCAATGTAACCGTCACTCTTGTATCTTTCAAGAAACTTAGTTATTTCCCTTATTCATTCACTCCTTACCGTATCTTTCCGTGTCTTCCCCAACATCTATCTCAACATCCTCATCTCTGCCACATTCATTTACTTTTCATTAATACAGACTTCTGTCAATTTGAATTATCTGAATATATTAGCAGTATCCATGGTTAGTATAGCTGGCTGATTTATGAAATTTAATATTTTTATAATTCTATATCTATTGATTAAGAAGTATAAAATGCAATCAAATCTTATAGAGAATAATATATTCTTTAAGTTATAATAACATTAAATGTCAATAAATGATATTTAACTGCGTTTTTTCAAGAAAAACTGTTTAAATCTTCAAATGAAGGTACTTCCGGTTGACCATTTATAACCAAAATCTATTCACCTCTTTTTCTGGATGTAAACTTGAGAAATACGAAGAAATTATAATTTTTAGAATCATGGTATTGAAGTAATGCTATCCGAAACTTTCGTCACACACACACACACACACACACACACACACACACACACACACACACACACGCACACACACACACACACACACACACACACACAGACACACATATATACATACATCCTTATCTAAAGGTGACGTAAGGTAAAAATGTTATTTTGTTGAATAAGTCGCGTATTTGATGTTCAATTATTTTACATTTTTCACCGTTAAATTTGTCTTTCTATCTCTACAGATAAGAAAGTTAGTAATGGTGGCCCGCTTACGGTAGACATACATAATTGAGGGGGTAGAAAAAAAATCCTGGATGTTCAGTCAAAAATATTTATTTTCGGCCTCTATATTTTTAATTGAACATCGAGGATTTTTTTCTACCCTCATTAACATTCCAGTCAAGAAAAACCCGCAGTTATTAGGGTTGTAGAAAGAAAAAATATATTATTATTAATATTATTATTCTTCGTAGAAGTTTGATGTTGTTCTGATAAACAAATCGTCAAAAGAATAAATTAATTATATTACTTACTTATCACGAAACTTGCCGGAATTAATTCCATAGTGATAGAATTCCTGAAATCCATTCCTAGTTACCTCCATGTCGGAGAATTCGATGCCGAATGCCAACATTCCGTGCGTGAGGTAGTTAATGCACTCAACATATTGATTCACTTACCTATATATTTCGTGTGTCGAATACATATTTGCACAGGACACATTTAATTTGCGATCACATTGTATTCTGTCACGATTAATTGTGTGATTTGACCTAAGATAAGATTGAATATGAAATATTGTATTATTTATTCCTGCAATTATGAGGAAAGTATGACATTAAGAACAGGAAATAGTGGCATTTTCAAAGAGAAATATTCATTCACGAATGACAATGAAAAGTCAAAACAATATACAAGAGTTTCAAATTACATGTTTAATATAAGGATCTCGATAAATACAAGAATAATGGATTTAATTAGAGAAAATTGCCGCATTAGTAGGTTTATTTATATTTATTTATTAAAAGGTACACGACAGGCATACCCAAATGATACATAAATTTACAAATATGAATTTACAAATTTTACAATAAATAAAATACAGAGTGTAACAGAAATAAGTACACTAAATTTAACCAGTGATAGAACTCGTCGAGAGCAACAATATTACTTAATAATTTTTTACGAAATCTCAATTTTTTTAGCATATTTACACCTCCATAAATTAACGAATCGTTTAGGTATTTTCATATATAATATCATAACTGGTATTTTTTTGCCGGAAAAAATTCAGATTGTTACGAGAGCTTGTTGCCTAGAAATTTATCGAGTGGCATTGACAAAAAAATCACGAGCTGTCAAGCGAGTGATTTTTGATCAATGTCACGAGATAAATTAGCAACACGCTCGAGTAAAGCAATCGTAATTTTTTTCTAGGATATAATTTAACCAATGTTATTCGGATGACTATTTCCAAAATAAAAATCAGGTAATAATTTAGTTTTTTGACAAAAATCTATAAATTTTTATTTTGTTTTTACATGCTATATTTAAGATTGTTTTTTACCTTCCGTCACCTATAGGTAAGGAAGGTATTGTCTTTGGTCAAAAAAATCGGTGGTGAGTTTCCATTGAATAAGCACGTTTTAGGGTCTTTACAATACGATTTTACTATTTTTACGATGATGTCTGTATGTGTGTGTGTGTGTGTTCGTATGTGCGTGTGTGTGTGTGTATGTGTGTATGTGTGTGTGTGTGTATGTGACCGTTTTTTCCTGCACGATATCTCCAATACTAGAATTCCAAAAATTACAATTCTTGCGTATTCCTCTTCCTTACAACCATATGCAGACTTGATTAGATTTTGGTTATAATTGGTCAACCGGAAGTACCCTCATTTGAAGATTTTAACAGTTTTTCTTGAAAAACTCAGTTAAATGTTATTATAACTTAAAGAATATATTATTGTCTATACGATTTGATTGCATTTTATATTTCATATTTAACAGATATAGGATTAAAGAATAATAAAGATAAAAAAAATCATATAAATTTCAAAATTCAGCCAGCTATGCTAACTTAACCATGGAAACTGCTAATATATTCAGGTAATTCAAATTGACAGATGTCAGTATCAATAAAATGTAAATCAATGACAGAATAAGGGAAGTAACTCTAGTGTTAGAAGTTTCTGGATATAAGAAAGACGATTACATTGGTTTGAACATGTCATGAGAAGCGATGAATATATTAATAGAAGGTGGAAGAAACATAGGAAGACCAAATATAATATGAAAAGATTGTATTGCAGAAGACTTGAGAGAAAAGGAACTGAATGAGGAAGACACGCGAAACAAAAATGAGTGGAAGAAGAAAATAAAAAATAGCGACCCCCTAACGAATGGGAAAAACTAAAGAAGAAGAAGTAGATGTCAGTGTCAAGTGCAATTTGCATAGTTTGTTTATGAAATAACTTTACTGGAAATATAGCATCTTTTGCAAAAAAAATATGTATAGGGCGCGTGCCTTTGGCAAGCAGATATGGGAACCCGTATCAAAATGACAGCAATTAATTATGTCCATAACTGACAAGTGTCATAATTTTTCATTCAAAATTTCATGATTTTCTTATTTCATGTGGTTTGTTTGTTATCAGGAGAATGGAATTCAGTTGCCGAGAAAGGGAATCATAAAATACCAAAAAATTAGAATCTTTTAGAAGAAAATTTATGTATGGAATTTGTACATAATACACAGGATTGACGGAAGGTATTGTGCTGGCCACAACAGATTTTTTTTTCAATGTTCTGAATAAATAAATAATAATAAAAACTGAAAAGACTGAAAATATACACACTTTTAACAGATATATAAACAATATGTTTCTAGGTACTCTTGAAACGTCAAAAAAAAATCTTTTATCAAACTCACTGACTTGTAAAAATACAGCATCTTATTGGCTCGAAGATTGCGAAAAAAAAATTGTGACAATGTTTTGTCGAAATAAAACTTGGTAATTAAGTAGAATGCTCAATTTGGATTAGTATATAAATTTATGAATGAAATAGTCATAATAATATGGTCCAGTAGCAATAACAATGAAACAATTGTTTTTGATAAATGTGAGTTGTCAACTTTTTTGACAAATAAATCGATTAATAATTATTATAAAAGTTATAATCAGTAAAAATGCCTACCTTTACGGATAGCGAGTATACAGACGTTGTGCTGGCCTATGGCGAAGCTTAGCGAAACGCTGCCCAAGGTCGGCAAATTTATTTGGAACGTTTTATGAATCGTCATCTTCTAAACGTTCGCACTTTTGTACCTGCAAATAAAATAAATAAATCTCTGAGATCATGCATCCTATAAGCCTGCTGCTCAAGATCGTGGTACAACTCGCCCTTATCACATAGAAAATATTGAAGAGGATATTTTGGACTCAACCAGGATCTAATATTATTTACTATAAATTAATTTGTATAACCTTTCACATAAAATGATAAAAAAATGTGCAACCAAGCAAAGTTTTATATTTCCAGCTAAGCTACTTGGTGATTTACTATTTCCAAGTACAAAGTTTTTAGATCATTATTTTCTAACTTTGTTCAAATTATTATTTACATATAGAAGCCATATTTAAATAAAGACTTTAGATTAGAATCTCCACAGCAACAGTTAAAGTTTGTCTTTTCTGACACTTTTTCTACCACTGTATACAAAGTAAATTTGCTGTGTGTGCCAATAAAATAAACACTTTATCTCCTTATAAAATAATATACACACCTGCTATTTATATGATTTTAGTGATTAGTTGAAAATACATTTAATATAATAAAATTAGAAATAAGCAAATAAAATAATAATGTAAAAGATAATTTATCAAACAATAAAATAACAAAATATAGTTAACTATTTTACACTTAATCCCCTAATCAATTAGAATTCTTTTGTTAAAATAATGGTTACATTAAAGTACAAAACACTAAATCAGAATAACAGATCTTGCTGCTTCCCAAATCTACACACAACTAAATTACTAACTAAATCATCTATCATTAAATTACAAGTATCACAATTCAATTTAGAACTTAAATTGAACAAACACGGTATAATTAAACACAGTAGTTGCTCAATCAGTAGTGTCGTTCACATTCCATTATTTGTTTGAATTAAACAAGACATGATTAAAAACAAAAAAAAAACGGAAAACCTATCCTAAAAAATAATTATTTTTACCTCTCGCTAAGAGAGGTATTGGATTCATGCTAAAAATCGCATATCCAGATTTTATTGAATAAGCACGATTTAAGGTCCATAAAATCCGATTTTAACAATTTTACAATGATGTCTGTGTGTGTGTGTGGATGTGTGTGTGTGAGGTTGTTGGAGACACGATTTCTCAAATTCTATAAGACTAAAGACCTGTTTGACTACGGATTCCTCAATCTAACAGTAATGGGAAGAGTTGAATAGATTCTGGTAACAATTGGACAACCGGAAGTGGTACTTTCTAAAAAAAAAAATTTTAAATATTATTTTTTGAAAATTTGTTTCTACAAATATTAAAGATAATTAAATTCTCAATCTGACACACTTAATTTTTTTATTATATCTCGTATAGGTTTGGAGATATAGTATATAAGTAATAATATAGAATAATCTGTTGTAATAAATCTCGTTGCCCGAAAAACATTTGCGATATTTAAATTTTTGTAATTAACATGTAAATGCAAAATGTCAGTGTCAGATTTTTCTGGGAGGTATGAGTACATTTAATATATATTATTGTATTATTAATTAATTATATATTTAAATTACAGATATGTTAATATTACATATATCCTTAAGAAATACCGCTAATACCGTCAATGAATTTGAAGAATTTTGAACATAATAGAATAGTAGGATAAAATTTCTTATAGAACGAAGGAAGACAAACAATTTCAATTATTTGTGTGTACTTATAGGGCGCGAGCAGACCTGTGACTTTGTTGGCCTTGGCAAGCAGATGAGGATCCGTGTCAGAATGACGGCTAGTTAGTTATTACATAGATGTCACAATTGTCATATGTTATAATTTTTCATTCAAAATTTCAAAATGTTCTGATGTTTATTTGTCATTCATTAGTATGGAATATACTTGTCGAGGAAAATAATCCACATGGATTTGGAAAATCATAATGTTTCGAATTAAAACTTATGATACTTGACACCTATGTATATTACTAGCTCTCATTCTGACACGTGCCCCCACATCTGCTTGCCAAGACCAACAAAGTCACATAACTGCTCGCGCCCTATGCTACATAAAATGAAAATGGCGAGAGGTATTGTGCTGGCTACAACAGATTTTTTTTTGTATGAAACGTATAAAACTTAATAATTTTTATACAAATAATTTTATTTATTAAAACTTCATTCGATATACACTGCTTTGTAGCTAATTTCAGAGTGATATGTCAAATTTAAATCATGGTATGTATGTAAATAATTTATTACTTACCAAGTATTGTATTTGTATAATACGATATATAGCAAATTGAAACTTAATAAACTTGTTAAATTTCTTATTATTTTGTTATAATTATATTAAGTTTGTTGGTTCCGCCGAGCAGAAATTGTTGCCAACATAGTGACAAAAGCACTAAATTCATTATTGTAAAATTAAAATTCTTTCAATATTCCACCATTTTCTCTTATTATTATTAAGCGAGAAAGTGTTTGAAAAAACTATACTTTATTATTATAAATTTAGTTCTTTAAGAAATGCTTTAGAAATAGGAGAGTTTTTTCCAAAACTTCCCGGTCACTTTTCTGATGGAGACCTGGGAAATTGACGTTTCGAATATTGCTTAGGCGACGCGAAACAACACATGCATGAGTACAACAAAGATTTTATGAAATAATTTTAACGAATGAATATGCATATATACCGTTCTTTTAAGGAGTGGAATTTAATATAGCAATCGGTAGATTTGTAGTAGGTGTAGTACTCAAAAAATATCTCCGCCCGTTCACGCAGCTGAAGCGACTCTTCACTTTGAACGCACTCTATTTATGTGATTTTTTTTATTTTGATTTCATGGGTTGTTTTTGGCTAATAATCTTCAAATTTTAGATTTATGTACATATACAAAATTAAAATTGAAAGCTTTATTATATTCTCTGAATAATATCTATTTTCCTGGACAATGAAATAAACATAGAAAGCAATATTTTTCATAGAGTCAAATAATATCAATAATACAATAATAATGAATAAATTTAGGTCGTCATTTATAATATCTGAAATTGCTTCACGTAAAATAATGGAGCTCATAAACGAGACTATATGCTAAATTAATATCATAAAAATATAACGCAGCCGATTACGTTGTTTTAGAATCGATATTCTTTGTTCAAGACTATTTTGAATAACAATAGATTGTTTTGACTTTTAAAATCAATAAAAGAAAAACGTAATATTTAAATACAAAACAATGTGTAATGAAAAGGAAAGATTCCCAGAACAATTTTATTAAACAAAGAAATGTAAAACACGCTACAATTATTAAATATGAAATGATATACTCATAGTTCTATTTAATTCTACGTATATTTCCTTCGTCAAAGTATTTAAAACTAAAGTTTCATAGTATTAATATATTATAGAGCAAATTAATAAGTACTTTGCTGTGAAAAATTATAAATTCATACACATAAGTGCATACATGAAATGATATACCAACTTTTATTTTAATATTATAACAATAAATCAATTGTACTTAAATATTTTGTAACACGCACTGCAGCAAATAATTTTAAATATTGCATATTCTTTCTTTTAAATTTTGAAAAATAATAAATATTAATTAAATAATACAATGAAAATAATATAAACTTACCAAAAATTAATAATCTTCAATACTCTCTCAGGAAACAGAAAAACGCAATTATCTGCAAAAAAATACGAAAATTAATAATTTAAACCAAATTTAAGGTAAATAAAATAATAATTGGTTACATTATGAATTTCTTTTTAACAAACATAACGTTAAAAGCTATTTGAAGATAGGGTTGTTTCCTAGATCTCCAGAAAACTTGATTACAGATGATCTCTAAAAATGTGGTTGTAGCCAGCATATATATCCTACCTTCTTTGCATATAACTATTGTTCGTATTTTTAAATGTACTTATTCATCCGGTTTCATATTTTTTTAAAAGTATTTTAAATGAAAGTTTATGCTATATTTTTCAGTTATAAAACCGAGTTTTTACCTTTTTTTAGCTATGTAAACACGATTTTTTTAAAATAGGTTAATATCAACTGTCAATGAAGTTGTCACCGTTGTCACTGTCATGTCATTATTTTAGTTATCGTGGAACAAGTTCTTCATTGTGCTAAGTTACTACTAAATTACAAATATATTTTAGAAAAATTAAAGAACAACCAAGTATTTATTTTAAATGGATTATAAATAAGTAAAAATTATGACTGAAACAAATTATGGACGAAATAACATTAGTAATTTATCATCGCTCCATCAGCGTCCAGTACTTTATTTAATCTTAATGTTCTGCTACTGATCTAATTAAGCACCCCTCTTCTAACTTAGAATGTATTACAACTTTCTCGTTTTCTGATTTTGGCATCTTAATTGACACTAATGACACTGACTTGTGACATTGACAAGTTAACAATCGAGACCGACTCAATACAGAAAAATAACAGGTGTACGCGATTTTTTTACAAGCCAGTGTATATACTTCTTAGAAAAAAAAATTCACTAATGTTTCTGGATTTTTGACAGACATTTATTTGTCAGTTACAAACATTTTAATTTTGAATTGGTTTCCATGACATTATTTGGGCTGTGAGATTTATTACAATAGATTATTATATACCTTATTTTTATTTATCTCTAAATCTATAAAAGATAGAATATTTTATGTATCAGATAGAGAATTAACTCTTCTTTAATACAAGCAAGAACAAAAAATTTCAAAAAATAATATTTATAAGATTTTTTTAAGAATCTGCTACTTCCTCTTGTGCAATTATTACCAAAACCTTTTCAGCTCTTCCCAGTAATGTCCGATTGAGAAATATGTAGTTAAACAGATATTAAGTATTATAGTTTTTGAGAAATCGTCCTTTCAACGTCTTACACACATACACACAGATACAAACACACATACACAGAAAAGACCTCACGTGCGTATTACCATTCCTGTTTAGTGTTTCTTGTAAAATAATATTCCTAAAAAATTACATTATTTTCACGTATAAAAACCTTGAAAATTTCATTAAATTTTCATTATTTCTCCACGTTTTTCTAATTATTAACTCGTAGGATAAGAAAATGGAATAAATCCGCCAGATCCCACCTCTAATACCTTTCTCAATATTATTACGTTAGACCGTGGATTACCGCGGTGTGGTTATTGTAAGATCATAGTATGTTTGCAGAGTAAGCATAGTAAGTAAGGGATTAGAGTACCTACACAGAAACTCTTCAAGCAACGAACCACCGAGAGAGTTGCTTATTTTTGTCTTTGCTCCTTCCCTACTCCATTTACAATAATCTACTCTAGAAAGTTACATCCACTAGAAATGATACGTAGATTCGATTTTGATTCGTAATGGAGTTTATAATACCGAGGAAAATGATAATGTGTTTAATGCGGACGGAAAGTATAAAGGAAATTGGAATGTGATACTGTTTTTATTTGTTCACGTGATCTGAATGAACAAATAATGTTTTGTTCCACACTTGTGAAGTTTCTTTTCATATGAGATTACATACTCTTCAAATATTCTTTTCATGTTCTCTTATATGGATAATAAAAATATGTGCTTTTAACAATATTGTTGATGTCATTCATTTTTCTAAATGCCTTATATATGCAGACGACTATTCATACTATTTCAGATTTATGTAGTTGCCGGGAGCTACAAATAGATTTAGATAGCGTATATCAATGGTCGTTGCGCAATAAACTATATTTTAATTTGGATAAATGTCATATCCTAAGTTATTCAAGAAAGGTTGAAACGATTAATTACAACTATACAATGGATGTTTCAAGTTTGGTTAGAGTCAACTCTAAAGTTGACCTGGGTATTTTATTTGACATAAAAGTTACATTTCAACCGCACATAGAAAAATTAATAAGTGGCGCCTACAATAAACTGGGTTTTCTATTTCGTGTAACTCGCGATTTCAATAATAAATGGTGCTTAGTGAATATCTTTTTCTCTCTAATTAGACATAAACTTGTGTGAGTTGAGTGTACTCTGGAATCCATTTTACAACAATCAAATCGCTGCTTTAGAAATTATTCAAAGAAAATTTTGTAAATACTGCTATTTTCGTATTAATAATTCCTGGCCTGATATTGATTATTATTGCTTATTGCAACAATTCAATTTAGAAAGTTTGTCAGCTCGCCGTTTCAAACAGCAAGTTTTATTCGTTTACAAAATTGTAAATGGTTTTATAGATTCACCTGAATTATTGGTGCATCTAAATTTTCATATACGTCCATGTAATACTAGAAACGCTATTACTTTTCTTTGTGATTTTTCAAGGACAAACCATTATTTAAATTCTCCTATGAATGCAATGTGTAGAAATTTCAATAGTTGCTCATTATATTTGGATCTCTCTGATAATTTATCTGTGTTCAGAAGGAAAGTGTTCGAATTATATATGTAGTTTGATTTATTATACTCTAATTTTGTATCTATATATATACTCACTTTATTCTCTGTCTTATGTAAGTATGTTTTTGTATGTAAATTTAATTTGTTATATCTTAATATTGTTTTCTCATTCTCTCTTTGTATTATGTTATATTATTCTGTTACTGGGATGTATCCTGTTGAATAATGCTAATAAATAAATAAATAAATAAATATTGTACAATCATGGAACAGTCTTTTTCAGATGATATTAAAAACTGACACAGACTACCATTAAAATAACCGATTGTTGTTTTGTAAACAGAGATTAATTAACTCTCGTAAGAGAGGAATTGGATTCAGGCTAAAAATCGTAGATCCAGATTTTAATGAATAAGCACGTTTTAAGGTGCATTTTAACATTTTTACGAGGGTGTCTGTGTGTGTGTGGATGTTGGAAGGAAGATTTCTCAAAAACCATAATACTTAATAACTACATATTTCTAAATCGGACATTAATAGGAAGAGTTGAAAAGGTTTTGGTGACAATTGGACAACCGGAAGTTGCATATTCTTAAAACAATTCTTCTAAATATACAAGACATGTTAATACAATAGGGCGCAAGCAGTCATGTGACTTGGTTGGCGTTGACAAACAGATATGGGAGCCCGTGTCAGAAATATAGCTAGTAATTATGTACATAGATGTCAAATATCATATTTTTTCATTCTAAATTTCGTGATTTTACAATCCCATGTGGTTTATTTTCCTTGACAACTGATGACACACGTAAAATTGGAAAATCTTGAAATTTTGAATGAAAAATTCTGACATTTGCCATCTATGTACATAATTACTAATTGTCATTTTAACACGGGCCACAATTTCACATGACTGCTCACGCCCTATACATATTTAACCAAAAACGGAAGTGGCGAGAGGTATTGTGCTGGCCACAACAGATTTTTCTTAATTCGATTGAGAGGTGGAATAGCTTGTTGGCGAGTACAATAAAAATATTTTAATGGTATTTATTATTTTGTTGATTACCCGCCGGCGGGAGTGGGTGTTGTAGGGCGCACATGAAAAAATTGCCTAGGGGCGCTTTTAGAGTTAATCCGGACTGGCTTTAAATAATAAATCTAAAATATAATTGTATAATTTCAACTACAATTTGCCATTATTCATAATCTCCTCTAAACCATGTTGTTATACGCATTCTCGTTGCATAGTAGATACGCGAAATTCAACAATACCTACTCAACTAGTATTATTGGAAAAGTAATAATTCCCCAAAGTTTGAAAACACATTATCGGCTTTGAAAGCACGTTCTGTAGTGAATTTACCCCTGATGAAAAAACGTGCATCATAATACGATTGGACGTGATTATTCATGTTTCCATGAACTGTTGAATAGATATAAAAAGATTTGAAGAGAATTTCTGTCAAAAGATTATGTTATGAATAAGAAATTTATACCAGCCCAGCTGTCAGATATATGAAGATAAATTCATTTCTTAAATTAAATTCTGAAACAGAAGTTGTTCATATTACCTTTTGGCACACTTTCGTTCATAAGTATTCGACTTCTTAAATTTGCATTAAATTATAAAGTAGGTTACCTTGCAAATAAGACAAATGATTCTGATATTCGTATTCGAAGCTGAAATTATTCTTTCCATGGAAGATAATTTATCGTGACAAAGTTTCCTCTTTTAGGTAATATTTTTAAGAACTTTCGTAATACTGGAAATCTTCTTCCTATTAAATAATTAACACAAACATTAATTATATGATATCAAACTTTTTTACCTCTCATTAAGAGAGGTATTGGAATCTTGCTAAAAATCGCATATCGAGATTTTAGTGAATAAGCACGTTTTAAGGTCCTTGGAATCCGATAATAACATTTTTTCAATGATGTCTGTGTGTGTGTGGATGTGTGTGAGGTTGTTGGAGGTACGATTTCTCAAATTCCATAAGACTAAAGACCTGTGTAACTACGGATTCCTCAATCTAACAATAATGGGAAGAGTTGAATAGATTCTGGTGACAATTGGACAACCGGAAGTAGTAGTATTTTAACAAAAATCTTCTAAATATTATTTTTTGAAAATTTATGTTATTACAAATATTAAAAAACAAAATTCTCTGTCCGACACATTTAAAAATTTTATTATACCTTCTATAGATTTAAAGATATAGAAATATAATCATACGTAATATAACAAGTGGTATTATTATCATCGATGTTATTCTCGAGTGAAACCGAGCTGCAGATTTCACGAGTCCGAAGGACGAGTTGAAATGTGCTGCTTCGATTTCACGAGCAATATCTTCGATTATTAATCATATCACGAGCTTATATTTAATGAGAGAATATAATGAATTTTTGCAATCTAACCTAACCTAACTTTTGATATACATATTCCTATTGTATTAAAACATGGTACTTACTTCGGAGTTTGAATTATTGTTATTATTTATTTTTATACTCAAAATTAACTGTCAATGTCATAAATAAAGAAAACAAATCCCTTAGTAACGACTATAAATACAGTGATAATTTCCTTGTTTTTTATCATCCCTGTGATAGATGTAGTTAGGGAGATTCTGAATGTTGATTGGCGGAAAACATGTCACGTGACTAAGGAATTATATTCACTATAAAATAATCTGTTGTAATAAATCTCACAGCCTGCTCACAGCCCAAACATCACCATGGTAACTACTTGAGAAATTAAAATGTCTGTAATTGACAGATAAATGTCACTAATATCAGTGTCAAAAATTTAGAGATATAGTACTGAAGGCTTTTTCTGGGAACGATATTTAATATTTCTTATTGTATTGTTAATTATATATTTAAAATTATAGGTATATTACATAAACCCTTCAGAAATAACCAAATCCCGTTAATGAATTGCAAAAACCTCAAACATTTAGAAGAAGAAATGGAGAAAACTTGCTCATAGAATGAATTTAAAATTATAGAAAAAACATAAATATAAAGATTAGGTGTAATTAGAATGTTTTGTGTGTATAAGAAATGTTAAATACGATACTTATATATACCACAATGGAAAGGGCGCGAGAGGTATTGTGATGGCCACCACAGATTTTTAATACTGAAAACATGTTTGTCATAATTATGAAATATGCGTGGCTGAATGTGTTATGGGAATGGAACCTGTTCTAAGTTCCTGTAGTTCTGAGGGCACGGGTTTGGAATCGAACCGATATCAAACTTCGAAATTATTTCGAATTAGGGGTAACTACGATGGCGTAGAAAGGACATGCAAGAAAAATATATATAATTACAAGTTTTATCTTGTAATTAGGCAAAATTGCAATTTTATCTTGCAATTAGGTATAATTGCAACAAGGTTTAATTGCAATTTTTATCTTACAATTAGGCATAATTAAAACTTTCATTTAAATCTCGAGAATTATTAAGTTTTGCAAAAAAATAATACCATCACGATATTCTAGGTAAAAGTTTAAAGTGGCCAATACAATACCTCCCGTATAATTTAATTTTTAGTCATGTAAATACTTAAAATTAAATTAAATTTAAATACCAGGTTCGATCCCGACTGACGCTAAATATTTCGAGGCACAAAAATGACCCCTGTATTGCACTTTCCACGCCAGCAATGAGTCCCCGTGAGGTGACGCCTAGTAAACCCTCGCAAGGTACACCATTACCGAAATCTGTGTACAAAGCAAATTGGGTAATACTCCGTAACGTAAAATTATTTTATTTATTTATATACTTACCTATATTCCTACATACTTATGCTGGTATCTGTATTAAGTTCCTTTCCATATAATTATTGGTCTATTTACTATTTTCTTTTTAAAACGTTACTATTATTATTTGAAATATATTTGTTGACAATAACATATATCTGTCAGTTACATGCAATTGAAATCTAAACTGTATAATCAAGGAGTTGCGGTTAAAGCGTAGGTTCCGGGATTAAAATTATAGATAGTTTTATAAATTTATCCATAAAATATATAGAAAAAGTATTAATGCAAACCAGTAGAAAATTTAATAATCTTTAATTTTTATATAACATAAATCTTGAAAAAATAACATTGAAAGGTCGTTTTCGAAGAAAAACTATTTTCAGCTTCCATTAAAGTGCCATTTCCGGTTATCTAATTTACATCACAATTTAATGGTTTCTTTCCATATTAGAATAAGATAGTTGAATATATATAGATATTTGAAAGTTTTTCACGAATAGCTTAAATTGTCATTCCATATTACACTAGATTTCGAATTTTCGAATAGAAATTAAAATGGCGCTTATTCCATATTCCACCATTTTGAATTCGTTTTCGCTTTCTAGTTACACGATAGGGGCCCTGTAGAGTACATAATAAAAAAGTTTTTCATATAAGTAACTCGAATTTGTTCCACCCGTACAATTAAATAAAATCGCATAATCATTCAGTTGTACAAACATCGTACAAAAATTTGAAAAAATTTGTTGTACTTATGTGTCTTTAGCAAAATTTTGTGTATGATATAAAAGTAAAATGTTTAAACATTTTATACAGGTATGTTAAATTCGATTTTCAACTAAGTTAGGTTAAGTATTATTACATTGTTTTACGCCAGAATTTCATAAAGGATTTATTTTATTTTATAAAAAGAAATCCAAAATAATTAGTTTAAGGATAAAGTAGATACATTCAATAAATCAATGTGATTTATACTAAATTATAGTGAATCAGTGGTTTATTATTACCAACTGGATAAATACTGTAAAAGATAAAATAATACATGTTTATTTATTTAAATGTCTTCAATTTTGAATGATACATATTTAATTAATTTTCTTAAATTTTGTATTGATTTTAATAAATAAGTCTGCAACTGCAATTTTCCCATGAATTTTTTATTTGAACTTAATCTATTCTTAACTATATTGTGGAACCAATCAACACGAAGGGTGCCAGGGTAGCTAGGGGTGCCATAATGTGCCTAATAGATGTGGGTTTGCCCATTGTTTATTTATTAACATTTTTTTCTAAAAATATTATTTGCTTAATTAATATAAAGGAAATTTGGTTACAATAATGAAAATAATACTTTGAATAAGACATCAATATCAAATCTAAGTGAAATTGGGTAGAAACAACAATGTAATAAATTCTAAAACAACATAAATATTGTTTACTGAAAACAATATTTTATCAGGTAAACAAAAACATAAAAATAACTATGAACACTTGCACCACAAGCATCCATTTCCAATAACAAAAGGAAAGAAAGAAAATCTTACGCTCGTATTGTAATAAATCTATTGAGTGTCTCTTATATTACCATATACATACTCCATATCTCTGGAAGCCATTTACAACGTCGTGTTAAACTCGAGGTTACACATACCTAACCTGACTTTATTTCTACCCAGTTTATTCGTATCAAATATTCATAATGCCAGTAGATCAGTTATTGGAACATTATGCTAGTCTTCAATCGCATATCACAGCGACGACGGTGTTTATTGCACTGAAATGAGGTTAGTATTATTGGCGGGAAATATCTACATTTACAAACTGTCAATATGTCGGAATATATGGTTGTTGATAGTGTTATAAAGTTAGATATTGCCTTATATTCAACAGGATATGAATTTATGTTTAATGTTTTAATAAGAGAGATAATAATGTTGTAATATACAGACAGGTTGTAAACTAGATAACTCAAATTCGAAATAGCACAGTTTAATGGTGAAATAATAAAAGGATGAAAATAGTTTCTTGGTTGGATGGATAGTTTATTGAAAACCTATTAATGGATTTTAGCGACATTTTATTCTACATCTATCTCTACTGGCATTTAATAAGTAATACTTATTAAATGCTACTGGTTTGTACTACTGCTGTGACTTCTTTTGGAAAAGATTACTAATAAGTGGAAAATGAATATAAAATGTATATTAAGTACTTTAACTTTTTTATTATAATAATTTTATAATAAGTAATAGAATAAAAACGGCTCATGTAAATGTTTTATCATTTTAAATATACTATTTTATGGCAGATGTAGATATTTTTTATAAAGTCAGGTTAAGAAGATATGACTATCAACTTTAATTATTTTACTAAATTATAAACCGCCATATCTTTTTCTTTTTAATGATGTATTAGTTTTTATTAATGTATTTGAAATTTTATGAGAAAAATTAAATAAGATATATGGGATATAATTTTTATTTAAATATTATAGGTGGCTTAGTGAAAATAAACAAAATGTATCAATGAAATAAAAACAATATTTGGGATTAGTTCTGTATATTTTTTATTATTTAACGACGTTTCGACAGAGAAGTGCTGTCTTCATCAGGTAAATAACAAAGTACATGTAGTCAAGACAACAAGTTTACAAAAAGAGGGTAACATAGATCAAAAGTTACATAAAAAACATACAAAGATAAAAACAGAAAATTATGAATGAATAACAGGTAACCACGACTTATTAAGCTCATAACCTGTATTTAAATTAATGTTATTTGAGGATTTCTTGATTTTTTTATTTCATTATTATGAGTTCTGAAAGCTTCTTTCAATATTTAAAATGTATCAATGTTAATATCAAGAAAGTATACATTTGTTTGTTATTTATTGATCTATTTGTTTATTATTTATTTTCATATAGCCACCTAGAAAATTTGAATAAAAATTATTTCTCATATGTCTCAATTATCTTATTTTTCTCGAAATCTTTCAAATGCATTAATAAAAACTCTCATATCGTTGAAAAGGCAAAAAATGGAGGTTTATATTTTACTAAAATCATTATAAGTTGCTATTTAAAAAATAAAAGTTGATTGTTGTATCTTGTAAATCTGACTTTATAGAAAATATCGATATCTGCCATCAAATAGCATATTTAAAATAATATAACTTTTATATGAGCATTTTTTTTTTGTTACTTATAATAAAAGAGTTAAGGGGTAGGGGGGCGTCTTCTCAGACTCACCCTGAATATATTAGCAGTTTCCAAGGTTAGCATAGCTGGCTGATTTATGAAATTTAATATCTTTATAATTCATTAACTCTATATTTATTGAATATGAAGTATAAAATGCAATCAAATCGTATAAAGAATAATAATTCTTTAAAATTTATAATCATTCAATGATATTTAACTGTTAAAAGTTGAAATAGAAGGTACTTCCGGTGGAGTAATTATAACCAAAACCTTATTTCAAATTAAACTATAACTCGAAAACAAATAATAATCAAATTACAGTAAAATTTTTGAAAGATGTGCAATCAAGGTCGTCTACGAATTGTATGAATTCAGATTTTTGCTCCGCCCATTCTGACAAATTCAGTAGTGTCGTTTGCTTAGTTTTTATGAAGGTACGTAAGATACAACTGTTATTTTATTATTATAAATATATATATTACAGTAAAAGCATTCAAAATTCAAAAATAAGTCATCTGGTAAATTTTTAAGCAAATGTAAAACCAAATATGTTAAAAATAAGATAATGCCAGAATGTCAGTGTCAGTGACTCTGGCAGAAAATAACGATATTCGTACGGCTATGAATCAAGGTAATGTATAATAAACTTATGTTACAGCGAAAGTATTATCAACAACGAGCATCGTTTTAAAGTGGAATGTCCTAACTTAGTCGAAACAATATGAATTTTTGAGAGACAAGCGTGTTATATCCATCCTTATCGCAAACTCTTATAGCTTTTGCTAAAGAAAGAGATAAATGTATGCCTATTTGTTAATTCGTTCGTGATACAGATGACCTTGAACGGACATCTTTCAAAAATTTTACTGTACCACTATCTACAATCGACCAATCTACGTCGATCGACTTACGAGCCATCCCTGAGGTAGCTTCCGAAAGTTATTTGAGACAACTTATTTCTCTGATTTATCGTCTACAATTTTTTGTTTGACAATAAAAATCCCTTCTGGCAGTTGTATTAAAACGTGCAGCACTTTTTGTAAAATTCCACTTTCTTATTAAAATGCTTTTCTTGCACCCCGTTTGTGTAAAACAATACAATGAAGAAATGTCAAACAAAACGTTTAAAATGCATTTTCAATTCCCGTATTTCACTTCGAAACATCAGTAAATACAAAAATTTATTTCCATCCTTTGACAGCAAAATACCACTCTGATCGAAGTTTTAAACAAAGAGATTTCTTCTAAAAGCTTTCTCCTACGAAAGGCAAATTTATTTCCCTCTCACAAATGCATATACGTATTCATAATGTTACCAAATAAATTCTCCGCTTCTTAGGTGGAGTCAGGTGAAATAACAAATCTGTGTATGGGAGAATATACGAGAAGAAATTATTTTCTGTCGTTGGAGAGGGAACATTGTTAGAAGGAACTTTACTGAAAGCCGTATGCGGGTGATAAGATGTATATTTGTATGTTTTTGACTTTGTATATCTAATTTCTAAACTATAGTAGCTAGAGTACAAAGCGAAATGTAAACTCTAATTGTAATACGAGAAGGTAATAAGCGATTCTGTAAATTCCGGACAGTTATTTATTCAAGATAAAGAAACATAATTTGCTACACGATATGAATGTACAAATGAATAGAAAAACACACACAAATGTTCTTTTTCTCTTTTGAGAAGCATAAGACTCAAAACGTATTCTTTCAGTATAAGTTATTTATGGTATGGTATAAATGATATATTTTATCCACAAACGCATAGTTTTAGTACGAGGTGTGAACCAACTATGTTAATATTAGCGAGTAGATAAAATAGTATTTTTTAGCGATCATACAGAAAATGAAACCGAAAAATGCTTCTTTGCTGAGCTAGTTCGAAAAATTGTCTATGAAGGACCGAAAAATAACTTTTTGCACGATCAGGTTTTTTTAAAACTTTACCGATAGGGTTTCCCAGGCAATATTTACAAATTACTGATCAGTAAGTGATGTGGTACTGATCAGTAAGTGATGTGACTGACCGGTAAGTGATGTGACTACCTACCGACCTGGAGGCGGTGAAAATTACATAAATAAAAAATAAATGTACAATTTTTAAAGCTTTAACAACGATCATAGCTTACTTAAAAATGACAACTAATTTTTTTAAATGTCAAAATAATTTTTAAATAATTCTAAATTTAATTTGTTATTATTGGGACGATCGTGCAAAAAATATAATAAGCATTGCGGGCATTAAGTGCTTCTTACCGGTATCGGATGTAATCCTCAACCGGTAAGGTGCACTTACCTACTTCCCTTAATACTTAAATAACTATTTTGTACTCATACATTGAAATGTGTTGTTTCGCGTCTCCTAAGCAACGTCCGAAACGTCAATTTCCCAGGTCTCCACCAGATAAGTGACCGTGAAATTTTGGAAAAAACACTCTCCTATTTCAAAATCATTTCTTAAAGAACTAAATTTATAATAATAAAGTATAGTTTCTCCAAACTCTTTCTCGCTTAATAATAATAAGAGAAAATGGTGGAATATTGAATGAAATTTAATTTTAAAAATAATGAATTTAGTGCATTTGGTTTACTATGTTGGCAACAATTTCTGCTCGGCAGAAGTCGGCAAGACAGAGTTCTCGCAACCCTACAAACTTAATATAAATTGTAACAAAACAATAAGAAATTTATCAAGTTTATTAAGTTTAAATTTGCTATACTCGTATACTACAAGGGATATATACTTAGTAAGTAACAAATAGTTATTTTATTTACATACCATGATTAACACTACATTAGATAAAATAAACATGAAAATAATTGGAAATTAAATTTGACACATCACTTTGAAATTAGCTACAAAGCAATGTATATCTAATGAAGTTTTAATAAATAAAATAAATTGTGCAAAAATTACCAATTAAGTTTTATACTTTTCGTACAAAAAAAAATGTACAAACCGCGTGCATGAACTTCCAGCACTTGGTATATAAATAACTATTCCGATCCATGGCGATTAGATGTTTATTTTTTTATCACAATAACAAATAAAATGATATATAGCTATAGATTTTTATTTATTATATTTTTTTCAGGGCCACGAAAAGTATTTTGTACGTAAATTCCTATTACGTAACAAAACCTTATACGTTCTTGTTACTTGTGAGTTTTTTAGTTATTTACAAATGTAACAACTATTGCGGGACAGGGTTAATATATTTTCTTAGATAAGTAAGATATTTTCAGAAAACAAAAGTCCATAATTTGAAAAAAAAATAGTAAAATGACTTTCTAGATGTTCTGCACACGCCATTTTATCTGTTTCTGAAAATATGTATGTATGTATGTATGTATGTATTTATTTATTTGTATTGAAAAATATAATATCACTAATATAAAACTACGTATTTATTCTTCGGGAAAAATAAGTATTTCTAGTCGGTTGCAAATAATTGTCTGTATTTTTGCTTGTCTGCCTGTCTTCTGTGGAGACGAAAATCTCAAATTCTCGATTCATTTCATAGTTTTCAATTTGATCAACGTATAACCAATATTAAAATGCTAAAAACAAGTATTTCATAAAAGACTTAATGCAATTCTAAAATGCATTTTATCTTTCGCTAATATTAAAAAATGCAATTGTATATAATTAACGTCAGACCAAATATTAAGTTTTCAACATAAAAATGATATAACATTTTAAGTACAGTAATTTAATACTCATTTCAATTTTTATCAACTTTTAACTTTTACATATGAAATTTTTACATATGAACACAATCGTTCGATCATATGACACCTTAAACCTTTTAAAAGAGTTAAAAGGTTACAAGTTGACATACAGTTTTTGCTCTTTTCAAATTTAAATGCTTTTTTTAAAAATAGAAAATTAGTCTCATTTTCATTCTACAAATTACCATTGAGTGGAGACTTATTCATTCTATCGAACCACTTGTTATTTAATAGTCTTCTTTTGCTTTCATTGCTCACTTGATCGTCTCTTATCATTACTTTAACTGCCGGCAATTTGCCAGTGTCTTTCTAAGCTTACAAAACGAATGCTACTGGATTTGTATACCTAAAAGTAGAGCTGGGAAGTAATCAAGTACTTTTGTATTTGAGTACAATACTCGAGTACTTTTGTTCTATATGTACTTGAGTATTTATGTACCCGGTGTCTCATTTTCGATGTTTTTACCTTCCGTCACATATAGCACGTTTTAGGGTCTCCATTAATTTACTGTTTTTACGATATTTTTATGCGTGTATGTGTGTGTGTGTGTGTGTGTGACAAAAATGTCTCCTTTGATAACTCCAGTGTTATAATTCGAAAAATTATATTTTTTTCGTATTCCTCTTCTATACGTTCATATGGAGTGTTGATTAGATTTTGGTTATAATTGGTCAACCAGAAGTACTCTTATTTGAAGTTTTTAACAGTTTTACTTAAAGAACGCAGTTGACAATTTACGTTATTATAAATATTAACTCAGTTACCCCAGACGCAATATTTCTGTAATTATTTCTTAAATAATATGTTTACAGTATTGCCATTCTATGTACAGTAAAATTTTTGAAAGATGTCCGATCAAGGGCACCTGTATCATAAACGAATTAACAAATAGGCACACATTTATCTCTTTCTTTTGCAAAGGCTGTAAGAGTGTGTGATAAGGATGGATATAACATGCTTGTCTTTCAAAAATTCATATTGTTTCGACTAAGTTAGGACATTCCATTTATAAACGATGGTCATTGTTGATAATACTTTCGCTGTAACGTAAGTTTATTTATTAATACCGATACATTACCTGGATTCATAGCCGTACGTATAACGTTATATTCTGTCAGTCACTGACACTGACATTGTGTCAGTATCTTATTTTTAACATATCTGGTTTAACTTTTGCTTATAAACTTACTAGTTGACTTATTTTTGAATTTTTAATGTTTTTCCTGTAATATATATTTTTATAATAATAAAATAACAGTAGTATCTTACGTACCCTCATAAAATCTAAGCAAACGACACTACTGAATTTGTCATGATGGGCGGAGCAAAAATCTGAATTCATAAAATTCGTAGACAACCTTGATCGGACATCTTTCAAAAATTTTACTGTATTAACACATTAACGTGTGCCAAAACAGCAAATTTTTAACTTAGAATTTAGAAATAGATTTTTAATACCTTTTTTTCTTGGGGTAACCCTAGTAAACATGATCAGAAGTCCAAGATTGCATGGCATCAGTGAAAATACTACATGCAATATACCCAGGAAGAAATTAACGAAATATTTTTGTTTAGATTGTAAAAAGTTGGATTTTTTTTTGTTTTGTTGTTATTTTATTTTTATTATTTGCATTTTTTGTAAATAAAAAACTTTAAAAAAATGTTTTCTTGCATTCATTTTAACTGAGACTTACATATAAATTGGGTAAGGTACCAAAAAACTTGAAAATATCCTGGGGTAACAGAGTTACCCCGCACGGTCTATAACGCGTGTAGCAATTTGCATTCATATTCATGATGAAGTTAGAATATTATAAAGTAATGAAATTTCATAAATTAGCCAGCTATGCTAAAACCATGGAAACTACTAATATATTCAGATAATTCTGACAGATGTCAGTATCAAGTACAATTTACATTGCTTGTTCCTGAAATAATTTTACTGGAAATAAAGAATCTTTTGCAAGAAAATTTACGCCTGTTATGTCCGGTACGCCTGTTACGCCCGCTATATCTGCTACGTCCGTTATGCCAGGTACAAAAAATTTTTCGACAACGCCAATACTGCAATTCGACAAATTACAATTCTTTCATATTTCTCTTTTGTACTTCCATATGAAGAGTTGATTAGATTTTGATTATGATTGGTTAGTCGGAAGTACCGTAATTTTCAGATTTTAACTGGTTTGCTTGAAAAACGCTGTTAAATATCATGTTTTGACATTATATGTTATTATAAATATAAAGAAATATTTCATTCTCAATTTAATTACATTTTTTTCTGTATATTTAATAGTTTAGAGATAAAAATTATAAAGAAATATCTTGCCATGATGCTGCTGAGACCAAGGATTTACTCACTGACACCTCTAGATATTTCTTCGATTTTTATTGCGGACGATATTAAGCATTTATTGTTTTTTTTTTGCTGGTCATAAAATATTGATATTGATCCATAAAACTGAATATATTGCTGGTGTTGTGTCCGGTGGAACTGATAAATTTGTTTCCTTTTTTTACTTAGAAAAAATTTTGCAGTTACGACCACTTAAAAGGGAAAAAGATACAATGTTGCACGATATATCATCGTAAATAATATAGCTTGAAAGTTATAAGAAATTTATTGCATTCCCTAGAAATGTTTTGTTGGGATTACTCTTGTATTTCTGGTTAAAAAGTAACAAGTATAGTATATTACCCATCAAATCTAGAAAGTATCATTTTCCTGGATGAAGTAAGTAAGCAAGCCTGCGAATGACATTTCGGACGTAGCGTGTTTGCTATTTTATCTGCTATTATTTACAAAGTACTCAATAATAGAATACAAATGAAAATAGAAAATGTGACAAATTTGTGCACTAGACTCACTACCATTAAATATATGCATAGAACTAACGGAAGGGTCTGCAAGATATGTTTTAAAGTAAAATAAAATAATACTCAATTTTACCAAAAATTCAACAAAAACTGGAAAAAATAAACGAATTTAAGTCCTAAGGTATTGATAAATGATATGAAATTAATATATCGCTTTGTGTTACTATTTATACACCGTTAAATTTTTAATCTTTAGCTAAAAATTTGATTTAATATTACGTTATAAAATGAAAAGATTCATTTTAAATAATAAGTATATATTTATTACATTGTTATTACAAATTCTACTAGTTAAATCCAGGGCCGGCTAGTAGATCAAGCACATTAGGCACAGGCCTAGGGCAGCAAATTTTAGAAGCGCCAAAAAGGCAAACTAAATACAAAATATGTAGTTATTTATATTAGCGGAATAATTTCAAAATCTTGATTTCTCGTATTCAAAATTTGATTGTGTGATGAAAGAACATTTTAATTGGGAAATTCATGCTCATTACTTGGGCAAAAATATTTAAAATCAATTTAATATAAATCGCAGGCAAGAAAAAACCGAACACCAAAAAATTTTTTTTTTCGACTTATAACAAATGAAATATGGGTTTATATGTAATTTTTATGGTAAAATATGAACAACTGATCTGTAAAGTAACATTAGAAAATGAAATAAATGTAGCATACACTTTATTCATTAAGAAACAGAAATAAAAATAAATCTGAGCAAAATTATCTGTTTTCAAAAATTCAATCATAACTAAAAATTCATCAATTATCGTTGGTTAATGACTTTTGGCGTGTAGTACAATACACTCTTATAGTACTTACAATACTGAATGTGAATAAATTGGAATGAATCCAATCGGAAAATATAACCTGAACAAAAACTTCAGGTGAAGATGATCACATTATCAAAACACCACTGCCTTGATTATTCCCAGAAGTACTGCCCAAAATGTAACTGGACGTTATTATCAAATAGGAAAATATATCATATGACGAATATCAGGGACACTATGCGTTTCAAACCCGTTTAAACATCGATTTATAGCAATATTTATACTACAACAATAAGTCGTACTACCAACTATTGCCTTTTACCAAGTGACAGATGTTCGTGAAATTAAAATTTCTGCAAGATCCGTTCGCTGAAGGTTATGCAAATATTGTGTAAGACCTAGGATGTCCGTTGCTTGCCTAGCTTTGTTCGTAGCACGTCGAGTATAGCTGCTACGTTTTGCGCGAGAACATAGAGACTAGGCAATGGAGCACTGGAGCTCCTTATTGTCCATATATGAATCCCATTTCTATCCGCGTTCATTAAATAAACAAGAAGATAAAGAATTAGAAAGAAATAACTTACAACCTA
This sequence comes from Harpalus rufipes, assembly GCA_951394225.1. NCBI lineage: Eukaryota > Metazoa > Arthropoda > Insecta > Coleoptera > Carabidae > Harpalus > Harpalus rufipes. The sequence continues at coordinate 16,530,232 of OX596283.1, read as the reverse complement.
ATGCTGCTAAAAGCTGCACCATGGAAACAGACTTTTTGAAATATTACTAATTGACAGATGTCAGTGTCAAATAAAATTTACGTAATGTCTTTGTGAAAGATTTTACTGGAAATATAAAAATGTAAAATAAGATGGCAAAAATAAATCACATAAGGTAATACAACAGATTATAGCCATACGCCAATTCAGCAGATTATTATAATGCTATACCTATATGTTTTTATTTTCTACTTCTTATTTTAAGAAACGTACTGTTCTTTTTAGGAGTAGTTCAATTCAGTACGTGGTAAGATCAGTTCATTTGTCCGCTAAAAAGCAAACGCCCATAGAATAGTTTTCAAAAAAAATTCTGTGTGGAATTTATACAAAATACGTAGAATTGATGGAAGGCATTGTGCTGGCCACATCAGATTTTTACTTTTTTTACTTTTACGGGTAAAAAAAAATCTTAGAAAACATAACTGGGCTGGCGGAGCAACTTTGTGCACCTTTAAAAAGTCTATATTTTATTGACCATTATCATATTTTGATGAAATGTTTGTAATAATTAAATATATTGACATTATTACAACTGAAATAAATAACTCTGTAATAATGTTTTAGAAAGCATATTTGGTCATTTTTCATGCTTTTAATGTCAAAAACCGATTGTTTGAGCAACATTTACTAACACCCTGCCTCGTGTTTATCATTATTCTTGTCAAGTATTTCCAAATCGTGAATTTATATTGCAAAGAGATGTTCTCTTAAAAACCTAAATATGTACATATCCCGCATATTCCCCTATTGATATTCAATCACTTTCTCATGTTGTATATCGAATATTCGATATCCAGGGTATCTACGATGCGTGAAGTTGGAATACAGGTGGGAAAAATAGTGTGAATATTTATTTCCCACTTGGGTATATTTAATACCGTGAAAATATTAAAAGATTATTAAATCCGTAATAAATTATAGCTTCAACACGCGATATAAGCATTTTCCAAGAGACGACAAAAACTCTCGTAAGAAAATAATTGTTATTTTTATATAATGACATATAATTTTTTCTACGTTTTTACATACGTAGTTATAACTACACAAAAATTATATAAAAGCATGTATCCAACAATCAAAAAGATCTTGAGTAGGTACTAAAAGATATGAAGTTGTTAACAAAAGTTGCCTCATTGTGAGGCCATTTCAGCAGTGCATTTCCAGCAGTGCATTTTCTGCCGGAAAAAAGTCATGGGTCATTAGATATAAGTGAAAATGCAACGTATTCAGTTTTTTACCTCCCGCTGCCCTCGGTAAAGGAGGTATAGGGATCGTGCTAAAAATCGCATATCGAGATTTTGGTAAATAACCACGATTTAAGGTCCTGAGAATCCAATTTTAACATTGTCACGATGATGTCTATGTGTGTGTGTGTGTGTGTGTGTATGTGTGTGTGTGGATCCTCTTTACGCTCTAACTCAAATATTAGCGTTCAGAAAATTTTGAAACCTTGTATTTCTACCTTACTCTTATATGGAAAGATGCCATTAGATTTTGGTGTAAATCAGATAACCGGAAATAGCACTTTACTGGAAGCTCAAAATAGTTTTTCTTCCAAAAAATACCTTTAAATGTTATTTTTTCGAGGTTTGTTATTATAAAAATTAAAGTTTTTAAAATTTTCTACAGGTTTGCGTTAATAATTTTTGTATATGGTATTATGTGTATACATGATAAAATAAACTCCCGGTATATAAGAGCTGTTATAGACTGAAGAAAGAGATGCAGGACAGACCAGTATGGAGGCAGTTCAAAAACAAAATCCTCAAATGATGGTGATAATGAATAAAAAATCAGACTACACGTACTGCGATCAATGTCGCGAAGCTACTTTACGCATAGGAGTTGGAAAAACATGTGTCCTGTCTTAAAAAGTAGATTACGTTAAAACAAAAAAAAAACACACATTTTGTCTGTTATAGGCCATTAAATTTTTAATTCTTTAATCACCTGACCATTACTTTAAAGGACTTGTCATATTTCTTTCGTAAATGTAAAAAACACGCTGTCATATTCCTCAAAATACCGTCGAGCATTATTCTTAATATTCACAATGGCTGTGCAAGATTAAGAGATCAAGGTAACTTTGCTTTTTAATACCGAAGTTTAGTGAGTTGAGCTATCAAAATTCTCGGCAGTTATCCACAACACGACGGAAAATAAATGGCGAACGATATTTCCTGCAACACAAAAGTACCTGAATGCCTGACGCCCGACGAGAATTTACGCTCTCAGTGGAGATGAATATATTTACAGTCAAATAATGAGAAGGACTTTCAAAAAGAAACAGAATGCTTGGTGACTTTGAAAGATTAAACAATGAAGAAAGAGATGAAAGAACTTGAAACGAGGAGGACTATTTTTTTAAAGTTCTCATCGCTGATAAATTGCTTTCGCATGAGAATTATTTACGATTTTATACGTAATAATACATCAAAAATTTGAATTTTTCACATAATATGGAAAAATATCGAAAACGTGTTATGCGTTCAGCGTTTACCCCTATTACCCCTTTAATAGCATGTGTCGAAACTAAATGATATTTATTACTTCATAGCAAACATAATCTACATGAACCAGATTTGATAGCATCATTTCCATTCATTATAGTGTTTTATGAGTATCATTACAGCAGTTTTAATATTTTTAGTGGTATATTATATTTATATTTGAAATATCAATTATATTATATGAAAATATTTATTCAAATATATTTTTTGTGCAACGGGACGCGAACTAAACATTTCGCAGACTTAATGTAGGCTGCGAAATGTAATTTCGTGGCCGTTGTAATGGTAACGGCCGCGAAATTGGATGTAAACTGAAATAACTTTGACACTTGAAATTTAATAATATATAATGTATTATAGATTAATTTAATAAAAAATAAATAAATATCATCACGGCATATTATCCAATGCTAGCTGTGCCAATCTGTTTTATACACAAATTTCGGTAATGGTGATGACATATTTGTACCCTGTGGGCATTTACCAGGCGTCACCTCATGGGCGCTCATTTTTCGCGTGAAGACAGTATTTAGTGAATAAGCACGTTTTAGGCTTCTAAGAATAGGATTTTACTATTTTTACAATGATGCCTGTATATGTGTGCGTATGTATATGTATGTATGTGTGTGAAGATTTTTTCATAGACGATATCTCTATTCTCTAACACTACAATTTAAAAACTATAATTTTTTCGTATTTTATTCTTCATATTCAATGGATATAGAGTCAAAAAATATGAAGAAATTAAATATCATAAATCAACCAGCTATACTATAACCATGGAAACAACTACTATATTAAGAAAATTGTAATTGACAGATATCAGTGTCAAGGGGAATTTACGTAGTATGTATGTGTTATAATGTTACTGGAAATATATATGTATAATCTTTTGCAAGAAACTTTCTGTATGGAATTTATGCAACGTACATACAACTGACGGAAAGTATTATGCTGGTCATAACAAATTTTCTTATATGTCTAGCATATTACCTCCCGCCATTTAATTATTTATTTTACATAAACTCTTATTTAATAATACAACAAACCTTGTTCATAATTAAAAACAACAGTATAAGACTAAAATTATTCGCAATTTTTATTTATTTTACAAAAAAGTTAAATAAAATTCTAAATTTACATCATATTCAGAGTCTGGGCCATATTATCCAATAGGCAGACTAGGTTAAAGCCTAGGGCGCCCTAAAGAAAATAGGAACCGAAACCAATCTAGTTATTTTTCTTTTTTTATTGTATCTTAATTCATTTTACTCTTATGCATATGTCAACTTTAGTCAAATAAAGTATATAGGAATGTAGAAAAATCATTTAATTAATATTATGTTTTCATACATACAAATTATTAACACATGTTTAATTTTAAGTACCAAAAAATTATTGCATAAGCGTCATATTTTTATCAGCCTAGGGCGCTCAGATTACCTAATCCTACCCTATTCAGAGTGCTAAACAGTAGCTCCATTGGCATTCTGAAATATGCTGTAATTTGCGAATTTTATATAGTTTTGTTTTTTATAAAATATCTCTTACCACCTAAATATGCTATAGAAAAATAATCAACAATAATTGCAAACGCTGAATAAAATATGAGAATGGCAGGCATTTGTTTTTATTGATTACAGTATTTAGCAACTTTCTTACTGAATTTCAGCGAATAAGTCATAATTTAGCTGCACGCAAGATATAAGTTTTTCTGATACCACATCAATGAAAAATATAAATGAATGAATCTCGACAACAAATGAGAACCCTCGATCACGTTTAGTAATCCCCAACTTTTTTAAAAAATGTGGGAATAGAATGTTTCGGGACAATAACATAAAGCTAGAAAGCTGGATTCGAACCCGAGCCGACAGAACCATAAGTCACTTAACGCATTCAACAATTTATTTATATGTATATCCTGTTATTATTTGATAAAATATGAGCAAGATAATAAATAAAAACAATTTGTAATAAATAATTATTTAGTCACGCCCTTTAAGCTTTGATGATTATGCCTACTGGTTTTATTATTTTATCGGGAAATGAATGTGAAATAAATGACATGAAATACTTCCAATATTCAGTTTAAAATGCAGGCACTCAATTGTTTTAATTGTCAGGAAATAATTAATTAAACGTTGTATTAAATTAATCCATATTGCTGGATTTGAAAGTGCAGTTTTGTTAAAAAAATATTTATTTCCAGACATAAAATGAAATTCTATGAAATCCAGAGTAAAATCAGAACGCTAAATCATTTGAAGGTAATGCTCAATATATAATAATCATAGAAATAATTTATATGCGAGTTTTATTTCACCATTCATTGATATTTTCAAACAGTCTGTAATGCAGTTCAAATGAAAATCAATTTTTATTGCATTATCGAAATAAAGTTCAGATGTCACAAACTGACAATATATTTTCACATTCGCTTGAATGTGGTTTAAAATTTATAAAAATTAATTAAACTGATATTAAAATTTATGACACGAAAATAATTAAACTAAATGTGATAAATATTAGCACTACCTACTGCTTTTGTATACAGGTGACACTGAAAAATGGGCCGCTCGAAATATATTTTTTTTATTTATAATTATTTTTTAATTTTATTGATATATTTATAAACTAGGCCTACGGGCTCACAAATCATGGTATTTGGCATGATGGTAGCGCTTCTGATTTAACCGGAAATAACATCAACTTTAATGTTGCAATAAGTTTTAATCGACTGTTAATGATGATTTGGAGAGGTGAAATAATGGAGATTCAGTCCTTGGTTAAAATATTATTTATTTAAAACAATACCGACGTTTCGGTCTCAATTAGACCATCCTCAGGGTTATGTTTAAAATGGTTTTAGATTGTTGAAAAATAATGAATTGTACATAATTAAAAAAAATAATAATGAGCTCTGATAAGAATGTACAGTAAAATTTTTAAAAGATGTCCGATCAAGGTTATCTGTATCATGAACGAATTAACAAATTGGCATACATTTATCTCTTTCCTTTGCAAAGGCTGTAAGCGTGTACGATAAGGATGGATCTAACACGTTTGTCTTTCAAAAATTCATATTGCTTCGACTAAGTTAGGACATTCCATTTTAAAACGATGCTCGTTGTTCATAATACTTTCGCTATAACGTAAGTTTATTTATTAATACAGATACATTACCTTTATTCATAGCCGTACGAATAACGTTATTTTCTGTCAGTGTTACTGACACTGATATTGTGTCAGTATCTTATTTTTCACATATTTGAATTTACATTTGTTAATAAACTTATTTTTGAATTTTGAATGCTTTTATTGTAACATATATTTTTATAATAATAAAATAACAGTAGTATCTTACGTACCCTCATAAAAACTAAGCAAACGACACTACTGAATTTGTCAGAATGGGCGGAGCAAAAATCTGAATTCATACAATTCGTAGAAAACCTTGATCGGACATCTGTCAAAAATTTTACTGTACGTGTTATTTATATTTTTATAGTTTGACGACATCTACAACCTCCTTCTTTTTTAATTTTTTAATTATGTACAATTCATTATTTTTCAACAATCTAAAAACATTTTAAACATAACCCTGAGGATGGTCTAATTAAAACCGAAACGTCGGTATTGTTTTAAATAAATAATATTTTAACCAAGGACTCAATTTCCATTATTTCATCTCTCCAAATTAACTTTAATATTTCAAATGGGACACCTATATATTTTTATTTATTTGGAATCTACGAAAAATTATGAATTCAACGATATGTTTGCAGTTAATTTTTATTGAAGAAATAAATTACAAAAACGTAAGAGAATATTATAATCTACTAAGCCATATCAGATAAGTTGTGATAAAAAAATGATCATTTTTTGTATCAAAATATAGAATTTTACTAAAATAACTTACTACTTAAACAATTAACTTAAATATTATTCAATATTATCTCAACTGTTTTTACAGCTTGCCTAGCATAGCTTAGCAGGTTAATTATTTTTCATAATTTTCTCTCACTTTATTTCTACAACAATTCAAACATATTCCATTTGAAATATGAAAGTTAATGTCACTTCCAGTTAAACCGAAAGCGTTACCATCATGACTAATGCCATGATTTGTGAGTCTGGAAAGACGCCCCCCCCTTAACTTTTTTATTATAAGTAATAGAAAATAAAGGCTTATATAAAAGTTTTATTATTTTAATACACTATTTTATGGCAGATGTAAATATTTTTTATAATGTCAGGTTCACAAGATAAATAGCAACCTATAATTATTTTACTGAAATATAAACCACCATTTTTTTTCTCTTTTTAAAGATGTATTAGTTTTTATTATTGTACTTGAAAAATTTCGAGATAAATAAGATAATTGAGATATGTGGAAAATAATTTTTATTCAAATATTATAGGTGGTCCCCGAAGCATAAATGAAGCCCAAAAAATATTCGAATATTTTTAAAACAGTAGGTAAAGCCCAAGATTTGCAATGTAGAGTAAAATATCTGCTCCTTCCATTTTAATAGAAAAATCATTCTTCTCAATACCTTAAGAAGGATAAATGGATAATTTTAGTATTGTTACCTCGAGCCGATTTTTTTTTCTGAAAATATATTAATATGATAGGTTATGTACGAATATAATTTTGTTACAATAATTATTTATTTGTACTTTCCTTTCAATGACATTCTATGAATATAAGGGTCGGAGCAAACACCAAAGGATGATAACGCCATTTTCTGGCTACAATTTCGAAATTTTTAAAAAATTATGTACTAAATGTCATCGGTTTATAATTAATGGGTATGAATAATTCTCTCTTTAAATTTTATTCTTAAACGGAAAACTTAAAGGGATCTCCGTTTATATTATTAATGGATAATGTCTCTAGAATAGCAAAATCTAGTTAACAGATATCTTAATTTTAACGGTCCGATTATAAATAACGGAATGCCTTTAGAATATACCCATAACTACTTTAATATTTTATCATTCTGCTCATATACCTCCCTTAAATTTCAGGAACAAGTTAAAAGTGGTTGTAAATTACATAACTTATAAGCGTCACAATTTCCACTTGAAACTAAGCAAGGTCTAAAGTGATTGTGAATGTAGTTTAATTTGCTGCCCGTTTGAATCATGCCGTATTTTATCCATATCAATATGCTTTACGTAGATTCCGCGGTCATAACGATGTAATGAACAACGTTTTATAAGTGCTACATCATTGATTTATATATTGATATCAGTTGGATAGAACCCCGGGTGGTTAAAATTTCACTAAGTTCACGTCCACGCACCTATTTTATTACAATATGGCTCATTATTGAAAGTCTGATGTAGTCAGCACTTAATCGATTGATGAAGATAAGAAGTATTACCTTCATCCTTATTCCGTATTCAGGAAACAAGGACAGAACGAATATTGGCATTGTTATATAGTTTCTAAAAAAAGAAATACGTTAATTTTCATAAAAGAAATATATCACCGGTATCACAAAATGTTGCTTCCAATACAATATTAAATAAAAAGAAAACTTCAAAGAAATAAAAGGGGTAAGAAATTTCTCTTTGTAAAAGTGTAGTCTTCCACTTTAAAAGACAATGTGAGCAGAATAAGTAAAGAAACAAATAAGTAAATAGACCTTAAATTCTACGGCTTCAGTAATGAAAACGCCCTACTTAATGATTTGTTGTGCCAAACGTGAATGGGTTTTAAAAACCGTTTAGAGAAGTACAATCATCGAAAAAATAACAAACAAACAAATTATTATTTTCCAATCGAAAAGCACGCCTTTTTAAGTCGTTTTTAAATCCTGAATCGATCTGAATTCATGCAATTAATTTCGGTATTTTTATTTTTTAAAATATTGGAATTGGATTTCATTTCCGGTTCACAAAGTTACCGGGAGAGATTCAAAAGATTTTAAGACAGGAAAATTGAGCAAAAAAATGTAAAAGAGCATAAATAAGATTCTTCGTTTATTTTCTTTTGTTGAAATTTGTAGTACATAGGATGGGCCAAGAGAAATATGTAAAACTTCGGTAGTGCATACTACACATAAATATATGATTAAAGAAACCAAACTTGTAATTTGATTATTATTTGTTTTCAAGTTATACTTTAATCTGTAATAGATTTTTATCATTCGTTAAGAGAGGTATTGGATTCATGCTAAAAATCGCATATCCAGATTTTAGTGAATATGCACATTTTAAAGTCCCTAGAATCCGATTATAACATTTTTACGATGATATCTGTCTGTGTATGTGTGTGTGTGTGTGTGTGTGTGTGTGTGTGTGTGTGTTAGGATGTTGTAGGTACGATTTCTCAAATTTTATAAGACTAAAGACCTGTGTAACAACGGATTAACAATAATGGGAAGAGTTGAATAGGTTCTGGTAACAATTGGGCAACCGAAAGTGGTAGTTTCTAAAAAAAAATTCTAAATATTATTTTTGAAAATTTATGTTACTACAAATAATAAAGATAATTAAATTCTCAATCTGATACATTTAATTTTTACCTCTCGCTAAGAGAGGTATTGCATTCATGCTAAAAATCGCATATCCAGATTTTATTGAATAAGCACGTTTTAAGGTCCCTACAATCCGATTTTAACATTTTTACGATGATGTCTGTGTGTGTGTGTGTGTGTGTGTGTGTGTGTGTGTGTGTGTGTGTGTGTGTGTGGATGTGTGTGTGTGGGATGTTGGAAGGACGGTTACTCAAAAACTATAAGACTTAAAATTTGTTTAACAACGTATTTCCCAATCGGACATTCATGGGAAGATCTGAAAAGGTTTTGGTAATAATTGGACAACCGGAAGTAGAAGATTCTTGAGAAAAAATCTTCTAAATATTATTTTTTGAAAATTTTTCGTGGTAATATTAAAGAAAATTAAATTCTCTATCTGATACATTTAAATATTTTATTATATATTCCATAGATTTAGAGATAAAAGAAGTATAATATATAAAATAATCTGTTGTAATAAATTTGACATCCGAAAGAATGCCATGAAAAATAGTTGATAATTTAAATTATTTATAACTGACAGATAAATGTCAGTGTCAGAAATAATGAGTAATGAATTAAAAATGTACTTGGAGAATCCCTTAGTTCTTGATCTGTGACTATTATGGAGATGACAAGTCTAGGTTGAAGGACTTAAATTTGTTTCAAACATTATGGGACAATGTACACCAGTACTATAGACTAGAGTAACTTTGAATTGCGAAAAAGCTATCAAATTCTTCTCAAGTAAGTTGTAAATATTGACAAAATTACACATCGATATAAGAATAATCGGAGTGCAATCTATCCGTCACTTTATTAAAGGGAATTAGTGTTATTTAGATATAACATGTATGAAAAAATAAAATGTAAAAGAAGATATGTAAGAATAGATGCACAATCCATATATACATTTTAGACCGCCCAAAATTAATGTTTTTACTAGAAGAATATGAAGAGAAAGTAAACAACGTTGTTCGAATTGAAAATTGCTGTTACCAGCCTAATATTTATATATGGTAAACTCTACTTTGTAATTTATTGTAACATAATTTATGGTAAAATATCTTCATGTTGAGACATGCTATTATTGAATAATAAAGAAGTTTATACGTCATAGATTTATATGAATATATTATTTGTATTTACAAAAATATTCTTTGCTTTATGCATACAGCCAGGTAAAATATACGGCGAGAGGTTATGTGCTGGCCACATCAGATTTTTTTATTATATCTCGTATAGGTTTAGAGATATAGTATATAATCTGTTGTAATAAATCTCGTTGCCCAAGAAACAGTTGGGATATTTAAATGTTTGTAATTGACAGATAAATGCATTATGTCAGTGTCAAAAATTAGTAGTTTTACTAACATTACTGGAAGATTTTTCTGGGAGGTACGAGTACAGTCAATATATCTTATTGTATTATTAAATAAATATGTATTTAAAATTATAGGTATATTAATATTACATATATCCTTAACAAATACTGCTAATACCGTCAATAAATTTGTAGAATTTTGAACATATTCGAAGAGTAGGACAAAATTCCTCGTAGAACGAAAGAAGAGATACAATTTCAATTATTTGTCTGTACAAGAAATGTTAAGTTCGTCATTTATAGGGCGCGAGCAGTCATGTGACTTTATTGGCCTTGGCAAGCAGATATGGGGATCCGTGTCAGAATAACGGCCAACAAAGTCACATGACTGCTCGAACTCTATGCAACATAAAATAAAAATGGCGAGAGGTATTGTGCTGGCCACAACAGATTTTAAAATTCTTTTACCATTCAATTCGATATGTTTCATCAAATTACTTATTTAGTTGGAAGAATCTGTAATATTTACAAGTCCTATTAATTATTTTATTTGAATATATTCTTTATGACGACTAAAATTATTTTGGCCAATAAAATTCATTTGTATCAAAAATATTTTTTTAACCTAAAAACGTATTTTTTAAAATTAAATGACAAAAAAACAAAATATAACAATAAAATATTTTTCTCCTTTGTGCTTATTCCTGCATTTCTGGGAGGAATGCAAGTTTCGCCTGAAAAATACTTGGAACCGACGAGTCGCTTCGCTTAACGTCCAAAGTGTGACATGCCTGTCACAGGGCAGTAACACTTGAGTGGCAATACGGCCATAAGATGAAATTCGGTTTTATAAAACCGGTGATATCTACTCATCCTCTTTTTGCTCTTTTTGCTATAGTTTTTCAAACAAATTTTACGTTTCCTAATATAAATTGCTACTATATGTCACTGAACGTAGAATTTTACAAAGATTTTTTTTCTTCATTCAACTAATCACCTAAATCGAATAGACAAACTGATAGAGCTCGGGAATCCTATTATCGTAGTACGAATAAATGAGACATTTCTACTATACGAAAGACATATTAAGCATGGACTAACGACGATATTTCAAAGGTACATTTAAAATTTAAAAAAGAAAAACATTCCCTGGACATTATGAAAAAAATAATTGGGTTGAATAAATGAATAAATTTAGGCTTACGACCTACGAGGTCTGTTCAGAAAGGAACCGAACATTTTGATTTACGCGCCAACGGAGATATTTAGTGATATGCGGCTGCATTGCATTGCACATATCCTCCTCTGTAACCACATGTTCTTGAATTATTCATATTTCGTTTAGTTTTCGTGATATTGTAATTATAAGGATGCAACGTAAAATTTTGCGTAAAACTAGGGAAAACTTTCACAAAAACATTTAAACTTTTGAAAAAAGCTTACGGAGATGATGCTCTAGGTCGTACGCAATGTTACGAATTGTTTTTATGATTTAAAAGTGTTTGTCAGTTAATTGAAGATGATCCTCGACCAACAAAACCTTCGACTTCAACTGGTGACTCCCACGTTTAAAAAATCATTGATCAGGGCCCGTATTCTTGAGCGTTCGTCATTTCGTTCGTATTCGCGTTCGTTTTCATGTTAGTAGTCACAGTAGTCTGTGTTCCAAAAACAATATTGGATATATCATTGTCTGTGTCAACTGTATTGCAGCATTTATTCACATCATTTACAAGTTAAAAAAATAAATTTATTAATCGTTAATAAATATATGATAAAAGTGAACTCTTAACTTGTAAGTGATCTAAATAAATGTGACAATACAATTGACACTGACATTGACATATATAATATTATTTTTGAATCACAGACTACTATCACTACTAACATGAAAACGAAAGCCAATACGAATACGAATGTAATTACGAACGATCAAGAATAAGGGCCCTGGTGCGTGCAAATCGCCAATTGACTGTCAGAGAACTTGGATGAGAGGTTAACATCTCAACTGGGTCATGCAATGAAATTTTGACTGAAAAATGGAACCTGAATCAAGTTGCAACAAAATTTGTTCCTCGTTTGATGACCGAACAACAAAAAAACTCCTTGAAGAAGCCAATGACGAAGAAACATTCAAGCAAAGGATCATAACGGGAGACGAAAGCTGGGTTTACGCCATTTTCAGACTAATAATGACATCAAAGCAAATTCGTCACAGAACTTAAAGGCCATTTCAAATGATGCAATTGGAAACACCGCTGGGAAGGGTGGGTGAATACGGGAGAGAAGTACTTTGAACCGGACAAGGACCAATAATCTATAAAATTATTAATAAAGTTTCATAAAATAAAGATCGTTTATTTACTGAACAGATCTCGTCCTTTGGAAAATATAAGGCACGAGCTGATATCCATATACCATAGGAAATACAATGGTAAATTTTCATATGATATTTCTAGATTAGTATATATTTAGAAGTACTGTTTTTTTTTAATAAAAAAATATTTAGGCCTTTAGTTCACATATTTAATTGAAAATGAAGGCTGTATAATTGGACGTTTCGGGTGTAAAACCCACCCATCATCAGGTGAATAAAAGTAAAAATTCACATAAGTATAAAGAAAAATTTTTTACAATCGAATAATTGTTCACTTACCAATTACAAATTCGTTAAAAAAATTACATTGTGAAATTAATATTTTGAAACATAATTACAAGTCGTCGACAGACAATAAAATTTCAAGTTCCAACTAATGCAAGTACAACCGTCCAATTATACAGACTCCATTTTCAATTACATATGTGAACCTAAAGGCCTAAATATTTTTTTATTAAAACTCCTACCAATTGGTTCCCAACATTCCTAAGAAAATACTGTTTTTCATATATATTTTATAGATTTTATATATTTCAAATTAAATAATATAACTACTATGTTTGCAGAATTAATTACTTTATTTAGTTTTTGGATACCTACGTTTATAAATATAAATTCATTATTAATCAAAATGAGAAATACGAAAAAATTGTAATTTCTGGAACTGTAGTTTTGGAATTATCGCGGCCGAAACGATCGTCTCACACACACACAGCAGCGCGCACGCACACGCCCATCATCGTAAAAATAGGAAATTCGTATTCTAAGGACCCCAAAACATGTTTATTCATTAAAAACTCACCCTCGAATTTTTTGACCAAATACAATATATTCCTTACCTATAGGTGACGGAAAGTTAAAAAAATAAATAATATTTCCCATGAATTTCCTTCAAATAAAATTGAATACATTTCGTTGTTTCTTTCCATTATTGCAGAACTCCATAATAACACAAAATGTAATCTGCCTAATGCGAAAGTTATAAAGATTACATTCGTAAATACTGATATATTTACATCATAAACAATATGTTTTCATTTAATAAATCGCTTAGTGATTGTGCGGTTTCATCAAAAGCACGTTTTGGGTAATTATTTCTACTGTACTGAGACTCTGCCTCTGTATCTGTTTATTCCTATGCAAATCGCTCGGATATTAAAAACAAATTAATCTAAATGATTAACGAGTTGGCGTAATTGGAAGAGCTCGTTAGAGGACCTGATTCAATTAAATTGGGCTGAGTTAAAGAGAGGATTCCATAAAAATGCACTTTATATTTATGTGTCAAATGCATGAAATTTATTACCCCATTAACACGTTTTCCTGCAGTTTTATTGCAAAAAGTTTCACAATTTGTGGACGAGCTAATTACTACGGCATTTTTCATATTTTTATTTTAATCTCTTTTTCGGTAAACTACACATAGTTGCAACTGCAATTATTTTAAAAAGAAACATTTAGCAGATTGCAAATTTCTCTTTGAAACAAATATAATAAAATAAATTACAAAGTTACGTCTAGTTTCACTAGTTTACGAACATCTGAGTCAACTCTTCCTGGAGCCATCGTCAGAAGTCGGCCAGCACAACAAGTGACCACAGACGCGTTTCGCACTTATCGGTGCTCTTCAGTGTGGTGATCAATAAATTGATGAAATAGAACGAATCCGTCGATTTTTTGGGGAATTTTTGGTTATTTTTCTAGTACCAACTCTATATTCTTTGACATTTCAAATTGTATTTGACGTATGCTTGTTTGTAAGGTTATAAGTACGCATATTCACTCGTTTTACTCAAGTACGTTACAAGAAAAACTACAATCTAAAAAACTACAAGAAAACTGAAACGCAATTAGAGTACTATAATGGTTTTAAATCATATTCAATATTAATTTCCTCGGGTGTACCGCAAGGTTCACACGTGGGCCCATTACTTTTTAACCTATTTATTAACGATATTTCACACTGTTTCAAAAATTCAAAATTCTTATTATACACGGATGATTTGAAATTATTTAGAACCATTACTAACATAAATGATTGCATTGTATTACAAAACGATATCTGTAACAACTGTATACAAATTTTACACAAAATTACCTACATCTCAACCATTCCAAATGTTAAGGCAATGAAATAAAAGATGTAGGGCATAAAATTGTACATCTGAATCAATAAACAAAATTAATTTTGTATGCCTTTTCTATATGTAATATTATTTTTCTTCAAACGTCATAAAAGTAGCATCCTTTGTGACTTGATTCACAAGGTAGAAGTTTAATTTCTACGTCGCCGGAGTAGAAATAAATTAAATAAATATCCATAGAAACTATACAGAATCAACGAATAAAAACTAACTTGTATAAAAGAAACCTGTAATATCGCCCTAAATGTCACTATAACAGACTAGGTAACCTAAGAATAAAGTTACTAAATACCATCAATAGCTGTCAAATTTAAATAAATAACCTATGAATTGAAATATAAACAGAGTTTACTTTTGAGAAAATAACATATTAAAGATTAGCAGACTTACACATTATAATTACAGAGACGGTAATGAACATAAGAATTAAAGTGATAGGAAAAGTTTATATTATTTTTCAGTGATTCCTGGACATGGACATATCTTTCAGCCACATTGTTAGATTTCCATCCAATTGAAAACTTCAGAGGGCGTACATTATAATACTTCAAATGCCGACATAATTGTACACACGGAGGATATAAAATTGCACAGTTTTTATTTAAAAGTCAAAACGTGAAAATTTTCACTTCAATGTTTATAACAAAAAGTGAACAAATAAGTATCCATAGCTACAGGGCAATTGGAATCGCAAACGTAATTTAAGTAAATTGTAACATCAGTAGTTGATATTTTTCTTTAAATATCTACATGTGAAGAAAAAATATACTAATGCTATATATACTATTATTATATGAATAAATTATTATATGAATAAATGCAAATCTATTAAAGTTTCTAATCACGAAAATAATGTATATGTTGTACAAAGTGACATATACAAGCCTTCTGAATTTAATAAAAATATATTTTAATCACTTGACATTATATTTTTTATTTATATAACATATGATTGTTTCTATACTGTTGGATAGCTAATTTCATGTACTTTTCAATATATACGTGTTTCATTTGAAAATATAAAGTTACATACCATTGCGTAAAAGTGGAACATCTGTAGATAAATAGATATCGTAGATTTTAGACATTTTAATATAAAATAAACTGCTAGAAAAAAAATTGTATGATAATTAAAATAATCGAGTTATTAAAAAAGAACAAACCGATGAATCACTCTGTATATGATAAAATAATTTATTAGAAATATCCAGGGTGAAAATATTACAGCATTTTTTTTCGAACCCACACATAAAATAAATCAAATTAAAATCGCTGCACAAATTCATTTTGCCTGATGAATTCATTCGTATTTAAAGATAAAATTGAATAAAACAAATTTAAAAAATGTTTCAATATAAAATAAGTAAAATATTCATTTATATAAAAATAGGATTAACGAGATTAATTTCATAATTTCCATTTTACTGATTAGAATTTATTATTGTATTGAGAATATTTATTTACATATTAAATTTATTTAACATGAGCGCCACGCTAAAAATAATTTAAAAAAAAATCAGGTAGATTAAAAAAAATTGGATTATCATTTTAAACAGTTATTTGTTATTTGAAATTAATTTGCGGAAATTAAGTTAGAACATAGTTAGTCAATTTTTAAAGTATCGTGGGAGTCTTGGAGTGCACATATATGCAATTAATCAGAGGGCACTTTCGATGATTATAATGGGGTCATTTCACATTTTCAAATTTATTTTTTTCTTGAAAGAATATTTCAAATTAAATATGTAGGTGTATGTTTTACACCTTACAAGTCTTTTGCTTCAGAGATATTTTTTTTAAATTTGTTTTTAATTTCAAATATTTGGATGCTGACGTCACGGTTACGTCACGACTTAGTTTATCCTAGGGTACCTACAGTGCCGGATTACCCAATAGGCAGACTAGGCAAATGCCTATGGGCCCCGCGCCTTTTAGGGGCCCCGCACCCCACTACATTAGATTAAAATAATATTGATTTGATTTTGAATTTGTTTTATTATTACAAATAAAGAAATCATTAAATAAAGAAATTTTGATTACAACAAAGAAAAGCTTATTTACAATAATGGAATCTTGATTACAATAATAAAAAATGTCAATCAATATTACAATACCCTACTGTTACAACTCGATTTTTATAATACCAATACCAAATACCAGTGTTTACCATTTTATGTTGATTTTCGTAATAGTTCTTTTGCATAACGATTAACGATGCTATAAAATTTTGCATTCATAATAAATGAAGGGCTTATTGTAATATGCCACAAAACGAAAAATTCGTAGTAAAAAAGTTTAAAGTTTTTCAACTTAAAACCATTTTCAAAAAGTGTTATAGGTAGATTACTAACACGTATACTTTAGTAGAGGCAGAAAAACAACGAAAAACCTTTAAAAATATTTTTTCCAAATTAATTTATTTAAAAAAAATCTGTTGTGGCCAGCACAATACCTCTCGCCACTTCCTTTTTTTGGTTTCATAAGTATAGGGCGCGAACGGTAATGTTACATTTTTGGGCTTGACAAGCAAATGTGTGGGCCCGTTTCAGAATGATAATTAGTAATTATGTACATAGATGTCAAATGTTAGAATTTTTCATTAAAAATTTCAAGATTTTCTAAATTTACGTAGTTAATTAATCACCAGGAGTTTAAAGTTTCCTTGTATGCCTTAGATATTTAACATTTAATTCTGCTCCACATGGAATTGGAAAATCACTAAATTTAGAATGAGAAATTATGATATTTGACATCTATATACATAATTACTAGCTATCATTCTGACATGGGCCCCCATATCTGCTTGTCAAGGCCAACAAAATCATATGACTGCTCGCTCCCTATTGTATTTAACATTTCTTGTATACCTACACTCTACACCAAAAATTCTACTTACGCATATATCTATTCCATATATATTTAGATTGTTTAATTTTTAATTCATTTTTGATGAATAAATTTTGTCCTCTTCTAATTTTTCGAAATGTTTCCAATTCTATTAATACATTAAGAAATAATATAATGTATGTACTTCCCAGAAAAAGTCTTCAGTAATGTCTTCGGATTTCTGACACTGACATTATCTGTCAGTTACAAACAAATTAAATTTTCAACTATTTTCCATGGCCATTCTTTCGGCTGTAAAATTTATTATAACAGATTATTTTACATACTATATTTCTTCTATCTCTAAATCTATAGAATATATTGTAAAATATTTAAATGTATCAGAAAGAGAATTTATTTTTCTTTAATATTATCAAGAAAAAATTTCAAAAAATATTATTTAAAAGATTTTTTTTCAAGAATCTTCTACTTCCGGTTGTCCAATTGTTACCAAAACCTTTTCAGATCTTCCCATGAATGTCCGATTGGGAAATACGTAGTTAAAAAAATTTATAGTCTTATAGTTTTTGAGTAACCGTCCTTCCAACATCCCACACACACACACACATACACACACACATCCACACACACACACACACACACACACACACACACACACAGACATCATCGTAAAAATGATAAAATCGGATTGTAGGGACCTTAAAACGTGCTTATTCAATAAAATCTGGATATGCGATTTTTAGCATGAATGCAATACCTCTCTTAGCGAGAGGTAAAAATTTCAAAAAATATTATTTAAAAGATTTTTTTTCAAGAATCTTCTACTTCCGGTTGTCCAATTGTTACCAAAACCTTTTCAGATCTTCCCATGAATGTCCGATTGGGAAATATGTAGTTAAAAAAATTTAAAGTCTTATAGTTTTTGAGTAACCGTCCTTCCAACATCCCACACACACACACACATACACACACACATCCACACACACACACACACGCACACACACAGACATCATCGTAAAAATGATAAAATCGGATTGTAGGGACCTTAAAACGTGCTTATTCAATAAAATCTGGATATGCGATTTTTAGCATGAATGCAATACCTCTCTTAGCGAGAGGTAAAAAACGTCAAAGATTTCACTACGTAGGTACTTTAAAATTGAGAAAACTGAATGTTTATAGGTATGTATATATTTTATATTAATTTGTTTAAAAGTATGTTAATTTTTTTTTATAATAAAATTATTTTATTAAAATTGTGGGGGTTAAATCGTAAACTTATTGGGGAGGGGGGGGGGCAAGATTTCGATTGCCTAGGGGCCTCCACATGGTTTAATCCGGCACTGGGTACCTATATACTCAGGGTATGACCATGACGTGGCTCGTGTTTCGTTCGCCATGTGCTTTAGGTTAACGTCATATCTCGTTCGACTTGTAGTTCAAAACCTGCTACCCCAGCGCACATGCAATAGCATAGTATATTCCACAAGAGAAAACAGTAACCAGAGCTTGATTTACACAATGATTGATAAACAATGTATTTAATTGCAAAATTTGGCGCCAAATTTAAATGTAGGGATACATTATTATTTAATATTTATTTAATCATAATCGTTGAAATAACATTCATTTTGATATATATTAATACCTTCTGTATCGATGCTTATTATTGATTGAATTGGTGATTGTATTGTTAAGCATTTCATTGTTGTAATCAACATAAATTTCAATTTCACAAGATTGATATGGAAAGTACATTGTTTTTAAACCAAAACATTTTAATGGATGCATTTAATTGAAATCATCACGGATTCTTTAAATTTGATATTACTAATGCCAATAGGTACTTCCCTTAGCGAGAGATTAAAATTGGTTTTCTCTATTATTTTTTTTTAAAATGCAAGCTTTGTAGCCATCGTAGATGCGAGTTTATTATTATTACTTTCTTCGTGGCTAATCCGTTACGAAGGGTAAAAGGATATTATAGAGCAAGTGAGCAAGTACACTTCAAATTTCCAAACGAAATTTAATCAAAACGGTTCGCGGTACTGTAATGGAATTTATTAAAGAAAATAAAACTATATAGTTCTCAGAATTGCTGTTATACGCAAACATTACGAACAGTTTTCTGTAAATCAACAGTGGTGCGATTAAGGAGCCAGTGCGATATAAGCAGCCTTGCCCCAACCACCTTAATTCAACTTCCTCTACAAAACACAACCATTCTGCAATACGTCTTCTTTTATTTTGTTTTGTTCCTCTGGTGAATATCGCCTTAAGCTAATGACAAAACAAAAATCCAGCTCTTTTAGAAGCGTATGATAAAGCCTGTTTTACACTGTGTCATTGGAGCTTGTAGTGCACTTAACATGTCAGTCCTTACATAAATAAGCGGGAAGTAAAATCTAGTTGCAACTGACTGCTGTCATTTGTCACCCTGAGCTGGACGGAACGATTATCTCTTGTCGACATACAAAATGGTGACGTGTAATAACATTTACTCCCAAACGGGCACGTAGAAACAGGGAAGCATTTGCCAAGTTTTTAGAAATGAGAGATTTGAGAGCCTGACGTTGAGTTATGGATTACTTGGAGAGGGTATATGTTTTTACCAAATCATTTAGCAAAATAGCACATTTAAATAAAATATTAAGAAGCTTTCGAATACATATGTATGTTATGATGATATTCAAAATTTATAAATATTTTATTGTCTTTTATAGATTTAGAGATAAAGAAATATAAGGTATATAATAAGCTGTTGTAATAAATCTCACAGCCCAAATAATGTCATGGAAACTAATTGAAAAATTTAAAATGCTTGTAACTGACAGATAAATGTCAGTGTCAAGAATCCAGAGACATTACTGAAGATTTTTTCTGGGCAGTACATATATATATATATATATATATATATATATATATATATATATATATATATATATATATATATATATATATATATGTTATTTCTTATTGTATTAATAGTTAAATATTTAAAATCATAGGTATATTACATATACCCTTCAAAAATTCTGCCAATCCTAATGAATTGGAAACATTTCGAAAAATTAGAAGAGTAGGACAAAATTTCTTCATAGGATGAATTAAAAATTTAAAAATGTAAATATAAAGAATAGATATAAGTAGAATTTTTGGTGTAGAGTGTAGGTATACAAGAAATGTTAAATAAAATAGGGCGCGAGCAGTCATATGACTTTGTTAGCCTTCACAAGCGGATAGGGGGGCCCGTGTCAGAATGATAGCTAATAATTATGTACATAGATTATTAAAAAATCTTTCAGAACTCATATTTTAATAAGAATGATACAACCTTTTTTAGTTTAAATTCTGTTATATTTATTTAAATAACGACGTTTCGGCAATATAAACTATTGCCTTCTTCAGGAATGAACATGAACAACAAATCAACAGAATTTAAACTAAAAAAGGTTGTATCATTCTTATGTACATAGAGATGTCAAATATCATAATTTCTCATTCTAAATTTAGTGATTTTCCAATTGCATGTGGTTTATTTTCCTCGGCAAATAAATTCCACACTCCTAGTGACAAACAACTACATAATTTAGAAAATTTTGAAATTTTAATGAAAAATTCTGACATTTGACATCTATGTACATGTACGGGCCCCCATATCTGCTTGTCAAGGCCAACAATGCCACATGACTGCTCCGGCCTGTACTAATGTAACCAAAAACGGAAGGGGCGAAAGGTATTGTATCGGTCACAACAGATTTTTAACTGTGTATCTCAAAACTTTTGTAGTGACCTACGTACTATGTCCAAACCCGAACTGTTTATTTTGTGCACTTGCATTTTGCATACTAATAAATATTAAATTAAGTATTCATATACCGACCCTTTAATAACATAGGTATATAATAGTAAAAAGTAGAATTCATATATTGTAAGAGAGTCGACCTCGGGGCTTTTATAACGTAAATCTGAAATTGTTTCTGAAAAAAAAATTGTTAACTTCTAGAGAGGGGCAAGTGACCCTCCTTGCCCCTCCCTTAAAGGACGCCCATGACTGTGCCTAAATTAGCACAAGAAGCTGTATATTTATTTAGTAAATTCACTAACTATATACTCCCTACAACTTCATTTATCTCATAGTCCAGATCTGGTCCTCATTCAACGTCATGGCGTATAAATTACGCCGAGGAAGGCGCTTTCTCGTCTCATTGTGCGACGATGGCGTAGCGGTGGTGGTGTTAAACTCTAGTGCACGACGCTATGTTACAAAGTGGCGCGTGACTCAGCCGCAGACGTCTCCGGCCTTCATTTACACCGCCAGGACTCAGGGCTCCGCCCCCTCACGAACCAGAATGTTGATGTGGTGTTGTTTTGTTCTGCGGTAAATTGAGCGAAATAGGTTATAAAATTTGCTACAAAGGCATGTGGGAATTTAAATGAAAGTATTGAAGATTATGTACTTTTACGACAATATAAGTACGAATAGGTTTGTAAATCTACTGGATAGTATAAATTATAAAGTGGGGGATAAAATATAATGTCACTTTTTGGTATGAATAGATCCTGAATGGTATATGTGACACCATATTCGAATTTCAATTTATGTCATAAAATAAAGAAAACTAACCACTGTACCTGCTCATTATAATATTAAAAACTAAACAGTTTGTAATAATATTGTTATTAGCAATGTCATTAAAACTAATACAATTACCCCTTAACCTTAAAATAATAAAAGAAGCTATATACGTATTTCGAGAACTACATAAGTTCTCATCATCAATAGTACAAATTTAAGGAGAGTAGTTAAGTAGTTATTTAGTATACTGTGCGCATTATTTCGTACACTGTGCATATATTATTGTGCACACTATCTCGCGAACACTTCCAAAATCAGACAAAATAAGAAAAAATCTGATTTGGTCAACACAATATCTCCCGTTTAATTTAGTTTTTTTCATATAAATACTTAAAATTAAATTAAATTTAAATACCGAGTTCGATCCCGACCGAAGCCAAATATTTCGAATTTTAAATGGCAGAAAAATGACCCCTGTGGTGCACTCTTCACGCCAGCAATAAGTGCTCGTGAGGTGACACCTGCTAAATGCCTGCACGGAACAAATATGTCATCATTATTACCGACATCTGCGTACAAAGCAGATTGGCTCACCCATCAATGGGTAATATGCCGTGATAATATAAGTTTTTATTTTCTTACCTTTTTTACCTATTTACTTATGCTGGAAACTGTATTAAGTTCCTTTCAATATAATTATTGTTCCATTTACTATTTTCTTTATAAAACGTTAATATTATTATTTGAAAAGATTAGTTCGTTGACAGTGACATATATCTGTCAGTTACAAACATTTGAGATCTGAATTGTGTAACCATGTGTATGAGTTGTGTTTAAAACGTAGGCTCCAGGATTAAAATTATAGATAGTTTTATAAATTTATCCATAAAATATATAGAAAAAGAATTAATGCAATCCTGTATAATTTTTTTTCTACTACCACTACTGTAAGAGGGTCATTACTGAACAGACTACTAACAATGTAAGTTCGTGCTTATAAATAGTGTTACGTAATGAACAGCAAATTTAAGTTGGCAGGACTGACTGTCAAACTGTAAAAAATGATTAAAATTTGATAAATAAAATTTAAGATTTAAATATAATAAAATGAAATTTATCTGACATATACATATAAATACATATTTTTTTGGGTTATTACATTAATATTATATTATGTCAACAATACACATTTCATTCCAATCAAATTTGCAGTAGGGAACTATTTTTCATCGTATATCCCTACGCTTAGCAGTAACCATGGTAACATCGTTGCGCAGTTTTATTTTTGTAAATAAAACCCACCAAACTTTTTGATGTTTCGAACTGCTGCTTTTTTGTGTGATTACAAATACATATACTGAGGTAATAATTATTATTATAAACAAAATTAGTTGATAATATTATTTGCAATTTGTAAGTAATATAATAAAAAAATAATTTATAACTATGTATTTGAATTTTGCTTCAATTTAGAAATATTAATGAATGGTCGTAGAAAACGTATAGTACATAATTCGAGATGTAAAGCAATTACCCACTCGTAAAATTACAAACTCGACGCTACGCGTCTCGTGTATCAATCATTTTACTCGTACGTAATCTGCTTCTTACATCTCTCATTACGTAATATACAATAATAATCTCGATTTAAAGGTATTTTTCGAAGAAAAACTATTTTGAGCTTCCAGTAAAGTGCCATTTTTGGTTATCTGATTTACTCCAAAATCTAATGGTATCTTTCCATATAAGAGTAAGGTAGAAATACATGGTTTCAAAATTTTCTGAACGATAGTATTTGAGTTAAAGCATAAAGAGGATCCACACACACATACACATAGACATTATCATGAAAATGTTAAAATTGGATTGTAGGGACCTGAAAACGTGGTCATTTACCAAAATCTCGATATGTGATTTTTAGCACGATCCCTATACCTTCCTTATCAATGGTAGGGGGAGGTAAAAACATACATTTTAAATTGTGAAAATGTTTCCAGTAGAAATGTGGATAATTTTTATAAATTTTGTATTAAACTTATGTAAAAATTCATAATTAAATGTGTCAAAATTTATAGGAAAATTCAACTGTTATCACTCGAGTGCAGGAAACATATATTTCGCGCACATTGTACACAAATAACTATTTACATAATTTACTGCCTTTTATAATAGTATTTTATATTATAAAATGTTTAATACTATTTATCAAATGATAATCGTGCAGTACATTCTATTTTCAAATAATGAGAAATAATAACTTTATAGTCATCACTTAAATGGCTATACATTGTTGCATGCATTTTTATCTCTATGCAAGTATTGAAATACCGTGGCCGTAGCATTTATAAAACACAAAGCCTTAACTATCCATAAATATTTTTACGATGCTTTGATATATCAGATTTAAAGTGAACCATAAAACAAAAGAATAATCACATCACGATCCTTACGAGAAGAAATTCATAAACTTTATAGGACAACACAGCCGTCCATAAATAATACCTGATGGAACAAAAAAAACTTAATGCTACAAATTTATAAGATATGATCAAATAATGAGACCGTATCTCGTAAGCTACGGAAAATAAAAGAAAAACACCCAGCAAAAGCTTATCGCGGGAACTTCAGCTTTTTCATTCCAAATAAAACAAATGATCTTTTTGTCACGAAAGTTATGGGCAAAATCTGGTTCCAATAATGATATCTATAAAGGACATCGCGTACGCCCTGAGGCTAGGATGACTAGGACAATATCCCAAAGGAATCTGACGATCCATAGAGATTATTTTTATTCCTTTTAACCATTTTCAACAATACGACGCCATCGACATTGTATTTAATTACGAAGAAAGTAATATAAAAGAACATTTTCAGAAATAATAAAATTTAACCTTCTTATTGTAACTTGAATGATTTTACGCTTAATTTTACAATTTAAATATTAAAACAGTAGTAGGTAACCTACGATTGAAATTACATATCTGTTGACATTTCCCAATTACTTATTCAAGCCCGAGACGTAATGAAACTTTTTAGCAAAGTTTGTTTACTATTTTATTCTCAACCAAAAACTAAAAATCTGATGTGACCAGCAATACCTTCCGTCAATCCTGTGTATTATGTATATTATACATAAATTTTCTTGCAAAGATTCTAAATTTCCAATAAAATTATTTCATAAACAAACTATGTAAATTGCACTTGACACTAACATCTTCTTCTTCTTTAGCTTTTCCCATTCGTTAGGGGTCGCTATTTTTTATTTTCTTCTTCCACCGATTTTTTGCGTGTCATTCTCTTTCAGTTCCTTTTCTCTCAAGTCTTCCGCAATACAGTCCTTCCATCTTATCTTTGCTCTTCCTTTGTTTCTTCAACCTTCTATAATATCACATGGGCTATCTGTTAGATTCTTATTATATATTATTTACAATTCTATCAGCTTCTTTACATACGAGCCCCGTGCCATATCATTTGGCATACCCGCTTTCATTTCATTTTACTTAATTAATTTATGATGAATGTTTTCTAAAATATTTTGTTTTAATGTAAAATGAAATAATACTTAGTTTTACCAACAATTCAAGAAAAAATGAAAAAAAAATAAACGAATATACATTGTAAGGATGTTAGGTTTGGTTAAAAAAATGTCTAAAAGATTTACAGTATTAATTTAGAGTAAAAATAATAGCTGATACCACAAGCCTTGTCTTGAGAACGATGCTAAATGGCGAAATTTCAATATTTAATTTTATCCTTCTGTTTAAAGAACGATTTGTTCTGCTTTACAATAATATTTCTAAAAAATCGTTCATTAAACTTAAGGGCGAAATTAAATATTGAAATTTGGCATTTTCAAATCAGCGTTTTCAAAAAAGAGCTTATGGTACCGTCCATTTTTTTACTGTAAATTGCTACTGTAATTCTTTTATACATTTCATTTAATAAAATCTTTATTGAATTGTTAGTAAAAATAAATATTATTTTATTTTACATTAATTAGATCTAGTAAATCAAGTTCTATTGACGGAAATAAATATAAGCGTATTTGTAAGTCAAATAAAACACGTCATTTCTCTGTCGTCCAAACATTATTAATTTTCTCCATTATTGGAGTGTTCGTGAAATGTTGGCTGACAGATTTTTTCAGCTGACAAATACAAAACTCGTACTCGTATATCGAGATATATTTTATCAAACTGTCACACAAAAAGAGTAATAAAATACAAAATAGGTACAGATTTTTTCGTAAATGTAAAAAACACAAGTGAGTATTAATTTTATGAACGAAAACATTTTTTTATAATCGTAGTAGCGTTGAAACATTTTTTTCTAAATTTCATTTAAAACAGTTTTGTTTTTATTCTTTTTTATGAAAAAATAACCTTCATCTTTTTTGTGTCCATGATTTATTTGAAAAATACCAAAAAGATAAATGTGTAAAAACATTGAAAATTGAAACTAAAATCAATTACCAAAAATTCCCTAGTATGAACACAGGTTCTGATTGGCAGTACTCAGCATTATTTGCAACCAAATAAAAATATTTTTTTCTAATTCTTTTTGAAAAAGTCTTTTATATCAATATTCATATACCTGAGTAGAAAAAGTACTTTTTTCCGCAGTCAGTATGGAAAAGTATTTCAGTGCAGAAAATTATTACTTTTCCCTCACAAGTCTTTTTACAATTTTCGTAGGCGAGTACACTATCCTAACGGTATAGATGACTTCAATGGGATGGGATTTTGTGGCTTAGTTGGTTAGAGCGTCTCACTAGATATGGGAAGGTCCAGGGTTCAAAACCCTGCGAGGCCCGTGAATTTTTCACAAATTCTTTCTTCGTTTAATTAAATATTTCCTCGACCCTACGGCCTATTTCTATGTTTAAATTCATTTATTTATGTTCACCACTCGTAGACTATTTATTTATATCACTAACTGTTCATTCACGATGCGTGTCTTATATCAGAATGTCTTCATTGAATACAAAAGAATCAGATGACCCTAAGTAATTACACAGGTCGTAACGAGTTTAATACACCGATGATTGCGAAGATTGCGCCCAACACGGCGCCGTTCGGGAAATATTCTACCAGTGCCGGCGGTCGCTTACTCTTAAGTCAGGAGCGCACGTTACAATATCATATTGTTGATATTAAATAATTAATGTTTGGTTGCACCGTTGACGTTTCTTAAATTAACAATATCGTATCGAAACGAAAAATCAAATGAGTAATAGAATATTGCTGTCAAAATTTCAATTTGAATTTTTTGGTTTAAACCTAACTTAAAATTTATGTGTCAGCGGTGGACACATCTGTAATTTATTCTATACTTAAAATTTTGTACTAAAAAGTTCAGAAATTTATTTTTGAAAACTAAAGTTAAAGTAGAAAGCACTCCATAAAGTTTTACGGGGTAGATATTTGAGAACTGATTTCGAATTCATCCTGTTCCTGTATACACACTCATACACTTTTTGTATATTTTATCTTTAAGAAATGGTACAATATTGTAATACAGATAAAATGAAAATACTATAACATCAACCTAGATTCTGTTATACAGCCCAGAATCAATTTAATTTCATTTTAATGTTGTTTGAAATTGAATTCTATTCGATATGAACTATAAACTGCGGACAATATAAAACCTGCAGATGCAATAGTACCATTTAAAGATAAAAACAGATAACATGTGCAAGTAATGGAAAATGAAGAAAATCCGAATATCTATTAAGTTTTATTACATAATAATACTGTTTCATTCCCTGGATTTCAATTTAATGATCATTTACTGCTACATTTCTCATTATAGAAAATGTATGAGTTTATTTATAATTGTAGATTTACTGTCCTCACATGGATACAAAGTAAATATTTATTTAATTAGAATTAAAACAATATATCACTAACAGCATTGATTTTATACGAGTAATACGTTCACATGGTATAACGGGTGTAGAACTGAAATATGTAACATAGAGAATACAATGTTAATTTAATATGGTGATTGTTGTCTAATGAAATTAGATCAGAAGTGTAAATATAAAAAATCTGATGTGCCCAGCACAATACCTTCTGGCAATCCTGTGTATTTTGTATAAATTCCATACATAAATTTTCTTGCAAAAGATTCTAAATTTCCAGTAAAATTAATTCATAAAAAAACTATACAAATTGCACTTAACACTGACATCTTCTTCTTTAGCTTTTCTCAATCGTTATGGGTCGCTATTTTTTGTTTTCTTTTTCAATTCATTTCTGGTTTGCGTGTCGTTCTCATTCAGTTCCTTTTCTCTCAAGTCTTTCGCAATACAGTCCTTCCATCTTATCTGAGGAATACGAAAAAATTATAATTTTTGGAATCGTGGTATTGAAGTTATGCGATCCGAAATTTTCGTCACACACAGACACACACACACATACATACATACAGACATCATCGTACAAATAGTAAAATCGTATTATAGGGATCCTAGAACATGCTTATTCAGTAAAAACTCATCATTGAATTTTTTGACCAAAGACAACACCTTCCTACCTAAAGGTGACGGAAGGTAAAAAACTGCATGAAATAATGGGCCCCGGGGCCTTTAAATTTATAAAATGTAATTTTTCAAAAAGTACAAAGAAAATTTTAAATATAACTGTTTTTCTTTCCTGTTACGTTAAATAAATAGCATTCATTTATCGACAGCGTTCGTCTATTTGAAAATTAAGTTTAACGATGCCGCAAATCAAATTACCTGCGTGCTCGCAAAATTGAATTTCCGTCGCAGATGCAATGTAATGTATCAGCCACTCATCGTTCACCAATGATATGTTGGAAACGTACCCAAACTTAATTAAACTTTCATATTTTCTAATTGAGTTCCGCAAATTTATCCTTCAACCTACGAATTCCATCATCCATCATCACCAAATTTAGAATGGCAAAAAAGTGCATTTAACATTGTACATACATCACAATTTTTCTAAAATGAGTAGGCAATAAAAAGCAATGACATCATCATAACATAGAAAAACAATGCAAGATACATTACCAAATTTGGAATTTCAACAAAAAGCATAACGTTTAAGGTTGGTTAAATTGAACAAAAGTTACCGCAGGCTATTTTAGGAATGACTTTGAATGAGCATAATTTTAGTTTTAATATATGCATATAGGTAACTTTTTACCTTCCGTCACCTTCAAGTAAGGAAGATATTGTCTTTGGTCAAAAAATTCAATGATAAGCACGTTTTAAGGTCCATATGATACAATTTTACCATTTTTACGATAATGTCTGTATGTATGCATGAAAATGGCTTATCTGTCTAATAAAGGCTGTCTGAGTTTTATTTTCGCGCCTAATATTATTTTAAATGCATTATTTGATGAGTTAAAATTCTGTGAGAGTGACTTAATAGTTAATTTTTTTACTTTCCGTCACATTTAGGTAACGAAGGTATTGTCTTTGGTCAAAAATTTCAATGATGAGTTTTTAGTAAATAAGCACGTTTCAGGGTCCATATAATACGATTTTACCATTTTTACGATGATGTCTGTATGAGTGTGTGTGTGTGTGTGTTTGTGTGTGACGAAAGTTTCGGATCGCATAACTTCAATACCACGATTCCAAAAATTATATTTTTTTCGTATTCCTCAAGTTTACATCCAAAAGAAAAGAGGATTCGATTTTGGTTATAATAGGTCAACCGGAAATACCCTCATTCGAAGATTTTAACAGTTTTTCTTGAAAAAACGCTGTTAAATCATTTTTTGACACTTAATGTTACTATAAATATTAAAGAATATACTATTATCTACACGATTTAATTGCATTTCATACTTCATATTCAATGGATATAGAGTTAAAGAATTATAAAAATATTAAATTTCATAAATCAGCCAGCTATGCTATAACCATGGAAACAGCTACTATATTAAGACAATTCAAATTGGCAGATGTTAGTGTCAATGAAAAGAAAATGAATGTGGCAGAGAAATGAGAATGTTGAGATGAATGTTGGGGAAGACACGGAAAAATAGGATACGGAATAAGAGGATAAGGGGAATGGCTCGAGTTTCTTGAAAGATACAGGAGAGATGATTATATTGCGTTGAACATGTCATGAGGAGAGATGAAGAATATATTGGAAGAAGAATAAGCAGCTTAGTGTAGTAGAAGGTAGTAGAAACAGAGGAAGACCAAAGATGGAAATGCTGTAATGCGAAAGAGTTAAGAGAAAAGGAACTGAATGAGGACAACAAGCAAAATAGAAATGAGTGGATGATGAAATTCAAGAATAGCAACCACTTAACCAGTGCGAAAGCTAAAAAAAGAAGGTTTCAGTGTCAAGTGCAATTTACATAGTTTGTTTATGAAATAATTTTACTGGAAATATACAATCTTTTCTAAGAAAATTTATATATGGAATTTGAACATAATACATTGAATTGACGGAAGGTAACGTGCTAGCCACATCAGATTTTTTGACAGCATATTTTAAAATACGATGTCAAAACTCAAAAAAATATAATTTATATATCCATCTGAAGAATGAAGCTAGTGACAATAGAATATTTTTGTTTTTCAGCAATGTATAATTTATCTCTTTCCTTTGTTTTGAACACGGTCAATAAATCAACAATGAACAAATGAAAATAATTATGAAAAAATTTGAAATATCGTTACTTCACTCTATTGCTACAGTATACAGAATGATTATTTTATTTTGTCCACTATTGCTGTCACAAGAACTATACGAACTACGAAGTCGGTTAAATTAGCAAACAATTTCTACTTTACTAGACTATTACAATGAGCAAAAAATGTATTTTTTTCTGCCAGTGGGTCTCAAAACACGGGAAACAACTTTCTTATTTTTAAATGGGAATCTATTTTTTTATTCGATTCATTTTTTTTCTGAATTCAGCGATATCCATATATGATATCTTAATATTATCACTGAGAAAGTATAAAAAATATTCAGTTGTTTTTTTCAAACCACTCTTATTACAATTAGATTTAAATTAAATCAGCATAATTTACACATGAATTTTTCTCAAAATTTTTGTAATATTAGGGTCTAGCAAAATAGAAATTGTTTGCTAATTAAACGATAAAAAGAGAGTGACTGCCGTGGAAATGAGGTATTTACGTAACGTAGCGTATGTGGGTATATAAGACGGGATCGCGTGAGGAATAATTTGGTGTATGAAGAATGTATGGTTAGAAATAATGTTGTTAAGAAAGTTGGTGTGAGTCAGTTGTGATGGTTTGGTCGTGTGGAGAGAATGGTGAGTTAATGGCTTGTAAAGCTTATACAGGCTGTATCAAGATAACGGAACAGTGCCTTTTATTCATGTATATGAAAAGTTACACAAAAAAGTGATTGTGATATTTTGTAAGGCATAGAGGACGACACATTTTGACAAAACCATTATTATTTTAAAGCCAGTGGTACTCAACTTATGAATCAATGTTACATTTTTTTTAAATAGCATTATATATTTTTTATTAACTCATTAAATAGAGAATTATCTTGTGAATTCAAAGATATAATAATATCATAACCTTACATTGCGAAAAATTTGATAAAAATTAATTCAAAGTTAGTATTTATTTATTTAATTTTTTTCAGTAGGTTGTGCAAACATTTAATCATTAAAACAAAAGAAAATTATCTGCCATTTTCGTATTTCATTGTTATCCATTATTTTAATTAAGGTAGTTTACACGTTACCTTTGTAATAATTAATTTAATAATGGCAGCAGATTCAACAATACTGATTTTATTTATTGATGCCAAGACCATTAAAATGCATTCCTAGCATGCAATTTATTTTCAGAAAGTTATCCTAATTACGCGAAATAAAAAATAACGAAATTTGGAACATTTCTAAAAAATAATATAATACGTAAGAATGACATACAAAAATGACAGATAATTTTCTTTTGTTTTAATAATTGAATGTTTGTTTAGCCTACTTAAAATAAAATGCTAACTTTGAATTAATTTTTATCAAATTTTTCGCAATGTAAGGGTATGATATTATATTGTTGAATTCAGAAGAAAATTCGCTATTTAATAAGTTAATAAAACTATATGCCATTTAAAAAAATATTGGCCGACCAGTGTGTAAGTGGATGGATGTGGTTGATACGGTGCGAGTGTGGCCGAGGCGAAAGAAGTGTGCTTAGACAGGAATGTGTGGCAGAGGATGTTTCGTAACTATTATTTTGAACCGGTTGCGTTATTTCGCCATCGAAAATCGGTCACTTTAATATGTTAGAAGTGAGGATTTGTTGCATGATGTTATTGTTTTCGGGTTTGAGCTAATCCACTACAGTAAAAATTTTGAAAGATGTCCAATCAAGGTCTTCTACGAATTGTATGAATTCAGATTTTTGCTCCGCCCATTCTGACAAAGTCAGTAGTGTCGATTGTTTAGTTTTTATGAAGGTACATACGATACTGTTATTTTATTATAATAAAAATATATGTTACAATAAAAGCATTCGAAATTCAAAAATAAGTCAACTAGTAAATTCATTAGCAAATGTAAAACCAAATATGTGAAACATAAGATACAGACACAATGTCAGTGTCAGTGATTCTGACAGAAAATAACGTTATTCGTAGGGCTATGAATCAAGGTAATGTATCTGAATTAATAAGTAAACTTACGTTACAGCGAAAATATTATCAACAACGAGCATCGTTTTAAAGTGGAATGTCTTAACTTAGTCAAAACAATATGATTTTTTTAAAGACAAGCGTGTTATATCTATCCTTATCGCACACGCTTATAGCCTTTGTAAAGGAAAGAGATAAATGTATGCCAATTTGTTAATTCGTTTATGATACAGATGACCTTGATCAGACATCTTTAAAAAAAAATACTGTAAGTGGGACGTGCGTGATTTTATGTGTGTATTTAACCGAATCGTATAAGTTTCGATATAGCAATAGTGGACAAAATAAAATGAACACCCCGTATATTTTTTTTGACATTTATTACATGAAATTCACATTTTATTAATAAATTCTGGAAGAAATTATATAGGGTAATAAAATCCGAATTCACACAAAAATAAACAGTTTTTATTAAGATAATTTTAAAACATTTTACATTCTGTCACAATAATATAATTATCACACTTATAAAGATTTAGTACCAATAAAATACAATTAAAATTTATTTGAAATAAAGTTTTACATATATTTAATACGTTATGTCAACATCAGCAAAATCAGTCCCTTGCCAAGCAATACATATGCAGTAATGTTGAAACAACTGCATCAACAACTCCTGTTCATCCAAAAATTCAATACTTTCAATCCGATGCCTTTCTGGTCCTGGCAGGGCATAATAAATCTGAACCATGTCCCAAGCTTTTGCACCTTGCCATCCACTGGAAAGAAATCTTTCCCTTTGTGCGTCAAGATTTTTGCAAGCGACAATTCCAGCTAAGTTACATCCTCGCTGGCGCAAATTTCCCAGCATCACATTGCCGAAAGTATCGTTCATGTTCACCATCTCATAATTGATGAACATTGTTAACATAAACTTAGAAGTAATCCATGATAGTAACCTACTAACGCAATCGCTTTCGATATATACAAGAACACACTCTGCGATGAACAAAGTTGGCTTAGACATATCAATATCTGCTTGATGTAACTTATTCTCTACTTCTGATATATTTCTTAAATCGACGCCCATTAAGTGATAATTGCCTGCGTGTAAATCTGTCGGACTTAACTTTATTTCGCCGTCTTGTTCGTGTATCCGTTCTAAAAGTTGTTTGTTTCGTTTTATAGTGTAACATTTTCGAGCAGTCACACTTGGAAAATCCAACTCGACAAAGTTAGCTATTTTGGCACCACTATCTTTTAATCTCCAATAAAGTGTATCAAAACCACAACCAAGGTTTATAATTTGAGCATTATCTGCAGATTTCTTAAGGAATTGATAAATGAATGATTCTACACCTTTCACTCGAGCAAAATAACCTCTATTTATTTCTGGTGTACGACGTTCTGTTGGCCTGATAAAATGATTAATATATTTGTCTTGCCAATAACCGAGTTGTACAGCACATCTTTTACATTCACTTGCATCGTCATTAGTCGCTTTAACTGGTTCATCATCCATGATGAATAGAAAATATGTCAACCTGAAACAAGACAATCACTGACAACAAGTTTCAAATTATTTTCCCAAAATTGAACATACAAGATGAAACTCTATAATATATGTCTTCTAATAATCAAGTAGAACAAACAATCATAAAATTTATACCAACAAAGCACTTATCAAACAAAAATATAGGTTATATAAATAACTCTCGCAAAACTTGTTCCTTCGCAAAGAAAATAATTTTAAAAAGTATAAATACGTTCTCCGAGAAGAAAAACAAATAAAACTGATGTAAAATACTTACTTTGTGTTTTAAACAGTTAGCAGATAAGCATAAATGCCATCGTTTGACACATACCGGGCAAAGCTACCATTTTACACCACTTGCGTCGTGAAACTGGGTTGCTTGTCCCTTGCCGGACGGCGATAAGATACGCATGCGCGAAAGTCGAGTTGCGTTCGATACAGGCGTTGGCGGCTGGCGGTGGCAGACAAAATTCACACACGCTGCGCTATTCGAATAGATAATAGAGCAATAGATTTTGAATTCGGCTGGGTATTCGACCCTATGTAAAATATATTGCTATTCGAATGGAGTTGTACCATATGAGGGTCTTTTTCAATGTGGAATAATTTTGAATTTGACCTACTTCAATTTTATTAAAAGTGGGAAGTTAAATAAATTTTGAAAGGAAATTTGAAATTTCCCTTATGCATGAAGTTTAGTTTTACATTTTATACACTTATATTTTTTAATATACATTGTTTTTGGTTCTGAATGTAATTCTTATTCATTTACGTTTTAAAATGTAGAACAAAACACAAAATATATACTGCCTTGGTTTTCGAACGTTTTACATGTACAAATTTTAAACATTTTTTAATGAATAAATATAAATAAAATAAATTTCGGGGTATATTGAAATAATTTTAAAATTTTGATGACAAATTCTACTCATTATTTCACGAACACTAAAGTTATCCTGGAGAATAGTTTGTAAAGGTCACTTTTATAAAATAAATAACATTTAACCCTCTATGACCCCGTGTGACTTGAGAGTTACACATTATATATTATTTTTATTCAACTGTGCGCCCAATACCTTTTGTAGTCGCTTGTAACTTGCAAGGAACAACATGGGAACGTATTTATCGACACTGTGGCGCTATCTGGTGCAAATTGTTTAAAAAATTGTACAAAATGTTTAGACGCGCAACTGAACAATTTGAAAATGGCGCATTAAACGATATCTATTTTTTTGTAAGAAAAATGTTTGAGTTTCTGTGAAACAAAAATATTTCATTACAATTTTATAGTGTTCTAATAATAAAAATCAATGTAAAATATTCATCTTTTTAACAAAGTAACATGACTGCTCGCGCCTTATAAGTAACGAATTTAAGATTTCTTGTACACACAAATAATTGAAATTGTATCTCTTCTTTTGTTCTATGAGGAATTTTGTCCTATTCTTCCAATATGTTAAAAATTCTCCAAATTCATTGACGGTATTAGTGGTATTTCTTAAGAATGTAATATTAATATACCTATAATTTTAAATACATATTTAATTAATAATACAATATATTAAATGTACTTGTACCTCCCAGAAAAATCTTCCAGTAATGTTAGTAAAACTATTTATTTTTGACATTTTGCATATATCTGTCAATTACAAATATTTAAATATCTCAACTGGTTTCTATGGAGTTTTTGGGCAACGATATTTATTAAAACAGTATTATTCTATATTATTATATACTATCTCCAAACATATAAGAGTTATAGTAAAAAAACTAAATGTGTCAGATTGAGAATTTAATTATCTTTATTATTTGTAGTAACAAATTTTCAAAAAATAATGTTTAGAATTTTTTTTCTTATTACTATCTCTTCCAGTTGTCCAATTGTTACTAGAACCTATTCAACTCTTCTCATTACTGTTAGATTGAGGAATCCGTAGTTATACAGGTCTTTAGTCTTATAGAATTTGAGAAATCGTACCTACAACATTCACACACATACACACACACACACATACTTTTCAAACTAATTAACAACAACATTAGAGACTCTAATCTGCTATGTCTCATAAATTTCCATGTTCCCCACGCAAGTAATCCTAGACAGAAACGCTTTTTTTCATATTGCAATGGCAAAGGTAAATTACGAATTAAAATGCCCTGTAATGATGCCACTTACAATGATATTTGTAAGTGTGTAGATGTTGACATTTTTAATGACAAATTTAATGTTTATAAACATAAATTAATTAATTATTTTAAAACAATTGTGAATTGATGTTTTTCTTTTCATATTTTCAATGTTTTTATATATTATTTCAAGTTGTTTACACTCTATTAAACTATGTTATTTTTTATGTACTACTTTGTTACCATTAGAATAGTTTTTTTTTGTGTGTATTATATATTGTAATGTTACCCTCGGTAATTGGGACGTAAGTCCTGTTGAGTGGTTTAAATAAATAAATAAATACACACACATCCACACAAACACACACACACACACACATTATCATCATCGTAAAAATGTTATAATCGGATTCTAGGGACATTAAAACCTGCTTATTCACTAGAATCTGGAGATGAGATTTTTAGCATGAATCCAAACCTCTCTTGGCGAGAGGTACAAACATGTGTAATTTACTTGAAAATTATGTTTCTTTTTAAATAATGCCTTTCTCATAGACTTATATTCTTCACCTATGTTTTGACAAAACACAAAAACATGAACTTGACATAAACCATGGAATAATAATTCGATTTAAATGTCAACGTCACTGGGTAAACATTAACACAGAGGGCAATGTAGTAGATAATTAGATATCTGTAACTCCACGACATACGTCATTATTATTTATAGTGTGTTAGAAAGTAATGTCACCATTTACGTACAAATATCACACAACATATATTACATAGACATACGTTAAATAATCTTTCTCTTTGTAACATGAAATGTTACTAAGCTACTGCTGTATAAAGTGCTGTGTATTCTTTCTTCGAACAAGTGACCTTGAATAGTCATCTTTCGTGAACCAAACTATAGTATTTGTTGCCCATTGTTACTTAGAAGTTACACACCTTTAAAATAAAATTGTGGGGTTGGAAAATTATAAATTATGCTAATTATATTCAGTAATAATGTTTTGTATTAATCTAACTAAAAAAATTCTATATTATTTATAGTAAAAATTTTGAAAGATGTCCGATCAAGGACATCTACGAATTGTATGAATTCAGATTTTTGCTCCGCCCATTATGACAAATTCAGTAGTGTCGTTTGCTTAGTTTTTATGAGGGTCCATAAGATACTACTGTTATTTTATTATTATAAAAATATATGTTACAATAAAAGTATTCAAAAATAAGTCAACTGGTAAGTTTATTAGCAAATGTAAAACCAAATATGTGAAAAATAAGATAATGACACAATGTCAGTGTCAGTGACTGATAGAAAATAACGTTATTCGTACGGCTATGAATCAAGGTCATGTATCTGAATTAATGAATAAACTTACGTTACAGCGAAAGTATTATCAACAACGAGCATCGTTTTAAAATGGAATGTTCTAACTTAGTCGAAACAATATGAATATTTGAAAGACAAGCGTGTTATATTCATCCGTATCGCACACGCTTTTAGCCTTTGCAAAGGAAAGAGATAAATGTATGCCAATTTGTTAATTCGTGCATGAAACAGATGACCTTGATTGGATATCTTTCAAAAAATTTACTGTATATATTTAATTTGGGCCATAGAGGGTTAATTATTTTTCTATGCTACGCATCTCTTTACTTATAATAAACGTTGAACTAGACCACTTGTCTCGTGCATTATATATGACATAACATACTCTAAGTTCTAAGTTTAAGGTAACATTTTTACCTCGTCGGACGTATGATACGATGAAAAATAAAACTTTTTAGAATGAAACATATAAAAGCGCTCACGATCTTGAGATCTCGTATATCATAAATGATGTATAAAGCCAGTGAATAAAACAAGAGACATAATAACGGCGCACCCTAGCGAACATTTTAACAAACTACTATTTGCGAAAGAAGTAAACATTGGCGGCTCAGCGATAGAAATACTAATAATTTTTTCTACTGCCGTTTGGAAAATTACTTATTTCAATATTCATATATGTTAGGAAAAGAATTATTTTCCGCACTGAATGTGGAATAAATATTTTTGGAACAAGTGCGGGAAATTACTAAAATTCGTGATTCTGAAACGAAGTTCCGACACGAGCGAAGCAAATTTTGAAATTTGTAAAGTTTCAGAATCACATTATCCATATGAGTTGCAAATAATATTTTTTCTGCAATCGTCCAAAAATAGGAAAAATTAAGAAATTTATTCTAAATTATTGATATAGGTACATACATTGTATGTATGTGTGCAACTCATAGAAAAAGAATATTTGCCTTGTTTCTTATGTCCGTTTTGTAATGTCAATTTTTGTTTGTCATTTTGAATGTCAAAATGACATCCATTTTGGCATTAGTGGGTTTATCTATTACTCATGATTTAAAATAATAGATATTTTTACACCGAGTTAAGATAATGTTTATTCACGAAAAGAAAGTTTAAGCACGAGCCCGTAGGGGATAAATTCTTTAAAAATATATTGTAAAAATTATAAATAAATTCCTAATTTTATTGAAAATCCTTATTTTAGTGATATACACAATGTCTTCTATTTTTCTTTTTCTTGATTAAATCACAATCTGAACTTTAATTTAGATTTAAGATTGGGTCATTGGCAACACTGTTACACCGCTTTGCGTCTGATAACCTAACTTTTGACGTGTCAGTTGTGTGTTGTGTTGTCAAAATGTAAATATAAATTATATATTGATTCCAATAAATAAAATATTACACTTATTCTACTAGTCATGGCAATATAAACTATTTTGATACAAATTAACAAAATATTACTCTTATTCTACTAATCTTTTCTTAAAGGGTATTTAAGGTCCGAGCAAATCGTTTTTAGAAACATGTCGTGAAAAAAATGTTGTGTCTAACATGAGACAAGGCGCTTTTTCTACTCTCGCTCGAACTGCCTCATGAGTGGGAAAAAGAACTGTTCATAACCTATACCGACTTAGATTTTTTTTACACACTGTATATTTTGATTTATTTTTAAATATTTGTTTGAACACAAAATTATGTTCTGCTTTAAAATCATATTTTGATAAATTTAATATTATTTATTATTATTAATATTATTATTTAAATAATGAAATTTGACATTGCTTAAAACAGCGTTTTAGTTAAAACAAAGTTTGTGCTACAAGCCAATATTATTATAATTTTGTAATATTGACAGAACATAATTAACATGATGCTAATAATAGCAAATATTATATTTGTCATTTATTTGCAACGTACCGCAGATATTTAATTAGCGAAATAAATTAATTATAATCCAATTGAACAATGGAATCGGATTTTAATTACGTTCTTTCACCTGCTCATTAGTACAGTAATGTTTAATTTCCTAATTACATGTTGTTGCTTTTGTATCATTTAATAATAAGCTTCAAAAAACAACATCCTTTCAAAACTGAAACTAATTACATTAACGTCATGGGAAACATAGAAACAACAATAAACAATACGTAAATTTCAGGGTCGAAGAAAGAAAAGCGAGAGAGTGTGTGTCCGTTTTCGTTCCAAGTAGGTTTGTTTTACAAATCCTCGGAGAATAGCGAATGAAGCGCTCGTAAGTGCTTGTGAACATAAAACAAAAGTTTAACTCGCGGCGTACTTTAAATGTCGAAGGTTGCACGGACTTCTGTAGCAATAATAAATTTATACAGTCACCGCCAGGTGTAAATGTCACCGAACATTTCCTTAATCGAAACGACATTTCTTTTTAAACATTTGCAACGGTTCTATGCAGCGCAGTCAAAAGCATGGCATTAATCATAAATGTCGAACAGACATACAGAAAAAAAGAAAAACGACGTCGTACAAATATAAATAGAAACTAGATTCAATGTTTGTCAAAAGTTATGTAGCAATAAATAATACAAAATCACCCTTGTACTAATAAAGATTGTGCACGTTAAATTTGAAACACCAAAAAACTCAAAAAACTTCAGTGTATCTATTGTAGCAAAACGTTTTTATAAATTTTAAAAGCAAGTAATTACCAATGGGGTAGTTACCATTATGTTAAAAGTTAATGAAATTCTTATTTGTTTACAATATATGACTCATAATAACATATATACTGTAATAAAATTCGCCATTATGTAAATATTTCAAAAAAGTTATTTAAAATATTAATGATTCAAATCGACCTCTTCTCTGTGACGTCACGCTTACATATTTAAAGCCGCAAATGTCGCTAGTGTCGTTTTACAGCGATGGGATGTGACATGTCAAACTAACAGTTAATGATGATATTGACGCCGTGGACATAACTTTGTTTCTATTTACCAACTATAATATAAAACAACGTTACAAACTTGCTCACACAAATATAAATAAGTAAAAATATATGCTAACTTGACAGCAATCTAACCTAACAAACAAGTTCCCCTTACCCCGCAAGACATGACCGGTATTTTCAGTATTTTTTCTCATTTAAAAACAAAAATTGTGCAAAATAAAAAAATATATGGAAAATTTAAATTTAAAAATACTTGCTTCTAATAAAAAAATCAAAAAAGACGAAACTACCCCATTGTTGTTTTCATAAAATAACCTGAACCTATATTTCACTTTAGCCATAAAATATTGTACAATGACTTGTAAAACTTGTTTCGTCGTAGAATTCCAACTTTTCTTATTGTGTAGAAGTTCTCTGGCCACACTATCAAAGCTGGGCAAATTACATCCAAAAAGTATTTGATAACAATTACTTTAACCAAAATGTAATCATATTACTTTTAAAAATAATTACTGCTAGAGAAAAAGTAAATAAATTACTAATTACTTTTGAATTGTAATTGACATTTTAATTACATTTTCAATTGCTTTACTAAAATATCATTCATATTACATACTTTGGTCTTCCTCTGTCTCTTCTACTTTTACTTCTAAGCTATTCATTCTTCTTCCAATATATTTTTCATCTCTCTTCATGTAATCGTCTCTCTTGTATCTTTCTAGGAACTTATATCACTCGAGCCATTTCACTTATCCTTTAATTGCTTACCCTATCTTTCTGTGTGTTTACCAACACCTATCTCAACATCCTCAACATTGCCACATTCATTTTCGTTTCATTGTAACTGACATCTGTCAATATGAATTATATGAATATATTAGCAGTTTCCATGGTTCGCATAGCTGGCTGATTTCTGGAATTTAATATCTTTATAATTCTTTAACTCTATATCTATTGAATATGAAGTATAAAATGCAATCAAATCGTATAGAGCATAATATATTCTTTAAAATTTATATAACATTAAATGTTAATAAATGATATTTAACTGCTTTTTTCAAGAAAAACTGTTAAAAGTTGCAAATTAGGGTACTTCCGGTGTACCAACTAATGCATATGGATTTAAACTTGAGGAATACGAAAAAAATATAATTTTTGGAATCATGGTATTAGAGTTATGCGATCCGAAACAATCGTCACATACACGTACACACACGCATACACACACACACACACACACACACACACACACACACACACAGATATCATCGTAAAAATAGTAAATTCGTATTCAAGGGACCCCAAAATACGCTTATTCATTAGAAACTCCCTATCGATTTTTTTGACCAAATACCTTTCTACCTAAAGAAAATATATAATACTACATTGTTTAATATGAAATACAACCAAAATTAAAATAAAAAGAGTAATAAAACAAATTTATAAAGAATTACCAACATTAGTAGCGTAGACGTACACTGTAAAGTTTTGACGTAATCATAGTTACCTTTGGGTTGAAACTATATGCAACACCAACGTTGAACAATTCTTCCTTTTAAAAGGTCGATGCATCAATATCTGTTTAAGGTAAGAAAACCTGCCTCACTCCCAGGTACACACGAAAGTGACCCTTCATATAGTGGGATGGAATTGCTTATTTTATATATACTATTTGATGGCAGATGTAGATTACAGCGAAATAAATATTAGAATACATGTTTATATTTTCAATTCGAACGCAAAACTAAAAATAATATATTCATTGGTGTTTATACGTTCGACGATTACTCTAACATTGTATACTCATACGGCGCAGATAAAATTAAAAAAAAAACTTCTCTGATGTTAAACAGTAAAATTCCAACTTTTGTCTAGTTTGATTGCTTCATTCACCAAGGGGGAAAATATTCAAAGTGCCAAGATTTGAAAGGTAAAAAAGATATGGTAAACAGGGGAAGCAGCATCAATTTCCGGAACAATCAAATTTCTCTCTGTATGCGTGCTCTGCTCTGGCTCACATTTCTTTCGTACTTTTTGTAGATATTTCTGTTCACTGTTTCCGAACAGTGATTTTTCAAAGATCACAGTGAAATCAACAAATTTCCATATTTTATTGATAATTTTTACCTCTCGCTAAGAGAGGTATTGCATTCATGCTAAAAATCGCATATCCAGATTTTATTGTATAAGCACGTTTTAAGGTCCCTACAATCCGATTTTAACATTTTTACGATGATGTCTGTGTGTGTGTGTGTGTGTGTGTGTGTGGATGTATGTGTGTGTGTGTGTGTGTATGTATGTAGGATGTTGGAAGGACGGTTACTCAAAAACTATAAGACTTTAAATTTGTTTAACTACGTATTTCCCAATCGGACATTCATGGGAAGATCTGAAAAGGTTTTGGTAACAATTGGACAACC
The DNA here is from genome assembly GCA_951394225.1 of Harpalus rufipes. NCBI lineage: Eukaryota > Metazoa > Arthropoda > Insecta > Coleoptera > Carabidae > Harpalus > Harpalus rufipes. The sequence continues at coordinate 16,486,899 of OX596283.1, read as the reverse complement.
GGAAGTAGAAGATTCTTGAAAAAAAATCTTCTAAATATTATTTTTTGAAAATTTTTCTTGATAATATTAAAGAAAAATAAATTCTCTTTCTGATAAATTTAAATATTTTTATATATATTATATAGATTTAGAGATAAAAGGAATATAATATATAAAATAAACTGTTGTAATTAATTTTACAACCGAAAGGATGCCATGAAAAATAGTTGAAAATTTTAATTATTTGTGACAGATAAATGTCAGTGTCAGAAATAATGAGTAACGAAAGAAAAATTTACTTGGAGAATCCCTTAATTCTTGATCTGTCTCTATTATGGAGATGACAAGTCTAGGTTGAAGGACTTAAATTTGTTTCAAACATTATGGGACAATGTACACCAGCACTGTAGACTAGAGTAACTTTGAATTGCGAAAAAGCTATCAAATTCTTCTCAAGTAAGTTGTAAATATTGACAAAATTACACATCAATATAAGAATAATCGGAGTGCAATCTATCCGTCACTTTATTAAAGGGAATTAGTGTTATTTAGATATAACAAGTATGAAAAAATAAAATGTAAAAGAAGATATGTAAGAATAGATGCACAATCCAGATATATACATTTTAGACCGCCCAAAATTAATGTTTTTACTAGAAGAATATGAAGAGAGAGTAAACAAGGTTGTTCGAATTGAAAATTGCTGTTACCAGCCTAATATTTATATATGGTAAACTCTACTTTGTAATTTATTGTAACATAATTTATGGTAAAATATCTTTATGTTGAGACATGCTATTATTGAATAATAAAGAAGTTTATACGTCATAGATTTATATGAATATACATATTATTTGTATTTATAAAAATATTCTTTGCTTTATGCATACAGCCAGGTAAAATATACGGCGAGAGGTTATGTGCTGGCCACATCAGATTTTTTATTTTGTTTTCTTGTGACCTTTTTTAGAGTTTTTTTGTACATTTACCAGTCAATTTGGTATTTTTTTTAACTTATTAAAATATATGACCCGTATTATGAATTTCCTTTTATAGAGCGCTTTTGTTGAAAGTGAAGTATAACCTCATAAGAATATAAAAGCGCACTTTGTAATAAGGTAAGATACAGATGTAATTTTTTTCAATAGAAACTTTTTAGCCCTTGGAACTTTATTTTTATTCTCCTGTAAAATTAGTAAATATCGGGAAGGGATGATATAAGTATACTGAGTATCGCTCAGCTTAGCTAGAACAAATGAATAATAATTTACTGAGTTTATCTGAATTGAGTGGAACTGAGATTTTGACCAAAAAGAATACAGCTAATCTACAGTATGTCCATGGATTGAGTTTACAAGAGGAAAATATCTTTATTTTTAAATAAAATAATACCTTTTTACCTCTCGCTAAGAGAGGTATTGCATTCATGCTAAAAATCGCATATCCAGATTTTATTGAATAAGCACGTTTTAAGGTCCCTACAATCCGATTTTAACATTTTTACGATGATGTCTTTGTGTGTGTGTGTGTGTGTGTGGATGTGTGTGTGTGTGTGTGTGTGTGTGTGTGTGTGTGTGTGTGTGTGTGTGTGGGATGTTGGAAGGACGGTTACTCAAAAACTATAAGACTTAAAATTTGTTTAACAACGTATTTCCCAATCGGACATTCATGGGAAGATCTGAAAAGGTTTTGGTAATAATTGGACAACCGGAAGTAGAAGATTCTTGAAAAAAAATCTTCTAAATATTATTTTTTGAAAATTTTTCGTGGTAATATTAAAGAAAATTAAATTCTCTATCTGATACATTTAAATATTTTATTATATATTCCATAGATTTAGAGATAAAAGAAGTATAATATATAAAATAATCTGTTGTAATAAATTTGACAGCCGAAAGAATGCCATGAAAAATAGTTGATAATTTAAATTATTTGTAACTGACAGATAAATGTCAGTGTCAGAAATAATGAGTAATGAAAGAAAAATGTACTTGGAGAATCCCTTAATTCTTGATCTGTGACTATTATGAAGATGACAAGTCTAGGTTGAAGGACTTAAATTTGTTTCAAACATTATGGGACAATGTACACCAGTACTATAGACTAGAGTAACTTTGAATTGCGAAAAAGCTATCAAATTCTTCTCAAGTAAGTTGTAAATATTGACAAAATTACACATCGATATAAGAATAATCGGAGTGCAATCTATCCGTCACTTTATTAAAGGGAATTAGTGTTATTTAGATATAACATGTATGAAAAAATAAAATGTAAAAGAAGATATGAAAGAATAGATGCACAATCCATATATACATTTTAGACCGCCCAAAATTAATGTTTTTACTAGAAGAATATGAAGAGAAAGTAAACAAGGTTGTTCGAATTGAAAATTGCAGTTACCAGCCTAATATTTATATATGGTAAACTCTACTTTGTAATTTATTGTAACATAATTTATGGTAAAATATCTTCATGTTGAGACATGCTATTATTGAATAATAAAGAAGTTTATACGTCATAGATTTATATGAATATATTATTTGTATTTATAAAAATATTCTTTGCTTTATGCATACAGCCAGGTAAAATATACGGCGAGAGGTTATGTGCTGGCCACATCAGATTTTTAGTTTTAGTTCTGTTTATTTTTCTAAAAATCGGCGTTTCGGCAGTATGAACTACTGCCTTCTTCTGAGTATAAACAACAAATACATAAATAAATAATAACAAAAACATTAGCAACAGGTAACCATGGTGACAAATTACAATATATTTAATATAGGAAGCCATGCTCGACCAAGATCTAAACCGTCACAATGATTGAGGTTATCATTCTTATTAGTCTCGTGGCCGTGTGTCTGAGTGTCTGATCGCGAATCTGGGGACCCGGGTTCGATCCCGACCGACGCCGAAATTACGTCGAATTTTAATGGCACAAAATTGACCCCTGTGGTGCACTCTCCACGCCAGCATTGAGTGCCCGTGAGGTGACGCCTGGTAAGCGCTCTCACGGTACAAATATTTCATCATTACCGATATCTGTGTACAAAGCAGATTGGCACACCCAGAAATGGGTAATATGCCGTGATGATATATTTATTTATTCTTGATTTTGAAAATCTCAATGGCATCTCTAATCAACCTGTTGTTTAGATGTGTTGGTCTCGCTAGTATTTTTGTTTCTTCGAATTTTATACGGTGGAATTCTTCCAGGGCATGCTCTGCAACTGAAGATTTTTCTGGCTGGTTCAATCTGATCGCACGCTGGTGTTCATTCAACTTGTTGAAATAGTTCTAGCAGTCTGGCCAATGTAAACTTTCCCGCAGACACATGGAATCTGGTAAATCCCTGATGACTGGAGAGGGATGACGATTTTGACTTGTCTTAACATATGTAGAATATTACAAAAAAATGTTGTAGGAAGAACTTTTTTGCTGGACTTGAAATATTTATTTCTGTCATTTACACCTTTAATTAATAATATATTAATTCAATTTTTTATTATCTCCATTCTCAAAATTAGGAAAGTGCCTTCGATACATGACTAATTTTCAATCTGACATGTGTCGTTAACTATCATATCGTTAAAGTAGTAGCGATTTAGATGAATTGCCTGTCAATTATCGTTGGATAGGTAACAATGGTCCAATTCTATGGTCCCCAAGGAGCCCAAATAAGACAATTGCAAATTTTTGGGGACGTTTAAAACAAATAGTGTATGCAGAAAACTTATCAAATGATACAGAAGTATTAAAAAAAATCGCATAATAGATACTACATTCGTCTTAACAGTTGAAAATATCCAGAAAAGCTTTAAAGAACTGCGTCGTAGGATTGAGTTATGTAGCGACAAAGGTGGAATGTTAATAGAATAATTTAATATTTGATTTTTGTTTGAATGATTTAATAAAGAAATTCTAATATTTTTTTTGTTTTGTTTTGATTATTAACTCAACCCAAGTTATTATTGTAGTTTCAATTGCAGATTATTTCTTTAAAGTCAAGCAAAAATATTTTTTCCCTCTTGTAAAATCAATCCGGGTACATACTGTATATAAATAAAAATAATAATTTTTGTTTTCTAAACTTAAACGAATTATATATAACAGAGCATACAGAGTCTGGGAAAATGCCCCCCTCTTTATTTTTTTTATTATAAATAAAAATGTTACAATGTTAAACAGTTAAATTAATATCAACAAAGTATACATTTGTTTGTTACTTATTTATTATTACTTATTATTTACTTATTTATTTGTTATTTATTTTCACATAACCACCTAGAATATTTGAATAAAAAATATTTCTCATAAATCTCAATTATCGCATTTTCTTAATAATAACTAATACATCGAATGAAAAGAAAAAAAAATGGCGGTTTATATTTTAGTAAAATAATTATAGGTTGCTATTTAAAAAACAAAAGGTGATAGTTGTATCTTGTAAACCTGTCTTTATAAAAAATATATCTATATTTGCCATCAAATAGTATATTTAAAATAATAAAACTTTTATATGAGCCATGATTTTTTTTACTTATAATAAAATAGTTAAGGGGGGGGGGGGGAGTTTGTCACTCTGTATACAGGTAATGTATTTTTAATATATACGTAGAAAAGAAGCGTATTATAAAGCGTTTTATACAATATAAATTTACTCGGAAATCAGTAATATAATAATGACTTTAATATATAATTAAGTTTCAAAGTAATTTAACAATAAATAGAATCTGGTTAAGATGTAATTGATAATTAACCAAAACACATTAGTTTGCCCGAATTTTCAATAATAATTTATCAACATTACCCCCGGCGATTTATTTTCAACTTCCCATTATTTATTGGTTAAATTCTGTCGAAAATTCGGATAGGCCAACGTCTGCGGTTACCTCTTGATATTCCTGTCTTGGAAATCAATTAAAAAGTTAAATTTGTTTATTGTGTGAGCAGTCGCCCCAATCTGATTTTTCTGATTGAATAAAATTCTTAACGAAAATTAATAATTCAAGACTGAAATTGCCTTATATTTTATAATATCGACGAATAAAAGCTTAACTTTATTTTAGGACCACGAAGTAATTACGAACTTTTAATAAATCTAAGGGAAGATATATTCAAAACTACTGGACTAACTTTCTGTAACTACTAAAGTTTGAACGGCATTATGTTATTAATGTAATTACAAAGTTTTAAATAGTGAATAGGTACATTAATTATCATTATTTTCTATATTTTATAATCCTATATTATATGATTTTTATCTTATTTGTTTCAGAGGTGAGTACTGCTACCTTATCTTTTTTACTTCTAAGAAAACTCATCTGCAGATCTTGTAAGTATGAATTATTGCAATAATCGTTATCACAATTTTGAATTAATTTATTATGAAAGATGGGCAATCAAACCTTTGGTATGAGTCACTTGATTTTACTCCCAACTCTTGGTCTATAATTTTTTAGACTTACCTATAACAAGCATAGACTTTACCACTGCATATTTGAAATTTCTTTTAAGAGCAGCGGCATCTGTAAGAAAAATATATAAAATTAACTTTATATAAACCAATAAGAGACTTCTAGTAAAAAAAAAAAACAAATTACAAAATTCTATACAATGCTTTCTCCTGAAATCCACTGAAAGCTGTATGTTCCTTTCAGAAGCTTTAATCGGATTTACAAAGATTTGCTACTTTTTGTAGTTTTGAATTTTACATAACAGATTTACCGTACTCGGGGGATTTGCTAGCATTTCTTCAACAAATATAATTTTATATAACGTAATAGAATAGCGTAACCTTTACTATCATTTTATATTATTTAATAAAGCAGAGTTTATGAGTATTTTGTTTTGCTTCAAGGTCACAAATGAGGTATGTGACCTGGAGCAAATAGGGTACCTTTATATACAGGGTATGGCCATGGGGCAAGATCGCCGGCATTAGCGGGCCAATGTCAAACATACTGATAATTCATTTCCCTATTTATTTGTAAGAAATGTGACATTATATTATACAGGAATATTAAATAATCACACTATGAATCTATAAAGGTAATAAAAATTCATTTATTTAAGAGATACACAATTATTATTATGACATACATTTAGAGGTTATGTAGAGCATATGATATAGGTTGTTATTATCACATCTAATTTAATAACTGTAGTAATTATTTACAAAATAAGTATATATTCTAAACTTACCTTTTAAAAATTTAAATGTATGTGCTTAATATTGGTAATTTTTATGTGTTTTCAATATTACCAGTCATCGTAGTCAGCTATCTCAAGAAAATACACAAATAAATAAAATAAAAGTATTACTTACACTTTAAATAAATATTAGAAGTATACTTAAATGTGTTTTGCATTAAAATTAAACAAATAGCCACGAAAATACATAATAATTTGCGCAACAACAACGAATAGTGGCCCGCAAATGGTGGACGAAACGCGAGCCACCTCATGGCCATTCCCTGAGTAAATTCAGAGAGAATATTAATATATTATTAATATAGAATTAGACGTATTTATTTTCTAATTTGTTAAATATTATTAGAATTCGAGAAAAACGACATTATTACATTGTTATATGCCGTTACAAAAGATTTAATGCAGTATTTCTTCAATTTCTTAATTACATAGTTCATACTTCAAATGTATGTAACTGATAGATGTCACTGTCAAAAATATTATCATTTCAAACTAATAATAGTAACGTTTTAAAAAGAAAATTGTAAATAGAACAATAGTTATATGGAAAGGAACATAATATACTTAGTTTCCAGCATTAGTAAATATACAGGTATGTATATAAATACCCACTTTATAACATTTAGAAATTATATTTTAATTGGAAAAATGTTCAATATCAAGTAACTTTTTTCTTTTTAAAGAATGCGCTTACATAAAATTATTAAAGAAAATTGAATAGCCAAACATTAAAATCAAGTTAGCCTCTTTCTATCAAATTACCCTTCGATATTAAAATCCTACAGGATCGATATCCAATCAATTACCCTTTCATCCCATCCTAACCTCACAATGCAAACCTAACCTAAAACACGCAAGTTCCTTCCACCTGTATTTGTAGCTGCCCGTCGGAGCAAGGGTTAATTACTCCTCATTAGGCGACATCTCACGCGGAAGCTGTCGAACCGGACGTGCTGGCAGCTCTGCACAAACCCTAGGCACCGGAACATCCGGTGCGTAAAACGGAAAACTTGCTCACCATTAAAAACGCGGGAACTTTAAACGTAATTGATTTCGAGTTTATGCTGCGTTGGACAAGGGATGATTAAAGGACGAAGGGTGGACAAAAGAAAAGGGATTAATGAATTTAATGTATGTTTAGGGAGGTTTTAAATTTGCTATAAAACCAGTGGAACATTGAAGATTAAAACTGTAAAACTGCCCGAACACAGAAGATCCGAGGGTGATAATTTTTATAACTGAATTGCACAAACACGAAGTATACAAAAATTATATAATTTTAAAAGGGACTACTTTTACCTTCCGTCATCTTTAGGTAAGGAAGGTATTGTCTTTGGTCAAAAAATTCAATGATGAGTTTTTAGTGAATAAGCATGTTTTAGGCTCCCTATAATACGATTTTACCATTTTTACGATGATGTCTGTATGTATATATATATATATATATATATATATATATATATATATATATATATATATATATATATATATATATATATACAGGGTGATTTCTAACGTACGGACGAAACTGATAGGGCAACTAGAGGGGACCAAAATATAGTTTTTTTTACAATAAACTTTTGATCATAATCGAATAACAAGAAAGATACAACGGTTTAAAGTTCTTATAAACTGAAGCATTTTTTTATAAAATACGGTAATAACTTACGTTTTGAATTCAAATTTAGAATATTTGAGAGTTAATTAAACAAAGTTCAGTTAAAATTTTATTAAAATTTTTATAAGATGAAAGGTATAGCTATTTAAATTGTTCTTTAAAATATTCAGTCATGGGTGTTCGTTTATTGAGAACCGCTGATTTATTTAATTTAATCATGTATGTAGGTAAGTCAAAATTACTTAAACGTCAAAAATTAAATAGGTTATTTGTTAAGTCATTAATTCGACTGAAATGGTTAATTTCACTAACGAAGAATACGTTTGTATCTTGTCATCATTTTATTTGATGTTTTCTGCATACCGTAAAAATAATACAACAGAAATGTATCAGATTGTGTGAGAATTGTTTCTAATGTAAACGCGAATACAGTAAGCTCAGCGGTACTCAATAAGTGGGCGTTAATTTATAAGAACTTTAAACCGTTGTATCTTTCTTGTTATTCGATTATGATCAAAAGTTTATTGTAAAAAAAACTATATTTTGGTCCCCTCTAGTTGCCCTATCAGTTTCGTCCGTACGTTAGAAATCACCCTGTATATATATATATATATATATATATATATATATATATATATATATATATATATATATATATATATATATATGTGTGTGTCTGTGTGTGTGTGTGTCTGTGTATGTGTGTGTGTCTGTGTGTGTGTGTGTGACAAAAGTTTCGGATCCCATAACTTCAATACCACGATTCCAAAAATTATATTTTTTTCGTATTCCCCAAGTTTACATCCAGAAGAACAACTGATTAGATTTTGGTTATAATTGGTGAACCGGAAGTAGCCTTATCTAAGATTTAACAGTTAAATTTGTTTTATTGACATTTAACGTTATTATAACTTAAAGACTATATTATTGTCTATACGATTTGATTGCATTTTATACTTTATATTCAATAGATTTTAATGATTAAGCACGTTTTAAGGTCCCTAGAATCCGATTTTAATATTTTTACATATATGTCTGTGTGTGTGGATGTGTGTGTATGTGTGTGGGGATGTTGGAAAAACTATAATACTTAATATCTATTCAACTACATATTTCTCAATCGGACATTACTGGGAAGAGCTGCAAAGGTTTTGGTAATAATTGGACAACCGGAAGTAGCAGATTCATAAAAGAAATCTTCTAAATATTATTTTTTGAAAATTTTTCTTCTTGCTACTGTAGTAAGAGTAAATTCTCTATTTGATACATATAAATATTTTATTATATCTTTTATAGATTTAGAGATAAAGAAATATAAGTTATATAATAATCTGTTGTAATAAATTTCACTGCCCACATAATGTCATGCAAATCAATTGAAAAATGTTTGTAACTGACAGATAAATATGAGTGTCAAAAATCCAGAGACATTATTGAAGATTTTTTCTGGAAAGTACATATATTATATTATTTCCTATTGTATTAATAGTAAAAGATTTACAATTATAGGTATATTACATATACCCTTCAAATTGACATTTAATTAAATACTTTTAAATTGACATACCTTTCTTTGTTCATAGCCTACTCCGAGTTAGATTTTTTTTGTATGTTGTAGGCATGTCTAATTTCAGTATAATAATTACTTCATTATATTGTCAGAGAAAAAAGTATTATACATTTTAAAAGCTTTATTCAAAAAACTAATTTATCATTTTTTATCGAACAAACTATTGTAAAAAGTTAATTTAAACATTATCCATTTATCAAAAAAGTTGAAGTTCGTATACCGCTTCACTGTAAGCTCTTTGTATTTGTCGTAAGCGAGTGAAGGATCAACTGAATGGATGCTAAATATTGATGCATGTATATTGCGCTTGAAAAATACTTCAATCGGAGCATCGAAGTGCCTGTCATTAAAAATGTTATATAACTGACACATGGTAATTAATACTTGAGTATTAATATTTCCATGGAAATCACTCTTTATATATGTATTTTAGTGTATTGGAATGTTCAGCCAGAGCACATTTGTTTGCCGACAAATCAAACGTGGTTTATAAAGATCACTGTTCCACTAACAACTGTAAAACTACGTACGGTGTAACAACCAAATGTTACTCGAAGATCCGAATGAGCGAACATCGCAGATCAACACGGCATACAAATGTGCTCTGGCTGAACATTACAATACACTAAAACAAAATTGAGATATGGAAAATTTCAAGATTTTGGAGGAAGCGCAGAATTACTCCAAACTTATGTTTCTTAAAATGTTACATATCAGGGATGATTGCAATAACATCAATGCAAGAACTGATATTCAAGGACTTCACAGCGTATATTTTGATGTATTGGAAAAGTTCAAAAAGGAAAAGGCAAATTTCAGGCCAAACTGAGTTTCATTAGATTCCTTACATTTTATTTAAATTCCTACAACTTGCTACATTTATTGGTGTACAAAGGACGAGTAGGAGTCTGTATCAATGAGGTCACCAGAAACCTTACACAGGATATTTCCGGCTATTATCCGTATTATTCAGTTGTCGTTTTTTAGAGCAAATGGATGTGTGTATGCTCTTTGTATTTTTTGTACGATGTTTAATAAATTTGTACGAATATATTTTGTGTTAACACCTAGTCCACATCACAGTCGAGAAATTACCGACAATAAGTATTATATACCTAATATTGTTTATTTTTTGAGTAATTTAAATTTCTTTCTAAATTGTTATTTTGGTTACACATTTTTCAACATAACTCTTTGGCAGGTCATCCAAAGTAAAAAATGTAAAAATCCTTTTTACCTCTCGCTAAGAGAGATATTGGAATCATGCTAAAAATCGCATATCCAGATTTTAGTGAATAAGCACGTTTTAAAGTTCATAGATTCCGATAATAACAGTTTTACGATGATGTCTGTGTGTGTGTAGATGTGTGTGTGTGAGGTTGTTGTAGGTATGATTTCTCAAATTCTGTAAGACAAAAGACCTGTGTAACTACGGATTCCTCAATCTAACAGAAATGGGAAGAGTTGAATAGATTCTGGTAACAATTGGACAACCGGAAGTAGTAGTATTTTAACAAAAACCTTCTAAATATTATTTTTTAAAAATGTATGTTATTACAAAATTCTCTATCCGACATATTTAAAAAAAATATTATACCTTCTATAGATTTAAAGATATATGATCTGTAAAATAATCTGTTGTAGTAAATCTCACAGCCTTCTCACAGCCCAAACATCTCCATGGTAACTACTTGATAAATTAAAATGTCTTTAATTGACAGATAAATGTCACTAATGTCAGTGTCAAAAATTCAGAGATAGTACTGAAGGCTTTTTCTGGGAACAATATTCAATATTTCTTATTGTATTATTAATTATATATTTAAAATTATAGGTACATATATACATTATAGGCACATGAACCTTTCAGAAATACCGTCAATCCCGTTAATGAATTTGAAAAACCTGGAACATTTAGAAGAAATGGAGAAAACTTAGAATGAATTTAAAATTATAGAAAATACGTAAATATAAAGATTAGGTGTAATTAGAATTTTTATGTGTACAAGAAATGTTAAATACAATATTTATATATACCACAATGGAAAGAGCGAGAGGTATTGTGATGGCCACAACAATTTTTTTGTACAAAAAATACGAGCTTTAATTTTGTAGTCTATTTTGAGAAAACTTAAATTTATTCGGAGTTCCGACCTAAACAACATTATATTAAAATCACAACTCCGCACCTTTTGCAAGGTAAAAACCTCTACTGACTGAAGTATAAATGTGTCCCTCTTATAATGATTTCAAACTTGCCCAACTCTCTTCAAATGGCAAATAATAACTTCGCTAAACTTTGAAAGCTTGTCTTCTAAGCGATTTGGAAACTATTTCCCTACCGTTTGATGTTAGTATAGTTCACTTCAGTCTAGACGATGTAATTCGCCACTGATGCGGTTGTGGCACATTGCAGGGAACATGCATATCAACATCGGAAACTATGAACGTAAAGTTATCTCGACTCCATTGTGAACTCGATTGTTGCTAAAATTATATAACCACTGTCTCCACACTACGGTACGGTACTGAACTGCTCGGTACGGTGTAATGTGCTGTCCGACACATGCTACTGTCATGTTCTAAATGTTCATGAATGTGAGCCAAAATGTGAGAAATAAACAAGCAAGGTTGGAATTTCATTTAGTTTGTTTTACTGCACTTTGAAATTGGAATTTAATTACGAGTATTATTATAAACTTTTAACATAAATCAGTAGTAATAAATTTTATTTTCTATTGGAATTTTGTACTATAGTAAAATTAACCATTAAAATTATTTTAATATTAATTCCATGTTCCTTACCACATAAGATTCTGGAATTAATATGACAAATTAAATGCCAGACGACTAAATAAATTTTATTTTGCGTGCTTGATAACCTGTAAAATCAAATTTTATACCTTTTGTAATTTCTAAAACTAAATTTGAAATTTTATAAACATAATTCATTTGTAGTGATAGCCATGGAATAGACATTTTCAGTTTAACAACTATCTCTTTCTATCTCTGCACCTACTAAGTAAAATGGCGCCTGCAACTGTTAACTGTTGTCAAAAATATTAAAGTCAATGAAATACCTCTATTCTCGGTGAAAATTTGCATCGTTAGACATTTTAGCTTCAATAAAAGCTTTTGTAACTTCTTTCGAGAAGTTTTTTACCTCTCGCTAAGAGAGGTATTGGATTCATGCTAAAAATCGCATATCCAGATATTAATGAATTAGCACGTTTTAAGGTCAATCCGAATTTAACATTTTTACGATGATATCTCTGGTGTATGTGTGTGTGTGGATATTAGAAGAACATATTTTCCAATCGGATATTAATGGGCAAAGTTGAAAAGAATTTGGTAACAATTGGACAACTGGAAGTAGCAAATTCTTAAAAAAACTCTTCCAAATATCATAATTTTTCATTCTAAATTTAGTGATTTTCCAATATCATGTGGTTTATTTTCCTCGACAAGTAAATTCCACATTCCTGGTGACAAATTAACTACGTGATTTAGAAAATCTTGAAATTTTAAATGAAAAATTCTGACATTTGACATCTATGTACATAATTACTAATTGTCATTCTGACATGGGCCTATATATCTGCTTGTCAAGGCCAACAATTTCACATGACTGTTCGCGCCCTATACTTATGTAACAAAAAACGGAAGTGGCGAAAGATTTTTAGTTGTCAAATCAATAACTATTGGATAATTTTTTTAACCAGTTGTTAAAAATTAACCACTGAGTTACAGAATAGACCTCTAGTGTGTTAACTCTGGTTAGCTATTTGCATTATTGTAATCAAATTATCTTTATTGAAATTCAATATTGTTGTAATCAATTTTTTTAAACAAACTAAATGATATAATCAGATAGATACATATACTGATTAAATTATCTGTAGTTTTGATACATACAGATGCACATACGAATACACATCTGATCAAAAACAAACAGTTGTAATTATTATAATCAATTTTTGTAAAAAATAAAATCTCAATTTTTGTTAAAATACCATAGCTATCAATGAGTAAATTTTATAGTTAATTTATGGGACTAAAATATTATCTAATTTACTTGTATTTGGTGTCATTTGATGCAGAAATTTAATATATTTCTATTGATATAACCATTGTTGTCAGTTGAAACGAAGAACAGTCTGGGAAAAACGATTTCCGTGTCAACGGGCTATGTTCGTTTTTCTAGTATTCACCTGGTATCTCGTATATCCAGATCGAAAAATGCAATTTGTTATTGAAACGTCGTAAATAATAGTATTCTACTCGCGTATATTTGCTGTAACTCACTGGGACAAATTACATCAATCGCCACTCGCCACTGAGTTACGTTGATCATTAACACGTTTGTTGTGCTCGTAATTCGATTTCTACTGAATTTCCGAAATTCGTTGTTGATATATATACTATAAATAACACTGATCTTTATCTAAATTATATTCATGAAAGTATAAGCGAACAGATAATTCCATAGTCTGTAAATACCAAGTTTGAAGTGAGGAAACTTATTCGATATCAACCTCATCAGGATATGGAGGATTTAAGAATATAAACCCTGCTTGGAAAACAGTAAAAGCGTAAACAAATCTTGCGGATCGAATAAAATTCCTTAGTTTTGAAGTTATATTATGTCCGTGTGAAACTTTGGCAGCAGATGTGTGTAATCAACCGCGAACAGAAAGAAGAAATGCGCAAACGTGGAGTTGGATGTTAGATGAAGTCAAAAAAGAAACCATTCAACTAGAATCTGTCACATATCGGGAAATTGTAGAATTTTCTCTCAATTTTAAGACTGCTGAATGTTTTCCAAGGATAGAATAATCATAAAGTAACGAAAGTGTAAGAAATTTAGTACTCTCTTACAAAATTCTTCTGTAATATATTTCTTTTCATATAAAGAAGACCGAAGTTAAGTAACGTTGCCTGTAGTAATTCATCGCAGTTTTTATCTATGTCTGGGTGTCTGTTTTTTTATTCACATATTTCGGTTGACAATATATCTAAACCGTTGAGAGCGCTTATCAAATGTCACGAGCTCTCAAAGGTGAAGTGGAGATAAAAAATTATTTAACGTTCAGTGGACTTTCCAACTTTTCAACTGAAAATCTACTGGGGACTTTCTAACTTGAAATTCTACCACAAGCTGTTATGTATTTTTTTTTTAATTTGGCGATCTCTTTACCTATTTATAAAATGTTCAAAATGAAAAACGGCATCGAGTTAAAAGCAAAAAAAATTGATGTGGCCAGCACATAACCTCTCGCCGTATATTTTACCTGGCTGTATACATAAAGCAAACAATATTTTTAGAAATACAAATAATATAAGTATTCATATAAGTCTATGACGTATAAACTTCTTTATTATTCAATAAGAGCATGTCTCAACACAAAACAATTTTCACATATATTTACAAAATCTATAGGATATTTTACCATAAATTATGTACAATAAATTACAAAGTAGAGTTTACCATATATACATTTTAGGCTGGTAACAGGGATTTTCAATTCTAACAACGTTCTTGTTTACTTTCTCTTCATATTCTTCTAATTAAAAACATTAATTTTGGGCGGTCTAAAATCTACATATCTGGATATGTGCATCTATTCTTACATATCTTCTTTTACATTTTATTTTTTCATACATGTTGTATCTAACTAACACATTGATTTCCTTTAATAAAGTGATGGATAAATTGCACTCCGATTATTCTCATAACGATGTGTAATTTTGTCAATATTTACAACTTACTTGAGCAGAATTTGATAGCTTTTGTAGTTCAATGTTACCCTAGTCTACAGTGCTCGTGTACATTGTCCTATAATGTTTGAAACAAATTTAAGTCCTTCAACGTAGACTTGTCACCTCCATAATAGTCACAGATCATCAGATCAAGAATTAAGATATTCTCCAAGTACATTTTTCTTTCATTGCTCATTATTTCTTATGGCCACACTATAGAAAATAATATTATTTTATTCGATTTTGACGTTTTAAAATGTCATTTTAACTCCATGGCAACAAGTATAAGAAACTGTTTATTTTTGATAGTGAACTTGAAAAAAATTAAATCACTTTCACTGAATTTTAAGCAACATTTTAAGTCATTCTGCAACAAATAATGACAGTTTAAAACATAAAAAAAATGAATAAATATCTAACAACGATTATTAAATTTAATTCATAATGCTTGTTATTAATCCTTCGTCAAAATTGAATAGAATATTGTATAAACCACGTGAGTTAAGAATGTTTATTTATGGGCTCGTAGACTTGTCACCTCCATAATAGTCACAGATCATCAGATCAAGAATTAAGATATTCTCCAAGTACATTTTTCTTTCATTGCTCATTATTTCGATGAGATACAACTTTTCTGTATTTTACGTTGCAGAATGGAGACCATCTTCACTTTCATCTTATGTTTATAACATTTAAATATCGTCTTCCTCCGGGCTGTATTCTCGCTTATATCTATTCTTTATATTTAGATTTTTAAATTTTAAATCCATTCTATGAAGAAATTTTGTCCTTCTCTTATATTTTTTCGAAATGTTTCCAATGATCGCTAGTAATTATTAAATATCATAATTTTTCATTCTAAATTTCGTGATTTTTCAATTCCATTGTAGTTTATTTTCCTCAACAAGTAAATTCTACACTCCTGGTGACGTGAACTTACAAAATCTTGAAATTTTGATTGAAAAATTCTGAGATTTGACATTTATGTATATAATTACTAGTTGTCATTTTGACGTGGGCCCACATATCTGCTTGTTAAGGCCAACGAAGTCATATGACTGCACGCGGCCTATATTTATGTAAACAAAAACGGAAGTGGCGAGAGGTATTGTGCTGGCCACAACAGATTTTTTTCACTTCACTATCATGTGAATGATTTATTGATTTAATATTACACAAGTACTAAGGAACTCCATTAAACGCCCGTCTCCTACAATAGTTGGAATGAAATCAAGAATTAAAGAAAAACTTAAAAAGAAAATAAATTAAACTTGGAACTCTTGTGCAAAGTATAAATAAGGGTTGGTAGTGAATGTAATTGATTAATTACAGCAAAATACGATGCAATATCATCCGCAAACTTCCTGAATCTATTTAGATAGTTTAGCTTTGATTCATTAATTTTAGCAGTGGTGTAATCAAGACTTATGCAAAGGTGGGGGGGGGGGGGTGGCTGCGGCTACCATGTACTTATAATCATAATATTGACTGTCGGGTCCATTATTTTTGATTTTTTGTGGGAAGTACATACATTATATTACTTCTTATTGTATTTATAGTTAAGTATTAAAAATTATATATTACATATACCCTTCAAAAATACTACCAATCCCGACAATGAATTGGAAACATTAGAAAAGGACAAAATTTCTTCATAGAATGAATTTAAAATTAAAAAATCTAAATATATAGAATAGATATAAGTAGAATTTTTGATGTAGAGTGTAGGTATACAAGAAATGTTAATTACAATAGGGCGCGAACAGTCATGTGACTTTGTTGGCCTTAACAAGCAGATACGGGGGCTCGTGTCAGAATGACAGCTAGTAATTATGTACGTAGATGTCAAATATCATAATTTTTCATTCTAAATTTAGTGATTTTTTTTAATATGTTTTGGTTTCTTAACAATTTTAAAAGGAATTTCAAAAAATTCCGTATTGGGAAAATCCATTACTTATGGCCACACTATAGAAAATAATATTATTTTATTCGATTTTGACGTTTTAAAATGTCATTTTAACTCCATGGCAACAAGTATAAGAAACTGTTTATTTTTGATAGTGAACTTGAAAAAAATTAAATCACTTTCACTGAATTTTAAGCAACATTTTAAGTCATTCTGCAACAAATAATGACAGTTTAAAACATAAAAAAAAATGAATAAATATCTAACAACGATTATTAAATTTAATTCATAATGCTTGTTATTAATCCTTCGTCAAAATTGAATAGAATATTGTATAAACCACGTGAGTTAAGAATGTTTATTTATGGGCTCGTGGGCTAAACGTTCTTCTCGTGAATAAACATTATCTTAACTCACTTGGTGTATAAATATATATATTATTCATAGTCTATCAATTTATTTTTTCATTATCCAAGAGAGCTAAACCATTACGCTTTTCTTTCGCCATTGTAATTCTTAAATAATTTTTAAAATATTTTAATGTAGAAAATGATTAATTTAAATGCAATTCACTGGGCTTTAAAGGGGGGGGGGTCGAGCCTCCTCCTGAATACGCCACTGAATATATTTATAAACAAATAAAACTATACTTTTCTGTAAACTTTTAAAAATAATCTGAAGATTGCAAGTTGAAATGTGTTCAGTGACTGAGAATATTGATAAGCTGAGCGAACCTTGTTGTTTTTTATACCCTTAATTACCACACTATCCCCTAATAGAATAACGATTTGGTGAAGTGTATTTTCAGTAATTTAGTAATTTGAACTAGAAACTTTCCAACAAAAAGAAGATGAACTAAGTTCAACTTATCTGGCTTAGAAAGTTGAACGAAATTAAGTTTATAAGTCAACGCCAAAGTTTAGAATGTGCAATATTTGTCTATTCACATATTCAAAAGTTTCGGAAGTTTATAAACTTATTCACTTAATTTATACAGTCACAGCTCATATCAACGGTGATATTAATTTCCCATTTCAACACAAATTTGCAATTAGTAAAATTATAATTAAACAAAAGTAAATACAAACATAGTTTATATTTTATTGAAATGTCATTTATAATAGGTCCGTCCCAGTGTTTTTTTTTTATTTTTCTATAAATTTAAAAATAGAAATAGCCTAAATTTTTATTTTCGAAATAGTAATGCGTAATACCACAAAATAGATATTTTTCTAATAAGTACGGGAAATTAGTGATTCTGAATGAATAAAAAAAATATGTGACGTCTGCATGGTAGATTCGTAGACGAAGACCGATACACTGGAACATACAAAAAGTTCCGATACATTAATTTGCTAAAAACAATATTATTAGTTCAGTTTTATTATTATAATAAAAAGCTATATTGGTTAGTTTTTATAGTTTATGATATATATATTGAAATTCGATTATAGTCATATACCCCAATATCTTATGTTTTAAATATTATTGCACGAGTGCGGGAATTGAGTATTTACTGTACTCATTTTGAATTTAAGAATTTTTTTTCCCGAATTTTTTTTTTTCTGGAAATCGTCTAAAAATAAGAAAAATTATAAAATGTATTTTAAATGTTTGACATCATCATTATCGTCATCATCTACTACCTGGGCGGCTAAGCATAGTATTTTTAAGCGATGATTAGAATATTGCATTCATGACAACAAAAATATTTTTTCAATTATTTCGTGCACTTATTTTGAGAGAGCGAATAATTATTTTCCACATAATTCTTGAAGATTATTTTACTTGCAAACTTACTTTTACATTCAAAATTCATATGCAGTATGTAATTTATAAAAAGCTGTAGACTTACCAGAATTATTTTTAAATATATACTTTTTATTTTTCGTAAAATATTACTAATCATTTTCAACTCGCTTTCATTTCTTGATTATATCTGAATTTAATTTTCAAAAATAAATATCTATAAATAAAGCAAAAGAATTTGTAATTCATTGAATCCTTTAAACCCTGTATTTACTTTGAACATCAAAGTAATCAGATAATATTTTTAATTAATTTGAAACTCTTGTAAAAGATAAACAGAAAATAGATAATTTCTGGATGTTTGAATTTGTTTACAAATAATTACTAAAGGAAATTTACTTCAAAAAGGTACAATTTTATTCTGAAACAAAAAATTATTGACCCAAAATAAAATATATTTATTTTGTCTTTCATCTAGAAAATTTTAACAGAATTATTAATCTGAAATATGCCGTGATGATATATTTATTTTAAATATGGGATATAAGTAAATATTTACTCATTTGTTAATGTTTTTGATTGGAATTTTATGTTATTAATTGTGTACAATATAAACATATTTAATGAAACTCACTGACTGGTACCACAAGCCATGTTTTAACTAAAACGCTGATGGCGTACGCTGACTGACTATGAATAATTGTAATTTACTATTTTGATTAATAATTAAGGGTGTGTAAACACAAGACTAGGTCTAAATAATAAATATAATTTCCACGACTTGATCCCCACGACATCAATTGTAACCATGATTCAAACCGCCAGGGGTGGGAGGGAATTGATGACGTCATGTTGTCGGGTGAAATCGGGCGAAATCGTCTGATTTCCGTAGTATTCATATAAATCAAAACTGAAAACTGACAGTATACAGTATAACTTATACCGTTATATTATTATTCAGCAAAATTCGAAGTAAGACATTTATTTCGCAATAATAAATCAATTGAATAATTATGATGTAATTTAAACTAACAGTATTATAATAAAAATAACCTGTATTGTGTCAGTTTTGTTATTCATCAAAATTCGAAGTATAAATAGTTATTTGGCAATAATAAACGTATTGAATAAATACGATATAAGTATAATGTATAAAATATAGATAACCTCTTTATCTTATCCAAAAGCAAAAAGTTGCAATAATTGTCGGCAATCTTAGAAACACTGTCTTTGCAAGAGCAAAATGCACAATATAATACAAGAATTAACAAAACTACCAACACACAACGAAACACAAATTATCGATGCCAGAATCAAAAAATCATCTTTATTACATGATTGACAGAATGGCATGAATATTCAAATAAATCAAATATTTGAAAAAAAAATTGTTACCGCGGTTACAATACAGTTTCTTTTTCATTTTTTGCCGTCGGTTGGACGGAGATAGTATATACACCTTCGAAACACCAACGATAAATGAGATAGCGAATAAAAGTCTCATATATGTCATGTGTGTACGACAAAGATGCTAGATAAAAGTTTAGCAAATTTTTGCTTCAGAAATTAATGACATGGGGATCAACTCGGAGATACAGAGTGTATGTATGTACATATATTTATTGGGTAGAATGTAGAAACCATTTCACTCTCTGGTGTACTGTACACCATCGTATCAGGTGTTCCCTGATCGTGTCTAAATCAATTCTGATCGATTCATACCGATTAATTACAGTCTTTCACTATCGTTACATTACACCCCAAGTCCGTAATTAATTCAACGGAACATAAAAAAAAATTCTTCAGATGAATTTAGGAATTTCAACTTACGTAACGATTTAGATGTTATTGTATATTCGGGCATCAGCGCCCTCCCAATCATCATCAGGTTACAAATACGTCCAACGAGCGTATTCGTGATACGCCCTGTGATAAATCTATGCAAAAATTATACGAGTATATTATTACTGGCTTCAATTAATATGGTACAATAAATTAAAAAATTGTCGTCCATTACTTCTAGCCTTATACGGTTTTTAATATACTGTTTTATTTCATGGCAACTCAACCAGGAAGATTTTCCGATAAAGTGCTCATATAAGGAAGTTTTTCGTCGCTTAAACACGTAATTTTTGAGATATTTCTTTTGCTGTTTTTCGCAATACAGCAACTGATTTTCGTCTTATTAGTTTATCGACACGTGCAGAGCTTTTTCAATAACGTTTGATCCTTTCATCTATTTTCAATCTGCTACACATTTTGGAGACACAAATTTATAGAACATAATTCACACTTGGTTTCGCGAATGATTATATGACAATTTTAAAAAATACATTTTTACAAGTAGGTATATACTTTAAGCAACTACATTGTCCAGCAATTAAAAATAAATAAATTCAAGAAGATTCACTTCGTTTTAACCTTGTATGGTAAACTTTTCTGTTGTTTTTAAAATAAACAGTAATGACCGGCTACTAGGGGAAAAGGAAATTACGAAAGTATGATTTTATATGTTGAAGGTTAAAGTCCTATGTTCGGAATTCGGGAATGCCGATCATCACAGGGTGAGACTGAAAAACGGGCCACTCAAAATAACTCTTATTTATAATTATTTTTTTAAATTTAAATAAAAATGCACTTCATGCATATCGTTGAATTCGTAATTTTACGTAGATTCCAAATATAAATGTAAGATGTCCCGTTTGAAATATGAAAGTTAATGTCACTTCCGGTTAAACCGGGACCGCTACTATCACGCCAAATACCATAATTTGTGAGCTTAATTTACAAATAAATCAAGAAAATAATAATTATAAAAATGGTATTTTGAGTGGGTCGCTTTTCAGTGTCTTCCTGTGTATGTTGCTTTTCACAGTGAAATATAATCTGTTTGATAATAAAAATCACATTTTTGAAAGTCATATAAAGTGATAATTAAAGCCCATTAACAATATTAATGTAAAGTGTAAATTACATTTTATGCGAAACACGTGAAATTCTTCATTCTACAGTCTACATAGAAACTAGCCATTTGCGCTCTCTTTTGTCAACGCAAAATGTCACTTTGTCGCTCTAGCGCGACATAGTAGAAAAAACGCTCGCTGTCCAAATTTCTAAATATACAATGTTGAGAAATGTCACTTGTCCACATTCTTAATGGAAACGTTTAGTCAGGAACTAATGGCACTGTAGTGACACATTTACCACCTTTACAAATCAATCTGACATATAACTGCTCTGTCGATATGTTACATAACCAAAAAAAATGCCACACTATTGTGAAAATAAAATAGGGCATTGATTTACAAAAACGTAAGTATAAAATGTTTAGATTAGATTGAAGCAATAGGTCAAGAAGAATAGGAAATAACGATAAATTAAAATTAAATATAAAAGACGTTTTTTATTTATATTAATCCTTATTAATTGAGTAGTGGTGTAAGTACAAAGTGTACATTTTATTATTTTTTGTTATGGTGGAGGACCCCACTGTGGTGACGGTAGAAAAAATCTTGTGTGTGTTTCGAGCGCAAATTGACATTGTCGATTTAGAGAATGCCGCGCGACGCAAGAGCGCGGCAACAACCTCTCAATCGACAATGTCCTATTTTGCGCTCTTAATACACAAATAGCTATTCCCTACCTTGTGGTATATTATTATGATAATTATTATACGGTTATATATATTTCGCAGTAACTTTAGCAAACATACTAACATACGAGTACCTATCATATAATATTCCATAACAAGATTATGTTAAGTAGCAATTTCCTGATTCAAATGAATTGGATGATGTATTATCCCAATTTTGATGTTAATCTGACATTGAATAATAATCTTACTTCCTGTGTAGCTATAATCGATTATTCTAAAGTAAATTACATCTGGAGTAAAATTTCGCTACTATGACCGCCTTTTTGAGAGGTACACTAAATGTACTTTTTGTATACTCTGCATATGTATAATACGAGTTAGTGAGAACACATATTTTATTCACAAGTAGAAATTTGACGCTAGAAGCAGGATTGAAAAAAACCCGTGATTTATATAAAAAAAATCTGATGTGGCCAGCACATAACCTCTCGCCGTATATTTTACCTGGCTGTATGCATAAAGCAAAGATTATTTTTATAAATACAAATAATATATTCATATAAATCTATGACGTATAAACTTCTTTATTATTCAATAATAGCATGTCTCAACATGAAGATATTTTACCATAAATTATGTTACAATAAATTACAAAGTAGAGTTTACCATATATAAATATTAGGCTGGTAACAGCAATTTTCAATTCGAACAACTTTGTTTACTTTCTCTTCATATTCTTCTAGTAAAAACATTAATTTTGGGCGGTCTAAAATGTATATATCTGGATTGTGCATCTATTCTTATATATCTTCTTTTACATTTTATTTTTTCATACTTGTTATATCTAAATAACCTTAATTCCCTTTAATAAAGTGACGGATAGATTGCACTCCGATTTTGTCAATATTTACAACTTACTTGAGAAGAATTTGATAGCTTTTTCGCAATTCAAAGTTACTCTAGTCTACAGTACTGGTGTACATTGTCCCATAATGTTTGAAACAAATTTAAGTCCTTCAACCTAGACTTGTCATCTCCATAATAGTCACAGATCAAGAACTAAGGAATTCTCCAAGTATATTTTTAATTCATTACTCATTATTTCTGACACTGACATTTATCTGTCAGTTACAAATAATTTAAATTATCAACTATTTTTCATGGCATTCTTTCGGCTGTCAAATTTATTACAACAGATTATTTTATATATTATACTTCTTTTATCTCTAAATCTATGGAATATATAATAAAATATTTAAATGTATCAGATAGAGAATTTAATTTTCTTTAATATTACCACGAAAAATTTTCAAAAAATAATATTTAGAAGATTTTTTTTCAAGAATCTTCTACTTCCGGTTGTCCAATTATTACCAAAACCTTTTCAGATCTTCCCATGAATGTCCGATTGGGAAATACGTTGTTAAACAAATTTTATGTCTTATAGTTTTTGAGTAACCGTCCTTCCAACATCCCACACACACACATCCACACACACACACACACACACACACACACACAGACATCATCGTAAAAATGTTAAAATCGGATTGTAGGGACCTTAAAACGTGCTTATTCAATAAAATCTGGATATGCGATTTTTAGCATGAATCCAATACCTCTCTTAGCGAGAGGTAAAAATCTGTAGTGGTATATACAAGTATTGTATTTAACATGCCTTGTACACACTAAAAATTCTATAATTTTAAATTCATTCTATGAGCAAGTTCGAGGGTCTTCCAATTCATTGACGAGATTGGCGGTATTTCTGAAGGATTCATGTAAAATACCTATAATTTTAAATATATAATTAATAATACAATAAGAAATATTAAATATCGTTCCCAGAAAAAGCCTTCATTACTCTCTGAATTTTTGATACTGACATTAGTGATATCTGGTTACTATGGAGATGTTTGGGCTGTGATATTTAATACAACAGATTATTTTATAGACTATATCATTCATTAAGTTATATACCAATAAGAATGCGTAATTTTCCTTAGTTACCACGTATTACAGCGGTTATTATTAAGTAACCATGGTGAACGAATATACGAACCTTTGTATATTCGAATATACCTACCTTCATATATTCACTTACAGGTGCGTTTGGTTATTTTGTTCTATGTACTCAGAACTGGCAATGTCATTTTTTATTATATTTACGGACATGATCTTTTTCATTCGACCACAATATCGAGTATATAAATGAATCTGTAGTTAGACTTTAAGGAGGAAAATCGTGCGTTGTATGCTTTAAGTAGACATTTAAAATCACACTGACAACTCCAAGTGCAGCGATACAAATAATTGAACGCATCTATTATTTGACAGCAAGGCATTATGGAAGTAAAAATTTGACAAGTAAACAAAAAATAATTTGCATCACAAATGTAGAACTACACTGTTGCTAGTTTATTTGAAATACAAGCATTTATTTTAAAATACTAGCAATTCAATGTAATATTACATACTACTACAACTATATTCAAAAAGATAGGTTATGTAGCATACAGTTTGACATTTCTGTTAAAATAAAAAGACCACAGGTCTACGTTAAATTTACTATTTACTTTTTAATTTATTTTTTATTCATGATATAGTCTACTTGTATACAACTCGACAATAGAAAATTCTCGAAATACTCAACGAGTTGCCTATTGGAAATACCACTCGACCTTCGGTCTCGTGATGTTTCCAGGCAACACGTTTCGTATAATCGAGAATTTTCAATCGTCTAGTTGTATAATATATGATTATATTTCTATATCTATATAATAAAAAATAGAGAATAATAGAGAATTTTATATTTTTTAATAATTGTAATGACAAATTTCCAAAAAATATTCAGATTTTTGTTAAAATACTACTATTTCCGGTTGTCCAATTGGTACCAGAATTTATTCAACTCTTCCAATTAGCATGTATGCAGGAACAAAATTAATTTGTGGAAAAATTACTTTAAAATCGAAGATAAAAATCTTTTTCCAATCATTTATTATTGAAGAAAATGTTAATAAACAGTATTTCCACAATTGGATTAGTGTGGTCCATACTAAGAAATAAACTAGGACGAGAAAAGACACAAAAACTTGAAAAGAATTTATAGATATTTAAGAAGAGAAAATATAGGTAAATACAGAAAACTATTAATCTATTACGAATGTTTCACTTTATTAAAATATTAATAATTAAGTAATTCATGTTTATTTTTTATTGGTTATTTAAAATTCCATATACTCTTATTGTCTTACAATATTATATATTGAATATTTCCAACATTCTTTTACTACTGGGTTTTTAAACGGGTTTTTTTTTTGGCTGGGTAATATTACAACTCTGGCTAGAAGTGTTAACCTAATGTGTTAATTTCCGCGAGTGGATAAAATATCTTTTGCTTACATTTTTTTTTTCTAACCTTAAGAACCTTTTTCGATAAAGTACCACTTTAAAAGTAGATGTTATAAATTACATACAAATGACAGGTTTATGTTCAATAAACCAGTGCGTAAAACAGACAATGTGTTATTTGAACTTAGTATATTACAAATTTGCTACATAAATACGTACCTACATAATACTAAAATAATTTTCTAACAGATGCTGATCTTTCTAGTCAGTATTATTTATGTACTTATACCTACAAAACAGAAGTTGATAAACAAAAACAAATTGTAAAATATACCATTTAACATAATATATTTCACGTGAAACGTCTGTTCATGATATAATTAGGTACAAGGCGAGAAATTTATTAATGTGATATATTCGTATTTCCAAATACGTGTTTTGAATGCTTTGCACATTTGTCAACACATAAATTTCACGAATGCTTTTGATAGGCAATGGTGTAAAGAGGAGCATTGAATCAGTTAATTACCCAATATCGTTGGTAATTCAGTGAATAATCAGTAGAACTCCGCATCGAAGAGTCGAAAGCGAAATTCACTGCACACTGTTCAATAAAACGAATTACCATCGGTGAAATTCGAGAGCATAGAATTGCTCTGCCATTTAATCTCCATGTTGATGTAGATGCACTAAACTCTAAACTTAATACACTTACACGTAATTAGTTAATTATATTGTTTTTGTTCTTCTCGCAGTTATTTGCACAAATTAGTTATTGTTATTAGGTAATAAATAAACGGAATCTGTTCTTCTCGAACAATCATAATTATTATGCCACAGATCAGGGGTAGTGATAACGCTTTGAAACTTGGAATTGAAAGACCTCGCGTTAAAATATTGGTAGAGCATAAATGTTTATGTTTATCTCTTTCCATAGTTACTAATGTTATTGATCGTAAATCAAAAATAATAATAACACAAAGGCCCTATTTCTACGGGTTACACTAACTAATATCTAAAAACTCAAAGAAAAATAAAATACCTTCAAGGAACACCTTGATTATTTGTGACTTTTATGACTATAACTAAAAAATACAATTGCAAGTCAAGTAATAAAGATCTGATGTAACCAGCATTCGTATTAATTGCGGTCAATTCCATGTATTATTTTATAAATTCGAAACAGAAAGTTTCTTGTAAAAGATTCTATATTTCCAGTAAAATAATTATTTCAGGAACATACGTATTGTGTAAATTGTTCTTAACACTGACACTTGTTAATTGGTACAAGCCCAAATCCATAATAGTTCGACCGGTTTATATTTTCAACAAATTATAAAACCTATACAAATGGTTAGAAATTTCTACAAAATTCTTTCTTTATAAGATAGACATAAAACTTGAATAATCTGATATGGCCAACACATTACCTTCCGTCAGTTGTATGTATTTTGTACAAATCTTGCAAAAGAGTTGGGCAGAGTTTAGAATAGGGTCCGAGTCCAGCTTTAAAATACATTTTTTTAAATCTGATGTGACCAACACATGACCTCTCGCCATTTCCATTTTATGTTACATAAATAAATATACCATCAAGGCATATTACCCATTGATGAGTATGATGAAATATTTATACCGTGTGGGCGCTTACTAGGCGTTACCTCACGGGCACTCATTGCTGTCGTGGAATGTGCACCACAGGGGTCAATTTTGTGCCATTAAAATTCGAAGTAATTTTTGGCGTCGGTCGAGATCGAACCCGGCTCATATTTAACGAATTTAACAATTATTGTACATACAAATAATTCAAATTCTGTCTATTCTTTCGTTCTATGAGCAATTTTCTCCTACTCTTCTAATATATTCAAAATTCTTTATTATTAGCGGTATTTCTTAAAAATATAATTAATATACCTTTAATATCTATTATTTCTTAGATAGAAAATGTGCTTCTTCAGCAATACAAAATTTAAATAAATTTAAAATGCACTTGTCAAAAGATAAAAGTAATTTGCATAAGAAAAGACTTTCAACTACTGCATTATAAAAGACATGACATTTTTAGCTGTTAAAATTGATATTAATGTACATGCATTATCATGCCGTTTATTCATTATTTATTCTATTGCTCTTAACATTGACCGTAGAGTAAAACTGATGGAACATGCAGTGGCGGACTAAGGAGGGGTGGCAGGGGCGGTCTGCATATGATGTGAATGTGTGTGTGTGTGAGGTTGTTGTATATTACATGAACTCTTCAGAAATACCGCCAATCCCGTTAATAAATTGGAAAAACTTCAAACATTTAGAAGAAATGGAGAAAACTTGCTCATACAATGAATTTAAAATCATAGAAAATATGTAAATATAAAGATTAGGTGTAATTAGAATTTTTTGTGTATACAAGAAATGTTAAATACAATACTTATAATAAGGGCGAGAGGTACTGTGATGGCCACAACAGATTTTTATGCTATACTGAAACAAGTGGAATCAAAAATTTATACGTCATGTAAAGTGTAATTAATTTTGTGAATTTAAAAAATAAAAATTGATTCGTGATCAGTATATCATGTAGTATCTAAAATTACATAAGATACGCTATAACCGAGGATAGGCTGATAAATTTGCCAATTCTATTTATAGAGAGGAAAGCAGGGAAGACATTAGATTTTCAGAAAAATTAAGGTTAGAAAACATGTTTTATACAATTATAACTGACGTAATTTAATATAGATTACATTACACTTTATATATTTTTATTCCGTCAATTTCTTTTCTTATCCAATATAAGCGACCCGACATTACAGGCCGCCCCGGGCCTCCGAAGGAGTTAGTCCGCCACTGGGAACATGTGTTCAACTATGGGAGTATTATTCTGTTTGATGTGTTTCTTGGCGCACATTTAAATTAGATACGTACCAGTAACTAGGCAACATCTCATGGGCACACCTGAATGTTAGTAGAGAATACCACAGGGGAGTTTTAATACAGTCAAAGGACTATGTCACATATGAGGCCAAGTACTTTGCAACACCGTTCGATCATGATATACACATGCATAAATAAGTAGAGTATGAAGTATGTGCTTCCACAGTTTCAAGGTTAATTTAGCTTACATTTTAGAGGTACAAACTTAGTCCTTAAACTATAATTGTTTGATCAAATTCAATTTTTCAAATATATATGTATCTACTTAATTTTATGAATTAAAATAAAGAATACTTTTTAAACACGCTTTTTAATATTTTGTATTTTTGCTAAAGTTCTATATTCAGAGGTTAAGTTATATTTTCTTTAGTTTGTTAAATTCGAATTACTACTCGTATTTGAAGACGTGGTTCTCTCTTTCAGAAAAAGATTATTTCTTTAAAGGACGTATTCCACACGATTCCACTCAACCAAAGACCTACTAGTTCTTATTTACGAGTATGTTTGCTTTGAAATCACATCCAGTCTAGCGGTCTAAAATATCAAATATCTTTGATGAAATCCACCAAATATATACTTAAATATAAGGTTACGATTTTATTTACTTTAACATATTATACATTTACGTTACCGGTACGACAGTCTTTGGATGATGCTACAACAATATCCTTTTCTTGGGTATTTCTTGACTGTTGGTATGATATAAAGGTTATAGATAAATAATTGGAGTTGCACGCTTTTTATTTTATTACCTTGATACTTTTGACGACATCTTCATCCTTTTTTAAGTTTAATTTTCGTTTTGTAATGAATTGTTTCTCAACTATACATTAACTATCCCTGATGATGATTCATTTGGAATCGAAACGTCGGTATGTTAAATAGATGAAATCCTAATAAACATTTTTCACCAGACTGCAACTCCAATTATTTATCTATAACCTTTAAATATCCTTTTCATTTACATTACAATAAGAAAGTATAAATAACCCAGAATTGAGAAATATTTTATACCAATAGCAGTAATTTTCTTGACTGTTGATGTAGAACAATTCTGGTTGCTATTCGATTTATTTTTTTATCGAATTTGAGAACAAGCTAACTATTAACAAGAGACATCTTAAAGGTATGATTTCCCTGGAACTGTTCTGAACTACATTAATGTTGTTAAATGTGCATATTTCCTTCACAAGATGTGAGATTAAATTCGTATAGTTTCAAATTAACTGCACTGCTGTTACTAATTTGAAAATGAGACCCAAGTTTACAGATCATGAAAATAAAATATTAATAGGATTAATTAAAAACCACTAATGTCCGATTTCATTATTGATGAACAAAATATTTTACTTATTCAACTTTTTTACTTACATATACCATATACCATACTTTTGTTTACCAACATCAGTTAGTAATTATTTATTCCACGAATAATCTATTAACGATTTTAGTACGTGAAAAGAACTTTGACTAAATGATGTATAAAATTTTCTTGACAGACAACTATTTTTGAATTATTCGGCAATGGTGAAACCAGGTAAAGAAAGCTCTTTAAATTTTAATTCATTAGGTAAAAGCTACTTATGGGGTACTGAATATCTTATTTCTGTCACTAAAGGTATGTTGAAAACGTATATAAAAATCTGATGTGACCTACACAATACCTCCCGCCATTTATTTTTTATTAATTTAAATCCATATACCTATGGGGTCTCGTGGCTGCGTCCCTGTGTGTCTGGTCGCGAATCTGTGGAACCGGATTCAATTCTTACCAGCATACCTTATATTAACTAATGCTGGAAACTATGTATATTAAGTTGCTTTCCATATAACTATTGTTCTATTTACAATTTTCTTTTTAAAACGTTACTATTATTAATTTGAAATGATTATTTTTTTGACAGTTACATACTTTTGAAATATGAACTGTGTAACTAAGAAATTGTGTTTAGACTGGTTTAGACTCTGGGATTTATAAAATTTATTATTTTATTAATTTATCTACAAAATCTATAGAAAAATTATTAATGCATGCCTGTAGAAAATTCAATAATCTTTAATTTTTACCTCTCGCTAAGAGAGGTATTGGATTCATGCTAAAAATCGCATATCCAGATTTTATTGAATAAGCACGTTTTAAGGTCCCTACAATCCGATTTCAACATTTTTACGATGATGTCTGTGTGTGTGTGAATGTGTGTGTGTGTATGTATGTGTGTGTATGTATGTGTGTGTGTGTGTGTGTGTGTGTGTATGTGGGATGTTGGAAGGACGATTACTCAAAAACTATAAGACTTTAAATTTGTTTAACTATACGAATTTCCCAATCGGACATTCATGGGAAGATCTGAAAAGGTTTTGGTAACAATTGGACAACCAGAAGTAGAAGATTCTTGAAAAAAATTCTTCTAAATATTATTTTTTGAAAATTTTTCGTGGTAAAATTAAAGAAAATTAAATTCTCTATCTGATACATTTAAATATTTTATTATATATTCTATAGATTTAGAGATAAAAGAAATATAATATATAAAATAATCTGTTGTAATAAATCAGCCGAAAGAATGCCATGGAAAATAGTTGAAAATTTAAATTGTCAAAAAATGTCAGTGTCAGAAATCCGGAGACATTACTGAAGACTTTTTCTGGGAAGTACATACATTATATTATTTCTTAATGTATTAACTGTCAAATATTTAATATTATAGGTATATTACACATCTCCTTCAGAAATACTGTTACTCCCGACAATGAATTGGAAACATCTCGAAAAATTAGAGTAGGTCAAAATTTCTTCATAGAATGAATTTAAATTAAAAAAATCTAAATATATGGAATAGATATAAGAAGAATTTTTGGTGTAGAGTGTAAGTATACAAGAAATGTTAAATACATTAAGATGCGAGCAGTCATGTGTCAGAATTATAGCTAGTAATTATGTATATAGATGTCATATATCATAATTTCTCATTCTAAATTTAGTGATTTTCCAATTCCATGTGATTTATTTTCCTCGACAAGTCAATTCCACACTCTTGGTTACAAATTAACTACATGAATTTAGAAAATCTTGAAATTTTTAATGAAAAATTCTGATATTTATGTACATAATTACTAATTGTCATTCTGAAACGGGCCTCCACATCTGCTTGTCAAGACCAACAATGTAACATGACTGTTCGCGCCCTATACTTAACCAAAAAAAGGAAGTGGCGAGAGGTATTGTGCTGGCCACAACAGATTTTTATAATAACATAATCGCGAAAAAATGACATTTAGAAATATTTTTGGAAGAAAAACTATTTTGAGCTTCAAGTAAAGTACGATTTCCGGTTATCCGATTTACACCAAAATCTAATGTCTTCTTTCCATATTAGAATAGGGTCGAAATACAAGGTTTCAAAATTTTGTGATTGATAGTATTTGAGATAGAGTGGCCAGAATATCCACACTCACACACATACACACACATACACACACAAACACACACACACACACACACACACACACACACACATACACACCCACAGACATCATTGTGAAAATGTTAAAATTGGATTAGGGACCTTAAAACGTGGTCATTTACTAAAATCTCGATATGCGATTTTCCCTATACTTCCCTTACCAAGGGTAGCGGGAGGTAAAAAGTTACTATACAAAGTAAAAGAGAAAAGTATATATTGTTCATATTGTGGCTGTAGATATCCACTATCAAATTCTAACCTATAAAAGAGCATCGTAACAGCAACTGCAACAAACTCTGTCAGATAAGAAAAATGTTAGTTTGCATCTACATCGTTTGGTATTCCCCTATCTCTAGTAGAGTATTACCTATTTTTCTATCATTCTCTATTTGTCGCGACGAAACGAGTCTTTCTCTCTGGCACCGTCGTCGAGTGTCAGTCGTCTCTGCATCTGTCAACAGACCGGAAGTCGGAAGTCCGGAGGAACGGAAGTGAATTACTAGCGCCTCGAGGATTCGCAAGTGTCACGACTTGCACAGAGAAACTCTCTAGGACTCTAGATAATTTTTGGTTGGTTAGGTTGGTTGACTTGACCCTGCCACTTCTAATATAACTTCAGAGGAAATCAATTTGCTCGAGTTGTACTAATATTGGAAACTTTCTCATATTTGTTTAATGGTTTAACGTTTATTGATATTACAGTTTGATCAGTTACTAGAAATCCGTAATTATGCGTATTTAGAGCCTTCAGTATATTATACTTTTTCAAAACGTATTTTGTTATACGTATTTAGTTATTCTCTTGATAAAAGTTTTTAGTTAATGTAAGGAAAGCATAATTTGCTTTATCATTTCAAAGGGCTATTTATCTGTCATTTGACATTAAGTTTCGGCCGTATAATTTCTTAAAAAAAAAAAATTAACTTTATTTCGGACAAAACATGTAACTGCACATATTTTACACTATGGATAAAAATCATACAAGTACTAATCCCTCAGAAACCAGTATGGAGGATTCAATTATTTTAATTTGTTTAACATAAAGTTTTTGAAAAAATGAACAAGGAAGTAAAGCTTTTTTACCTCCCGCTGCCCTTAGTAAGGGGGGTATAGGGATCATGCTAAAAATGGCATATTTTCACGATGATGTCTGTACATGGGTGTATGTGTGAGTATGTGTGGGTGTGCGTATTTGGATCCTCTGGACGCTCTAACTCAAATACTATTATTTAGAAAATTTTGAAACTATGGAAAGAAGCCAGTAGATTTTGGTGTAAATAGATAACCGGAAATGTCAGTTTACTTGAAGCTCAAAATAGTTTTTCCTAAAAATGATATTTTTTCGCGATTTATGTAGATATTAATATATCAAGAAATGTAGAATAATAAATAATAAAAAATAATATAATTATATAGGTGCTAGAAAATGTATTAATCACTTCAAAAGCATATATTTTTGCATATTTTCAAACAAAATATCTTCTTGTACAGGGTGTTAAAAAACAAGTGCAACACATTTACCTTTATCCCTAAATATATAAAAGACATAGGTAATAAAAGATTTATTTGTATCAGTTAGAGAATTTACTCTTCTTTAATACAAGCAAGAACAAATATTTTCAAAAAATAATATTTAGAAGTTTTTTTTTAAGAATCTGCTACTTCCGGTTGTCCAATTATTACCAAAACTTTTTCAGCTCGTCCCATTAATATCCGACTGAGAAATACGTAGTTAAACAGATATTAAGTATAACAGTTTTTGAGAAATCGTCCTTCAAACATCCACACACACACACACACACACACACACACACACACACACACACACACACACGCACGCACACACACATCGTAAAAATATTAAAATCTGATTGTCGGGACCTTAAAACGTGCTTAATCATTAAAATCTGGATATGCGATTTTTAACATGAATCCAATACCTCTCTTAGCGAGAAGTAAAAATACAAACAAAAAATAATATCAAACATTTTTCACAATTTGTAAGAATTAGGAGGTTATTTAAAATTAAATATGTATCAAAGTCCCCGCAACATTTTACAATTATTTGATTTTTTTAAAAAATCAAAAACACATCTATCTGAAGATGACCTCTCAAAAATAAACAAAAAGTCGTAACTCTTAGCGTAGGTAAATCCCGTAAAAACTCATTTTTCGCTGCCTTATATCTCGAAAACTATTGAAGGTCGGGTACATATTGTTTGTTTTTTACTTATTTTGACTTCTCTATGTTCTATAAATGCATTACACTTATTTTTAACGTCCTGTATATTGGCATTATTGTATTGTGAACACAATAAGCAGGTCTAATATAAAACTTGGGTAGAAAACAGAAAAAGTTCAAGTATGAAACGTGAATACGTTTTATTTTACCCTGTTCTATATTACATATAATTTTTTTGACTAAAATTAGTTTCAAGTTTGAAACAGCTTACTTTAAAAAATATTTTCTTTATTTAAAACACAGACTGTCCTATTTAAAAACCTTTTTTAAATATTTGTTTTAACTTATGTACTGGAAAGAACAAATCTACTTTTCAAATGGAACTTCGTTCTATAAAATTAATCGGATTTAAAAGGCGAGTAAAAACGGTTAGAACAAATTGAAACCTTTTTCCAACACTTATTACTTTCCGAATGCAATTCTCCTGAGAATTTCTCTAATAAATTCCTTATTTTACGGGAATCTCCGCTAAAAATACATTCGGTAATACGTGGACAAACAAACGGAGCAAATAAACAAAAACCACAACTAAAATGGAAACTGTAGCTTTTCAGCGGCGTCGACAGAGGAACTGTTTACTCTCCCACGCATGCGTACAGACCGGGAGACCGAACCCTTATTTGCATATGTCAACAATTTTGGACATTTCCAATAAAACAACCCTTGCTTGGAAATTAATTTCCATTTATAAATCGCTGTATAGCAGTGCGGTTAAATATGGGTTAATTCGATCATTGAATAGAAATGCTGTTGAGGGTGTTTTACACGTACCAATGTTACGTGTTACAACACCCTAAACAAAAGCGTATCATTTTTATTTCATAACCAAACGTGTTTGCTTGCATGTCACGTACATACTTATTTGAGTTTATAGCATTTTAAAATGCTGTAAAAGTTAAATTATGCAGTTTTACAATGCGGACTAATTTTGTATGAACTTTAAAAAGTTTGAAGTGTAGAGGCATAAACCAACAGTCATAACTCCATGTATATGTAATTATGGAAATTATTCATTTATTAGTTTCTAATGCAATCTCATTAACTCGTTAAATGTAATTAAAGAACTTTTTTACATATGGCAAAAAGAGTATATTATACATCAAGGGAGAGAAGTATATAATTTTTCTCGATGAACTATTTGAAACCCATAAGAGCTTCGTACGAGCGCTATAAATCACAGAGGAAAAAATAGTATTGTCTCCTGAGGTGTCCTATTTTTTTCAGCACCGAAAGTAGAAACATCACAATAATTTTAAGAATTAAAAGCTTGTGATAAATTTGATCTTTAATAATTTAATGAATTTAAGAAAAACATAAATTCAGATTTCATTACGAAAATTCTATGTAGTTTTTTCCTAAAGTGGAATACCAAAAATTTAACGAAGAACACTCAATAGAACCCCAACATATTACCAACGAAATCTACAAAATTGTACGATGCAGTCTATAACTTATATTAAACAACTGAATTGTCAAAATAAGAGAAAAAATCTGATGTGGCTAGTACATTACCTTCCATCAATCCGGTGTGTACATATTCCATACATAATTTTCTTGCAAAAGATTCCAATAAAGTTATTTCATAAACAAACTATGCAAATTTCACTTGACACTGGCATCTTCTTCTTCTTTAGATTTTCCCATTAGTTAAAGGTCGTTATGTTTTATTTTCTTCTGTCACTAATTTCCATTTTCGTGTCTTCCTCATTTAATTCCTTTTCTCTCAAGTCTTCCGCAATACTGTCCTTTTATCTTATCTTTGGTCTTCCTCTGTTTCTTCTACTACTAAGCTACCTATTCATTCTTCTTTCAATATATTCTTCATCTCTCCTCATGACATGTTCAAACCAATGTCTATCTTATAACTTTCTACAAACTTCTGCCACTCGAGCCATTTCCCTTATCTTTTAATTTGTTACCCTATCTATCTCAACATCCTCATCTCTGACACATTCATTTCCGCTTCATTGATACTGACATCTGTCAATTTGAACTATCTGAATATATTAGCAGTTTCCATGGTTAGCATAGCTGGCTGATTTATGAAATTTAATATGTTTATAATTCTTTAACTCTATGGGCCAATTACATAAAACGTTGTTAGCTGATCATGTGTTTAACTACAGATTGTAACCATGGATACATATTAAACATATATTAGAAAATAAGCCTTGTTAAAGATAACAACGTCATTAAAGTTAACAATATTTTATACAACTGGGCCTATATCTATTGAATATGAAGTATAAAATGCAATCCAACGTATAGAGAATAATATATTCTATAAAATTTATATAACATTAAATGTCAATAAATGATGAACTGCTTTTGTCAAGAAAAACTGTTAAAAGTTGCAAATTAGGGTACTTCTGGTGGACCAATTATAACCAAATTGAGGAATACGAAAAAATTATAATTTTTGGAATCGTGGTATTGGAGTTATACGATCCGAAACGATCGTCACATACAAAGTAATGAAAATGTCAGGGAATTTCAATCTTTAAAATTGTGGATTACCTGTAATAGTTAAATCTACTACACCAATTTAAAATTAGAACTGTATTTTATATTTTATGCAATACAAAAGACCTAATAATAATTTTTGAATTTTATGGCAGGTCGTGTGAGTTGAAATAAAATTTCATTTTAGTTCATTGTACTATAAACAAGTTTTCTTTATTGTAGTAGAATGAAAGGGGCCATATTCCTTTATTTAAGCATCCTTTTTCTTCTTTTTATAGCGAAATAGTTTGATGAAAAGCTCTGGAAGTTCAAACAATAGCGTGAAATTAAATTTGCTCACATACTGGTAATAGTACAAAGGATTTTCTTTCTGGTACATTTCTATATAACAATCTAGTTTCCGCGCCGTAGAAAATGAAGCGGAGTCAATCCAAGATTTAACATCACCGCTTCGAATCAGAACATCATCAAAAGAACTGAAGAAAATTTTTCACCCCTTATTTCATAATAACTAGTTTGCTAAATTAAAATTAGAGATATTAAAATATGTAATACAAAAATGTTATAAATAGGATTTTTTATGATTTAAATCTGTGGTGCACTCTCCACAATAGCCCCGAGAGCCCGTAAAGTAACGCCTAGTAAAGGTTTAAGCGCCTTCAATAACAGTACAAATAACATGTGTCACAAGTTTTCGGAAAAAAAATTGAATGGACAACACTTTGATTAAAGGAAAATTAATTGAATCTCCTTATTACTGTAACAATGTAGAGCTAACGGCCCGTTTTCACGTTTTCTTCTGATGTACCTACGTACACTACCATATGCAAAGTTTAAAAAAAATGTGACAAATATGTGTCTTGAGAACGCATTTTAGAAGTTTCATGAAATGCTAGAATAGCATATTATCCAATGTATATGTACAGTATTTTCCATTTCTTGATATTGCCCTTAGGGCGCCAAGTTGAATATTATGTGGTCCAGGCGCTAAATTGAATATTATGCGCTCCAGGCGCCAAAATACCACCGCACGACGTTTACTTTATTATTGTATTCATATTTTTTTGCCCTGGCTAAATCTTATATACAGGGTGATTTTTCGAGAATGAAACAGCAATTATCTCAGTTATTAAGCAATAGCGATTATCTTCAAATAAGCTAATTGACAATAGAAAATAAGGATTTTACAAAATAAATCTTACATTCAAATCCATCTCATATAAATGCGATCGAACTATTGACCATTCTTGTAAAAATGGGTAAATGTTGTGTAGATTAGGTGTAACAAATATTCGAAATCTAAGTTTGCTGCATTTATTCTTACAAAACCAACGTTTCGGTTTACCTAGACTTATATCTTCTTCAGGGTATGTATGATCTTACAGACTCTTAAACATAAAATCATGTATTTATACGATATTTAAACGAATGTATTTATGTGTACATTATTTTATGTTTAAGACTTTGCAAGACCTTATACTTCCTCTGAAGAAGGTATAAATGTCGGTTTTATAAGGCTAAATGCTAGCTGCCTTGCTGTATGAGTATGACTGAGATTTCGAGAATTTTAAGTACCTATAAAAACTAAAACGGTTTTAATGTCAGAAATTAATTTAAGAATTTTAGCAGTATGAAAAGGGTAACTTCATTTAACAAGTTGCAATTTTTAAAATATCTCTTAAGTTTTTGCTGAATTGTGACAATCGATAAATTCTTCTTGAATTAATTAAAAGTTTTCTAATTAGCCCAATAATTAGTTGTCCCCTCAGGAAATTAAAACTGGAAATTATTTATTTCGAGATAATAGAATGTGATTACAACTAAAATTTTCACACCACCAATTAAACAAAGAACTGTAATACGCCATTTAATGCTAATCGTACCATTACACTTTTATCATCCAACATGTCAATATTACACAGAATGTCCCAAATACAAAATATTTACTGTATTAATAATATATATTGTCATATTGTGCAAATCCCGCCATTTTTTAATCAATATCTCTCTTATAAACAAACATCACTCAGTCTAAATACAACATCATTAAAATAAAGCAAGAGAAGATGTCACGCAACGCTATCTGCGTATCAATTAATAACATTCCGACGGACGGAAACCAAACATCATCCGAGCAAACGATGCGCAGCTCAGCTGAGGGTAGAATATAGAGCTAGAGAGGGTGGTACAAAGGAAAATGGACAGGTGAACAAGCAGTGACACGTTGACAGCTTGAGGGAACGATCAACAACGCTTCACTTGTTAATTATGCAAAAGATGATGAGACCAGGTACTGATTTACGGTTATATGGGGAAATTCTACGTTGTCAAAGTGAATTGATTATTAGGTAAATATTGATGTTGTTGGTTTATTTTTTGTTTATTTAAAATCATACCAATGAACTACTCTACAATTATATATATTTTCAAATTAGACCAATATAGTTAAAATAAATATATTATCTTGGTTCGGTTTAAGTAATTTCGATATAATTTACTATGGTAACCATTTATATGGACAGAAAAAATAGTTCGCAATGCTAACAAATCACAATAGCTATTTGTGTGTGTTTCGAGCGCAAAATAGGAATTGTCGATTGAGAGGTTGTTGACGCGCTCCTGCGTCCCGCGGCATTATCTAAATCGACAATGTCCATTTGCGCTCGAAACACACACAAGATTTTTTCTACCGTCACCACAGTGGGATCCTTCACCATAACAAAAAATAATAAAATGTACACTTTGTACTTACACCACTACTCTATTAATAAGGATTAATATAAAGAAAAAACGTCTTTTATATTTAATTTTAATTTATCGTTATTTCCCATTCTTCTTGACCTATTGCTTCAATCTAATCTAAACATTTTATACTTTCGTTTTTGTAAATGAATGCCCTATTTTATTTTCACAATAGTGCGGTATTTTTTTTTTGATTATGTAATACTCGTATACCGACAGAGCAGTTATATGTCAGATTGATTTGTAAAGGTGGTAAATGTGTCACTACAGTGCCATTAGTTCCTGACTACACGTTCCCATTAAGAATGTAGACAAGTGACATTTCTCAACAATAAATAGTTAGAAATTTGGACAGTGAGCGTGTTTTCTACATTGTCGCGCTAGAGCGGCAAAGTGACATTTTGCGTTGACAAAAGAGAGCGCAAATGGCTACTTTCTATGTAGACTGTAGAAAAACAAAGTTAATTACAATAATCAATCTAAGATCTGAACTGCATTTTAAAATTATACTGTTATCTTATGTTCTTTTATTTAACTCTTCATATGAACTGCCAAGAAATTTCAATACAATCTGTCAATCGGTCTAATCGTGACAACCGTCTGTGCCGATCTACCTAGCGTTAAATCGGTAATGGATAAAACCGAATTTCGTGCGGTGATAAAGATTTTTCATTTGAAAGGAGAGACGGCAACGGAAATCTTGACCAGGTTGGATGCTGTCCTTAGGAATGCTTCACCTTCCTTTTCCACTGTGAGTTTCTGGGTTTCGAAATTTAAGAGTGGCTAGACACACACCTGTGACGAACCACGTTCAGGTCGATCTAAATCACATATCACACCGGAAATTGTGGATAGAGTCCAGGATATGGTTCTGGAAGATCGCCAAACGAAAGTGCGTTGGCATGAGAAAAATATGAGCCAGATTAGCGCCGCAATTGCTCGGAGCAAAAGCGTATTCAAGTTGTTTAAGCAAAATTCGGTCAATTTCAAACCATGGATGGAACATGAGTACACATTACACTCCAGAGACGAAAATTCAGTCGATAGCGTGGATTGGACATGGTGAGTCGGCCCCGAAGAAAACGAAGTTAATTCAGTTGGCAGGAAAGATGATGGAGTCAGTCTATTGAGACGCCAAAGGAATTTTGCTAATTGATTATCTTGCCAAAAGAAAAACTGTGACTGGACATGCCACACTTTTAGACCAGCTGAAAGCAGTAATTCAAGAAAAACGTCCGGGAATGACAAAGAAAAAGATCTTGTTTCACCATGACAATATGCCAGCTGATTCAAGTCGTATTGCTCAACAAAAATTGAACGAATTGAGGTTTGAAATCGTCCCCTATTCACCGTACTCGACCGATTTGGCTCCCTCCGATTGTCATCTTTTCTCAAAACTCACAACGCTGGTTGGAGTTCTTGCCTTCTATGATATATTTTCTCTCTGTTTAACTCATATGTTGCTTCTTACTTCTTCTAACTGTGTCAAGGTCAAAATTAGCTATCTGTTCGCTTTAAAGGGAGATAGGTGGAGATAATTTTAAGTTTGTCTCCGGGCACCCGGTTCATTAAATAATATTGATTTCTCTTTTTAAACAACGCATATAATGGAGCAAAATAATGACTACTAATATTTTTTTAATATTACATATTAAATAGTACATAATTCATAATATTCCATTTGCATAAAAATATTTATTAAATATGCACATTTGCTTTATTTGCCTCCTCTGACGAGCCGTCACTGTTACGGTCCATATATATTGAAATAGAATCGCAGCCCTCGAGTTCATAAAAACAATAATTATATAAATTATTCAATTGCGATGTACAGTCTTTAAAGTACGAGTAAATGGCGTGTTAATATATTAAAGCCCGGTTTTTTCACCTCTAGATAAAGTGCCAGTTAACTTATCTGCCAGATAAAAGAAAAATATCGCATCATATAATTGACGTGTGTATAATTTTGTCAATTTGAGCTGCAATATTGATGATATATTTTTATTTTATCTGGCAGTTAAGTTAACTGTCACTTTATCTAGAGGTGAAAAAATCGGGCCTTAGTTGTTTAAGTTATTCCACTAATTTGTCCTCCAGTATCCTGTACTACTTTCACATCTTACTTCCCTTTTTTGCTCCGCTCCTGATCCTGATTTAGTACCACTGCTGCTTGCGGGCGTGATAACGTCCTGCTGGGTACACCACCGTCACATATCTTGGGAATTTATACCATGCAGGGTTGGCAGTTCACTACCCTGCTGTCTCGACATCTCTCGTTGAACTAACGCCAAGTGACAGCGTTGCATAAAGTTACACTGATTGCAGATAGGCTATGGAGATGAGCAGGAATGTTTAGGTTCAATGAGTTTTAAACATTTATTGATACAAATTTATTGGTGCAACTGTTAAAAAAAAAAATATTGTTACCTGCCGATTTTGATGGTAAATTTTCTTCAACCCTTAATATTGTGCATTAAAAAGGATGTTAGTATTAACACAATTTTTACGGAAACAGTGACACCCACGTTACTAGATTTCAGATAAAGATGAAACTAATAATAATATTCTTTAATGTATATATATATTTAACACGGACTACATTTTATTTTTCTACATACTCCCCTCTGTGGTCAACACATTTGTTACAAAGTTTTTCTAACTTTTCTATTCCTTCCCGAAAATGGTTTTCTTTGAGGTCCTCAAAATAAGCATTTACTGCTTCGATGGCTTCTTCGTTGGATCGAAGTCTCTTTCCAGCGAGGAACGTTTTGGGTTTCGGGAAAAGATGGAAGTATTGGATGCATTCTAAAAATCGCATTTCCAGATTAATGATTAAGCAAGTTTAAAGGACCCTACAATCCGATTTTAATATTTTTACGATAACGTCTGTGTATGTGTGTGTGTGTGTGTGTGTGAATTTATGTGTGTGTGTATGTGTGTGGGGACGTTGGAAGGAGGATTTCTCAAAAACTTAATATCTGTTTAGCTACGTATTTCTCAATCGGACATTACTGAAAAGAGCTAAAAAGATTTTGGTAATACTTGCACAACCGGAAGTAGCAGATTATTAAAAAAATCTTCCAAATATCATTTTTTGAAAAAAATTGTTCTTACTAGTGTTAAAGAAGAGTAAATTCTCTATGCGATACATATAAATATTTTATATATCTTTTATAGATTTAGATATATAGAAATATAAGGTATATAATAATCTGTTGTAATAAATCTCACAGCCCAAATAATGTCATGGAAACCAATTGAAAAATTAAAATGTTTGTAACTAAAAGATAAATGTCAGTGTCAAAAATCTAGAGACTTTACTGAAATTTTTTTTCTGGGAAGTACATACAGTATATTATTTCTTATTGTATTAATAGTTAAATATTTAAAAAAAATACCGTCAATCCAGACAATGAATTGGAAACATTTTAAAATATAAACATAAAGAATAGATAAGTAGGATTTTTGGTGTAGAGTGTAGGTATATAATAAATGTTAAATACAATAGGGCGCGAACAATCATGTGACTTTATTGGCCTTGACAAGCAGATACAGGGGCCGTGTCAGACTGATAGCTAGTAATTATGTACATAGATGTCAAATATCATAATTTTTCATTCTAAATTTAGTGATTTTCCAATTCCATGTAGTTTACTTTCCTCGACAAGTAAATTCCACACTCTTGGTGAAAATGTAACTACGTGAATTTAGAAAATCTTGAAATATTTATTGAAAAATTCTGACATTTGATTTCTATGTACATAATTACT
The DNA here is from genome assembly GCA_951394225.1 of Harpalus rufipes. Classification (NCBI taxonomy): domain Eukaryota; kingdom Metazoa; phylum Arthropoda; class Insecta; order Coleoptera; family Carabidae; genus Harpalus; species Harpalus rufipes. The sequence goes on along the minus strand of OX596283.1, from coordinate 16,443,543 downwards.
AATTGTCATTCTGCCCTATATTTATGTAATTAAAAACGGAAGTAGCGAGAGATATTGTGCTGGCCACAACAGATTTTTTGATAGTGTGTTTCAATAAAAATTTATATGAAACTTATAAGTATAAATAATTAAAAACAAAAACTCTATACGAGATACCATGAAAATAGAAAACTTAATTTTATTGAAAAGCATTACGAGATACAGGAGATACCTAGTTTATATTCCGCAGTATGGTTTACTATAAACAACACGAAAGATCATAAAATTTAAAATAAATTTATTATTACCCAGTGCGACTACTACCGTTATTATAATTTACTTCTACGTGTGTTAATTTACAATAAAGCTCATAAAACTTTTAAAAATACAAGCACTTATTAAGTCCAGTAGGTCATAAAAACTTGGGGTATATGATGAAAGTTATCACTGTTAAGAAATAAACTTTACACATCTATAAATTCCCCTATATTCTTGAAACCTAACATCGTTGTTTTTATATTCCCCAGAAGGCTTTATCTACGGATCAAGGTAGCTTTAAAATTTATAAAACAACTGAAAGGTACGCGAAATTATAGCTTGGATAATAAAACTCAACAACTGAAATAAAAATATATTACTGACAAAAAACATAGTCGATAAGCATTCTAACTTCAAATAATATCTTATTGCAACTAAAGAAAGAAAAACACGTAAAATAAACTATATGGATATAAAGTAATTGATAAAAATCATTTTTTACCTTGGAAGGTATTGTCTTTGGTCAAAAAATTCGATGAATTTTGATGAATAAGCACGTTTTAGAGATCTTACAATACGAATTTACTATTTTTACGATGATGTCTGTATGTGTTTGTGAGTGTGTCAGTGAATCTGTGTGTGACAAAAATTTCTCTTTTGATAACTCCAATTATACAATTCCAAAAATTATAATTCTTTCATATTTCTCTTACGTTCGTCCATATGAAGAGTTGATTAGATTTTGATTATTACTGGTTAATCGAAAGTACCCTAATTTGAAGATTTTAACAGTATTTCTTGAAAAAACGCTGTTAAATATCTTTTTTGGACCTTTTATATTATTATAAATAAGAGAATATGTTATTCTCTATTCGATTATATTTTTTCTTCATATTCAATAAATTTGGAGATAAAGAATTATAACTTGCAACCTAATGCTGCTAAAAGTTGTACCATGGAAACAGAATATACAAATATTACTAATTAACAGATGTCAATGTCAAATAAAATTTACATAATATCTTTTGAAAATATTTTACGGGAAATATAAAAATGTAAAATACTTTAAGGGGACAAAAACAAATCACATAAGGTAATACAACAGATTATAGCCATAAGTCAATTCAGCAGATTATTATGTTGTAAATATAATGCTATATATGTTATTATTTTATACTTCTTATTTTAAGGATCATACTGTTATTTTTTGGAGTAGTTCAGTTCAGTTCAGTACGCGGTAAGATCAGTTCATTTCTCCCCTAAAAAGAAAACACCCATATAATAGTTTGCAAAAAAATTCTGTGTGGAATTTATACAAAATACGTAGAATTGACGGAAGGTATTGTGCTGGCTACATCAGTTTTTTTAAATTTAAATTATTTCTGGTAATTTTTAATTATATATTCAAACTTTGTTAACTGTATGGCAGTTTAAAATTTAAAACCGAAAATAAATTCATTTATTTCAGTTAAATGAATGCTGTATACTTAATTTATTGTTGGGAATTAATAAAACAACAAAATATGAAAAAAAACACAAGCAAATTCATATTGGTATTTTTAATTAAATTTTAAAATTGTCGTGTATCCCAGAATATTTCAAATTAATAAAAATACCAGCGGTAAATGAAAGAAAACTCATAGCAGAACATTTCAAATTTATTTTCAAATGAGATTTTCCACGTTGTCAAATAAAATTTTCGCAATTTGTGAGGAAAATGCGATATGTGTCATTAAATATTTCAGTGACGCTGAAAACTCAACCTGCACCGGATTCTATTTCAGAGATTGAAAACTGAAATGCTGAAATTATTTAACTTGATTAGTAGAAGTTTCAGCTACGAGGTACATATTTCTAGTTTTTGTTGGAGGAAACGACAAACGATTGCTTGATAAATGCTTTAAGAAAACATTAAGAAAAATCTGTTTGTTTTCTTTAAACAAGAAAAATAAACTCATTGTTCTTGCATTATCAAAAACATTGACATGTAAACTGAAAGAAAAGCAATATTTCATCTTTTGAACTAATATGAAATAAGATTTCTTTTTTTTCTGTCCTGCAAGTTAGCTTTCGTTACCCACGACAATGTGAAAAGAAAAATGATTCTGAAATGAACAGATTATTATTTTAACATTCAACACTAATCGATCATAAATTCAATTTATATCAATTTAAAGTTTCATATGTAGATAATATATATTAATTGTTCCCCAAGGTAGCTTGCAAAATTATTAATAAAAATGCTAATAAATCAAATTGCTTATATGAGCCTTTGTTACCTTCCGTCACCTTTAGGTAAGGTTTGGTCAAAAAATTCAATGATGAGATTTTAGTGAGTAAGCACGTTTTAAGGTCCATGTGTGTGTGTGTGTGTGTGTGTGTGTATGTGTGTGTGTGTGTGTGTGTGTGTGTGTGTGTTTCGGATCGCATAACTTCAATACCATTATTACAAAAAAATATATTCCTCAAGTTTACATCCAAAATAAGAGATGATTAGATTTTGGTTATAATTGGTCAACCGGAAGTACCCTCATTTGAAGATTTTAATAGTTTTTCTTTCAAAATCGCAGGTAAATATCATTTATTAACGTTATTAAAACTTAAAGAATATCTTTATACGATTTGATTGCATTTTATACTTCATATTCAATAGATATAGAATTAAAGAATTATAAAGATTTTAAATTTCATAAATCAGCCAGCTATGCTAACCATGGAAACTGCTAATATATTCAGATAATTCAAATTGACAGATGTCAGTATGAATGAAAAGTAAATGAATGTGGCAGAGATGAGGATGTTGAGATAGATGTTGGGGAAGTCACGGAATGATACGGTAAGGAATGAAGAATAAGGGAAATAACTCTAGTGTAAGAAGTTTCTAGAAAGATACAAGAGAGACGATTACATTGGTTTGAAAATGTCATGAGGAGAGATGAAGAATATATCGGAAGAAGAATGAATAGCTTAGTAATGGAAGGTTGAAGAAACAGTGGAAGACCAAAGATAAGATAGAAGGACTGTATTTAATTTAATTTATTATTCAACAGGACAATGTCCCAATTACAGAATAATACAATTTAGAAAATATACATAGACAAGTGAAACGCCCGCACGGTACAAATATGTCTTCATCATTACCGATATCTATGTACAAACCAGATTGGCACATCCAGCAATGGGTAATATGTTGTGATGATATATTTATTTATTTATATATCATCGGAATTACGTATTGTAGATATTTTCCCAGTTGGGTTGTGTTTAGATTAATCTCAAGTGGTTAAAGTGCAAAATATTTATAGCACGAAAATTTTATTAATGAATAAAATATTTTTATTTTTACTTATAATTTTTTCAATTCAGGTTATATTTAAATGCTAATGAATAATTTTAAATTTTTGTGAACATTTTCATCTTTATTGCTACTGTCCGACATCTTTTATTATTTCGTTTTCTGTCAAAAGACCCATGGTTTTCAAATATTTGTTTCTTTATAATAACTAAAATTTTGACAATTACGTTCGTTTGTATACGCTCCAAGTAATTGCTCAAATCTGATCTAAGCGAATAAGAGAAAAATATCAGATTACTCCTACATGTTTAGAGTAAGACAAACGAACAGACCTCATGATTCGAAAAATCTTGTCAAGTGTGATTTCTCAATCTTTCAGGTTTAAAAAACAGTAATACAAAATATTTGGGATAATAAGTAAATAGGCAATATTATTATCCATATCTATCTGTCAAAGCTAATCAGAAACATATTTCCTCGATTTTTCTCTATTCGATTTAATTACCTTGTTTCCGATCCATGAAATCTGACGCATGTGAAAAGCTCAAGCTTTCCCTGCCATTGTGAAAACTCCGAACTGGAAGCTTTAAGCTGAGATTCAGCTCAGCGGTATTGTGCTACGAGCATCAGACGAAACATTGTGCACAATGAACGTAATTGTTGTTTGATATCAACTTGACAGCTAATTATGTTGTTAGACAATGCATTGATTCGCAACGCATCAATTAGAGGTGAAATTAGAGAATGTCTGTTTATGTTGTTTTTGTTTCAGTGGAATTGTAATTACTCGAATTTACAGATTGCTTTCTGTGGGAATCTTGGAAACTATATACGAAAGTTAAATCCAAAAGTAAAGCTTGTTCCAACATTGAAACTAGATTTTAGGAAAAAAAAATCTGATGTGGCCAGCACATTACCTTCCATCAATTCAACGTATTTTATACAAATTCCACACAGAAGTTTATTGCAGATGATTCTTTATTACCAGTACAATCATTTCACGAAGATATTATGTAAATTTTATTTGAAAGGACATCTGTTAATTAATAATATTTGAATATTCTGTTTTCATGGTGCAGCTTTTAGCAGCATAGGTTGCAAGATTTATCTTCATAATTTTTATCTCTAATTACATTGAATATGAAGAAATAAATGAAATTAAATCTTATAGAGAATAAAATATTCTTTAATATTTATAATAACATAAAATGTCAAAAAAAAAAAATTTAACAGCGATTTTTTAAGAAAAACTATTAAAATCTTCAAATTAGGATAGTTCCGGTTGATCAATTATAACCCAAATCTAATCAACTCTTCATATGGACGTATAAAAGAGGACTGTGAAAGAATTATAAAGTTTCAAATGGATGTTGTAAAGCAAAATTTTCTACATCCGAATCAACAAAACAAAACATTTTGGCTACTTCATAACTGCAGAAATAAAATTTGAAAATTCACGGAATTCAATTTAATAGTATTAGCCATGGAATTAGAAACAAGAGACGAACAAAAAAAGGTTTAATAAGTCAGTGACAGAATAATGATTGTCAAAATAAATACTAATAATTTGACGTATAAAACGTTACGCACTTCAATACCGTTCCCAACTGTACCTACCACCGAAAAATTTACAACTACTGGTTAAGGATTAGGAGTCTTATTTAAAAAAAATCTGTTGTGGCCAGCACAATACCTCTCGCCATTTTCATTTTATGTAGTATAGGGCGAGAGCAGTTACAGTTATGTGACTTTGTTGGTCTTGGCAAGTAGATGTGGGGGCCCGTGTCAGAATGAGAGCTAGTAATATACATAGGTGTCAAGTATCATAAGTTTTAATTCGAAACATTATGATTTTCCAAATCCATGTGGATTATTTTCCTCGACAAGTATATTCCATACTAATGGATGACAAATAAACATCAGAACATTTTGAAATTTTGAATGAAAAATTATGACATATGACAATTGTGACATCTGTGTAAAAACTACTAGCCGTCATTCTGACACGGATCCTCATCTGCTTGCCAAGGTCAACAAAGTCACATGTCTGCTCGCGCCCTATAAGTACACACAAATAATTGAAATTGTTTCTCTTCTTTCGTTCTATAAGAAATTTTATCCTACTATTCTATTATGTTCAAAATTCTTCAAATTCATTGACGGTATTAACGGTATTTCTTAAGGATATATGTAATATTAACATATCTGTAATTTATATATATAATTAATTAATAATACAATAATATATATTAAATGTACTCTTACCTCCCAGAAAAATCTGACACTGACATTTTGCATTTACATGACAATTACAAAAATTTAAATATCGCAAATGTTTTTCGGGCAACGAGATTTATTACAACAGATTATTCTATATTATTATTTACTATATCTCCAAACCTATACGAGATATAATAAAAAAATGAAGTGTGCTAGATTGAGAATTTAATTATCTTTAATATTTGTAGTAACAAATTTTCAAAAAATAATATTTAGAATATTTTTTTTAAAAAACTACCACTTCCGGTTGTCCAATTGTTACCAGAACCTATTCAACTCTTCCCAGTACTATTAGATTGAGGAATCCATAGTCAAACAGGTCTTTAGTCTTATAGAATTTGTTTGTAAAAATGTTAAAATCGGATTCTATGGACCTTAAATCGTGCTTATTCAATAAAATCTGGGTATGCGATTTTTAGCATGAATCCAATACCTCTCTTAGCGAGAGGTAAAAATACTGCTATTTATAAAACTTTGATCCCTTGTAATTCCGTAACCAAAAGCAATAGGACCTATATTCATGCCATTTTTATCTAAAATTATCTCAGGAATACGCTATTATTATTTTTTTACACTAGTTTTGATACACCTGTATATTTCTTCTAAATAATATAATACAGAGACATATTGTTTGACATTTAATGCCCATATTATTAAAATATTTTCCTTGATGAATTATTTTTCTATTTATGTAAAAATATACGATATTTTATCTTTTTTTTTACTTTATTCTCAAATTTCCTCAAATCCTTATCCTGAGGATATACACATAATAACGCACAGATGACGTCAATTTTTTACGCGGAACACAAGGTAATAATATGGAAAATGAGTAAATATCTTGGAGGCAATATGATGATGTAAAGCAAACCATCCTTTCAGAATACCTTATGATGTATGAGACGAATGATGGATGATGTTAGTGAATACGGAGGAATTCTCAGAGATTATATTCTAATTCTATTATACAAGAAACAATTATTCAAATTTACTCAAGATTTAATTATCAGAGTGATATGGTAATTGTCCACCAAACTATTCCAAAAATAAATCGTTCAATTTGTTGACGGATAAATCGATCAATTTATCTTCGAAGGCGTTGAGAATTTACACATTATTTTCTATCAATTTATTTTTGTTGAAATCAACTTTTTAATATTTTCTTATATATTTGTGAGGTTAGAGTTTAACCTAGCGTCGCTTCAATTCTCTTGTTTTTGTCAAAGACTATAAAGTTGAAATTAGAAAAGTAACCAAAAATTCTTAAAAAAATCGACAGAAAATAGAACTCATTCTATTTCATCAATTTATTGATCAATTTATTTTCGTAAATAAATCAATTTTTCTTTTTTACACGTACCGATAAAATGAAGATCATAATTCGATCAATAAACCGGTCGATTTATCTGAAATTTATTAGTTATTCTTTATACAGGGTGTTTCTATACCTCTGCACGAAACTTTAATGACATATAATTTGATATACTGATTATAGAAAAAAAAGATTTTTTTTGAAATTCGCAAAAATAAGGGTAGTTCATTCCTAGCGAACATTTTTAATGCCACTGGTTTCATAGTACATTTATTTATTTACGATTATGTTATTAATGAAATAAAAGTATAAACACTGCCTACAAATAATCATTTATTAATTAGTTATTATGTAGGTTATTAAATGCATTATGAAACCAGTAGCACTAAAAATGTTCGCTAGGATGAACTACCTTTATTTTTGCGAATTTCAAAAAAAATCTTTTTGTTCTATAATCAGTATAGAAACACCCTGTATATTTTATTAGTTCTTCCAAATTAAATTTAGAGCCTTTACTATAAATAAATATTTTTAGAAATATACAAGGTAATTGAAAAATAGGGTCAAGGAACTGTTGTCTTTATTATTATTTATTTTAAACCTATTGTTTAAATTAACAGTGAACTACGAACTGTGCTAATAATTACTCGAAAGTTCAGTCAAACAGCATTTATTCTTACTATACCAACGTTTCGGTGCACCCTTGCACCTTCTTCAGGGTAGTAATGTCATAGAAAAAGATCTTGTTTCAACACGACAATGCGCCAGCTCATTCAAGTCGTATTGCTTAAGGTAGTTATATCGTGAAACCTAGAATTAATTGAAAATTAAGTACATCTCAACTGAAATATAATCTACCTGCTCTCCAAGTTTTAAAACAATTGACCACGCGGTACCTGAGATATTAACAATTAAATTTGGCCTTTTTAACACGTGAAGAATAGGAAATGGCAAAATAAACACAACATTTTAAATTATAACTTTTATATCCATACCGAAATTTAATCGAAAAACTAGTATGTTATAGAAATCTAATTAACGGATTTTATGTAAAAATTTGAAAATTATTTACCATCCAGATTTAATTTTATTGCCTCTAGAAAATTATAATCTGAAGATACGATAAATAGGTAGAATTATACTTGACAACCATGTACAAGCATTTCAGATGGAGTATCAGTTAAGTTAGCAACGCTCGCTTGGTATTATAGCGAATAAGAGGTGATCTTTGGTTAAAGGAATTTCAGACGTACATTCGAAAGAAATATTTTTTAAATTGGTATTTTACGTGAAAAGATTGAAAACTTTAAACAATATAATACTACTTTGGTAATTTTAAGAAAGAAGTATATTAATTTGTTTTGCAGTTTCCATTTGTAGTTTAGAATTAGTATTATATCTCAAAATATCTTATTACTTTTATACCCGAATGTACTATTAAGTGCGACGTGGCCACAGTTATTCTTCAACATTGAAATACGATACTTGTGTATGTGTTATTGCGAGTGGTACAGTTCAAAAAAAAAAACTTTTCCACGGAAAAATAAAGAAAATTCATCTGTTACAGTGTTTGATATTAGCTTTTAACTATTTTGATGCAATCTGTGTATATAATATAATATTAAAAAATATAAGTTATTGCAAATATAAACTGTATTAGCTTAATTTTTATTTTGAACATAGAACAAGTTTTTAAATAGGTACACTCGAGTGACAACTACCTTAACAAAAATTGACCGAACTGAGGTTTGAAATCGGCCCCCATCGCCCGATTTGGCTCCCTCGGACTTCCATCTTTTCCCGAAATTCAAAACATTCCTCGCTGGAAAGAGACTTCGATCCAACGAAGAAGCCATCGAAGCAGTAAATGCTTATTTTGAGGACCTCAAAGAAAACCATTTTCGGGAGGGAATCGAAAAGTTAGAAAAACTTTGTACCAAGTGTGTTGACCTCAGAGGCGACTATGTAGAAAAATAAAATGTAGTCCTTGTTAAATATATATATTCATGTCATTCCGGAAACTTTTCAATACACCCTCGTATTCGTTTTTGTTGAAAATTCAAATTACAAATAGATATTATCAGTACCTACCTTCCAGATCGAATTACATAGTCGCACTCAATTCTGCTACCAGTTAAATTGTTTGGGTTATATGTGAGTCGCGTGCTTATAACCAATATAGGTCCAATTTGATTCGTATTGCACCGATCAGCTATAAAATAGGGTTCTATGCAGTTATTACAAATTTCAGACCTGTAATTATTGATACTGAAAATTTTACAACCTGGTTTAATGGTAGTTGTAAACATTGATTTACTGGAGTAAATATGTAAAACAATGAACATACAATATATGTTAATATTGTTAATTTTGTTGCAGATTTTAAATCAAGATGTCAATTTCCGAATTCAGAAAGAAGAAGCTTCTCTACGTTTTCAACGTATTCTTCGGTAAGGATTTTTTATATTTATTAAAAGTAAATGCAGGGTTTACAAAGAACTTTCCTACATATAATAAGTAATCTTGTTATTCCGCAGATACTACTACACAGGGTGTTAACTAAAAATCAGGCCATAGGCGTATAACATGAGAAATCAGTTTTTCCTTGCGCAAAAATTCTAAATTAATTTTGGACAAAGTGTTTTAAATAAAAGTTGTACAGATTTAATTTTGCACGGTTGGTAAACTGTAAAATCGAATTTAAAACTGTACAAATATTGATCATTAATAGCGATAGCCATGGAAATGAATCAAAGATACTTAAGAAATTCATATCGTATTCTATAAGATTAAAGACCTGTTTGACTACGGATTCCTCAATCTAACAGTAATGGGAAGAGTTGAATAGATTCTGGTAACAATTGGACAAACGGAAGTGGTAGTTTCTAAATTTCTCAATTTGACACATTTAATATAGAATAATCTGTTGTAATAAATCTCGTCCAAAAAATCCATTGGGATATTTAAATGTTTGTAATTGACAGATAAATGCATTGTTAGTGTCAAAATTCAGCAGTTTTACTAACATTACTGGAGGTACGAGTACATTTAATATATCTTATTTTTTTATTAATTAAATATGGATTTAAAATTATAGGTATGTTAATATTACATATATCCTTAAGAAATACCGCTAATACCGTCAATGAATTTGACGAATTTTGAACATATTAGAAGAGTAGGACAAAATTCCTCATAGAAAGAAAGAAGTGATACAATTTCAATTATTTGTGTGTACAAGAAATGTTAAATTCGTTACTTATAGGGCGCGAGAAGTCATGTGACTTTGTTGGCCTTGGCAAGCAGATATGAGAATCCATGTCAAAACGACGGCTAGTAGTTATTTGCATACATGTCACAATTGTCATATGTCATAATTTTTCATTCAAAATTTCAAAATATTCTGATATGTATTTTTGTTATCAATAGTATGGAATATACTTGTTTAGGAAAATAATCCACATGGATTTAGAAAACCATGATGTTTTGAATGAAAAATTATGATACTTGACACCTATGTACATTATTACTATAGCTGTCATTCTGACACGGCCCTCCAAACTGCTTTCCAAGGCCAACAAAGTCACATGACCTCTCGCGCTCTATGCAACATAAAATGAAAATGGCGAGAGGTGTTGTGCTGGTCACAACAGTTTTTTTTTATTAGTTTGAAGTTTTGTTGTTTTTTGTTTTGCTGCATTTTTTAACTCTTTATGTTTTGTTTATTGTTCTTTTAATTTTTATTACTGCTTTGAACTTATTTAATATTTATTGTTTGTGTTGTATTATAGTTTATAGTATTTGTGTTTTGTTACATTGACTAAGGGTCACGTGTGAGCCTATGACCCATTAAATTTTTATTATATGTGTAGTTTGGTTCACGAAAGATGACAATTCAAGGTCATTTATTAACCGTATGGTATAATATTACTAGCAGATAACTTCACTGCATTTCGTACACATAGACGTGCAACATGAAATATTTATGGATAAATTTGAACTGAAAAAAATAAGTATAATTTATTTGAAAATTATGTTTCTTTTTAAATAATGCCTTTCTCAAAGATTTATGCTCTTCACCTATGTATTTGCAAAACCCAAAAATATAGACTTGACAAAAACCATGGAATAATAATTTGATTTAAATGTCAACGTCACTGGGTAACTATTAGGACAGAGGGCAGTGCAGTACATAATTAGATATCTGTAACTCTACGACATACGTCATTATTATTTGTAATGTATTGGAAAGTAATATCACCATTTACGTATATCTGTCACACAACATAAACTGTATAGACATACGTCAAATAATCTTTCTCTTTCTAACATGAAATGTTGCCAAGTTACTAATGTATAAAGTGCTGTGTATTCTTTCTTCGAACAAGTGACCATGAATAGTCTTCTTTCGTGAACCAAAGTATACTAATACCATTTGATGAAAATGAAATAAATTAAAAACATAATTTACAATATCTGTTTACTTTTAAACAATAATTATCTAGTCAGTCTAGCTATTATATTATTATAACCTATAGGATAGGTAATAGAAAATCAATAGATAATGCGTAGATAATAAACAGATAATCACGCTACATCATTTAATCTAATTATAACTACAAAATTAATTTAAATTTCACCCGTAATCATAATCACCCTACACCTATTTATTTTTCCTTGAAAACAATAACAATTAAACCAATTGTCCTACACGCGTAGTAAACAACATCGTATGCTTTGCCTATGTAGTTCACTGAAATAATCGCTGAAATGGGCAATTTTCCCGGCAACTGACTTTTACAGCGTCCGATTGCAGCGCCAAGCGCCACTGTGTTATTACCGGGTACTTTACACTCGAGTTATTGGAGCTGTTGTAGAGCACTGCACTAGATCTAATCTATCGATTGACTTCAAAGTGCAAAGCACTGATTAGGGGTATTACGGTGATTACTGGAAGTGTTTCAAAGAGTTTTTGGACTTTTTATTGTAGCGGGATATCGGTAGATAAGAAATTAAGGGTTGAACAAATTTTTAAAATACATGGATATGGAAAAAAACGTATGAGTTTTTTACAGAGCTGAAGAGCAAGAATTCTTTCTTTTTCAATGATTTTACTTGAGTATTTAAAAACTATACACGCAGTGACAGTAGTATTCTTGTATTATACAGAGTGTAACAGAAATAAGTATGTACATTAAATTTAACCAGTGATAGAAATCGTCAAAAGCAACAATATTGCTTAATATTTTTTTTAACATTTTTAACCCCCAATGAATTAACGAGTCGTTTAGGTATTTTCATCATAATATGATCCAGTAGCAATAACAATGAAACAATTGTTTTTGACAAATGTTAGTTGTTAACTTTTTCAAATAAATTTTGACAAATAAATGGATTAATAATTATCATAAAATTTATAATCAGTAAAAATGCCTGCTTTTACGAATAGCGAGTTTACAGACATTGTGCTGGCCTATGGTGAAGTTTAGGGAAACGCTGCCTAAGGTCGGCAAATTTATTTGGAACGTTTTCTGAAACGTCATCTTCTAAATGTTTGCACTTTTGTACATGTATGTAAATAAAATAAATAAATCTCTGAGATCATGAGTCCTTTAAGCCTGCTGTTCAAGATCGTGATAGAACTCGCCCTGATCACATAGAAAATATTGAAAAGGATGTTTTGCAGTCAACCATGGTCTAGTACTTGAAGAATAGCACTACAACACATAGTGTCACATATGACAATTTAGAGGATATTGAAGAACCAACAACAGTTACATCATTTCATCGACGCCTTCAGTATTGTATTGACAATGACGATGAACATTTTAAACATTTATTGTGATTTCATTTAAGTCTACATCATTTTTCAATTTTCATCATCTTTATGCGTTTTATTGTTCAGTTAATTGTAGAGTTGTTCTAGGTCGACTGCATCCCATAAATGTCCTACCATTTTTGGATTATCAAAACTGTTGTAACTTAAAAAATTGATGTATGATTTTTTTGTTACCTTAGTATCTTTCCCGATTTGTATATACATAGTTGTATCTTCTGGTGTATCTATCAATCTATTCACCAGTTTGTAATCATTCTATTCTTTCATTGTATTCAGTCATAGTCACAAGTCACAATGCAAACAAACCAATTTTTCGTAGACGTACGCCATACGCACACGCAGAATAATCGCATTTTGAATTTTGACATTATGCAACGCGCTCTACTTTTAGCAGTTTGCAATTATTTTATTCAACCATAGGCGAGTAATGAAATTTGTGACAAAACTTTGAAGAATTTTAACTTAATATCTAGAAGGTGTACAAGAAAAAGTTATTAATACATATTGTTGCATTCGACGAGTTCTATCACTGGTTAAATTTAACGTACTTATTTCTGTTACACCTTGTATTACTTATGGATTCGAATCTTCCTTTTTTTGCGTCACAATTTTTTTTGAATATTTTCTTACTTTATCTCCTCAACTAAAACATTATTGAAAATAATCTAATTTGTAAGAAGAATGTTTGAAGTAATGACAAAATAAACAAAAGAAAAGCCAACCAACATTTTAAAGCCTCAGGACCCGAAAAATGTGCGACTTACAGGCCTATTCTGTAAAATATTCGCTTAACGAATCGTTATTATAACGAAATCGTTATTATGAAAATCGTTATATCTACTTATCGATAATCGTTATCTTTGTATTCGTATTCTATAACTCATTTAAAAAAATAATAACCTTGGGATCAAGTTAAGAACTTTATTTCCTAAAATCAAATTTAATTTTAAACGAAATATCTAAAATAATTCAATTTGACTCACAAAACTTCTAGGTTAGATTAGTTCTGGTGGGTGTTAGCTGCCAGACTCTTTCTTCTTCGTGTTGTGGGCTATGCTAGAGCTACTACTACCATCTGTAGACAAATTGGGAACCTTGCGTTAGGCGCTATGAATAAAAATTTATTAAATTATTTTAATATTACCTTGTAAAAAACTATAATGTGACGGGTATTTGAGATCACTATTCAACATAATAGCAATTTTATTTTGACACGAATAAAAATACTAAATTATTGACAAAACGTTTAGGTAACGAATGATTTTTCCAGTCGTCAAAAAATAACGATATCGTTATATATTTTTCGTTATGTAGAATTAAATTATTGTTTACAGAATACCACTTTAATGATTATAATTATAATAACGATTTAACAATGCATAATGGCATAACGATCGTTTACAGAATAAGCGTATTAAACGATTTTCGTTATTACCATAACGATATAACGTTTTAACGATTCGTTATGTCATAACGATACTTACAGAATAGCCCTATAAGTACGGCTCTTACTTTAGTTTTCAAACAGCATGTAGACTTGAAAAATTTTCTAGGAAACTATCTTCCTATTTTATTTCAGTAACAAAAGTAAACTTTTTCTCCTGAACATTTTTCAGATTTTTAGAAACAAGAAATTATATGGCGGTAAATCCAAGCTGTACGGTTGATGTCGGCACTTAGAGTATTCATATGCCTGAATAACAGTCTGTACTGCGCTCGTTTTATGCACCCTGCAGCTGTACAAAAGCGAATCTTTTTGTCTCCAAGAATATGGAAATTTTGTGCAGTATCAAGCCCGCCACTAGGTTCGCTCGACTCATTCGGTCCCACAGGGACGTAGTAAAGAACAGAATAAAAGAAAATAAATCACAATATAAAATAAATTTAACTTAATCTAAAGAAATAAGAAAATTAATATTCATTTTAGAATATGGCGCTTCGGAAATCCTTAGCGAAATCTAAAAATAAAAACAAATTGGCTCATGTACAAATGGTTCATAAGCTATGATTTTTTTTTCTTATTAAACTATATAAACTTAGTCTATCTATCTGTACCTATGTCTCAAAAAATCTGATGTGGCCAGCACAATACCTTCCGTCAATCCTGTGTATTATGTACAAATTCCATACATAAATTTTCTTGAAAAAGATTCCAAATTTCCAGTAAAATTATTTCATAAACAAACTATGCAAATGGCACTTGACACTGATATCTTCGAAGATCTTCTTCTTCGTTAGCTTTTCTCATTCGTTAGAGGTCGCTATTTTTATATTTTGAATGAAAAATTATGACATTTGACAGTTATGAACATAATTAATAGCTGTCATTTTGACACGGGTCCCTATATCTGCTTGCCAAAATTAGCAAAGTTATGTCACTGCAGGCGTCCTATATATAAATTTTCTTGCAAAAGATCCTATATTTCCAATAAAATTATTTCATAAACAAACTATGTAAATTGCACTTGACACTGACATCTTCTTCTTCTTTAGTTTTTCCCATTCGTTGCTATTTTTATTTTTTTCTTCCATTCATTTTTGTTTTGCGCGTCGTCCTCATTCAGTTCCTTTTCTCTCAAGTGTTCTGCAATACAGTCCTTTCATCTTATATTTGGTCTTCCCATGTTTCTTCCACCTTCTATTAATTTATTCATCTCTCCTCATGACATGTTCATACCAATGTAATCGACTCTCTCATATCTAGAAACTTCTAACACAAGTGTTTCTTCCCTTATTCTTTCATTCATTTACTTTTTATTAATACTGACATCTGTCAATTTGAATTACCTGAATATATTAGCAGTTTCCATGGTTAAGTTAGTATAGCTGGCTGAATTATGAAATTTATTATCTTTATAATTCTTTAACTCTATATCTGTTGAATATGAAATATAAAATGCAATCAAATCGTATAGAGAATAATATATTCTTTGAGTTATAATAATATTTAACTGAATTTTCCACTTATACTGATAAAATCTTCAAATGAGGATACTTCCGGTTGACCAATTATAACCAAAATCTAATCAAGTCTGCATATGGTTGTAAGGAAGAGGAATACGCAAGAATTGTAATTTTTGGAATTCTAGTATTGGAGATATCGCGGCCGAAACCGCGGTCACATACACACGAACACACACACACGCGCACCCACGTCCAGATACACATACAGACATCATCGTAAAAATAGTAAAATCGTATTGTAAAGACCCTAAAACGTGCTTATTCAATGATCACCATCGAATTTTTTGACCAAAGACAATACCTTCCTTACCTAGACGTGACGAAAGGTAAAATAGGTTCATCGTCTAAAAAACATATTTATAAATCAATCAATATCTAAATTACATATTTAGAAACTATATATTAATAACTGTGTTAAACTATGTACATATAGTTATTTCATTGTTACCAAAAACTATTCTACTCTTCCCATTAAAGTTAGATTGAGGAATCTATAGTTTGCCATGGAAATGAAATTAAAAAATTAAAAAAATGTTAACGATTTATCTGTCAAGCTAAGTTTTTTTATTTTTATTATTTGTAATTCCTGATAAAGTGAAAAATTATTTAAAGAAATTAGTAAATATTACAAATAATATCTATACTTTATTTCAAGTAAGAAAATAGTAGATGGCGCTTGAAAGCCGAGCATTTTTACATACATACTTCATACTTTAAAAATACAAAAATGTTTTTAGCAAATTGCTGCTAAAGTTTGAAATACCAATAGCATCCAGTAAAAAAAAGTTCTAAACAAACTTTCCCAATCATTTTATTAAAAAACCTGAAAGTGCACTATCTTAGTTTCCAGTTGATTATTCTACGTAATCTTAGTTAACTCGACAAGTATGTATTTGTTCAAAAGCAAAAACGAAGTGTCTTGCTAGCATAGCTAGAATCTTGAGCTACAGCTTTAATGTCGTGTTTAAATAAAAGCCAATTAACTGTGAGCTCCCACCATGGAGAACTTTGCATACAGGATAGGATTTAATGACGTATTATACGTAGCTTAATTGGTTATTAGCGTTTTACAAGATGATGCGGGAATAAGATTAATGCAGGTGTTACCTGTGCAATTATTTACTATTATATGAATTCAAAATGTTTCAATTAATACGAGGCTTATTCGGAAAATAAAGGCAAGGACAAAAAAAATATTTCTAAAACATTTTATTTTAGGAATTACGAATAAAACCTTTAAACAACTTCATTTATTATTTTCCTAAATATTCATCATTTTTTTGTTACTTTGAATAACATTTTTTTGTTTTTCTTTATAAATTAATCAAATAAATCATTTTTACCTCTCGCTAAGAGAGGTATTGGATTCATGCTAAAAATCGCATATCCAGATTTTAATGATTAAGCACGTATTAAGGTCCCTACAATCCGATTTTAACACTTTTACGATGATGTTTGTGTGTGTGTGAAAGAGAGAGTGTGTGTATTCTTCATAGAGTGAATTTAAAATTAAAAAATCTAAGTAAAAAAATAGATATAAACAGAATTTTGATGTACAGTTATACAAAAAATGTTAAATACAATAGAGCCCGACAAGCAGATATGGGAGGCCCGTGCCAGAATGATAGCTAGTAATTATGTACATGTGGTTTATTTTTCTCGACTAGTAAATTCCACACTCCTGGTGACAAATTAATTACGTGATTTTACAAAATCTTGAAATTTTTAATATTTGACATCTATGTAATAAGATAAAAAAAATAAGATAATTGAGATACATGAGAAATAATTTTTATTCAAATATTATAGATGACTATGTGAAAATAAATTTCAGTTCCCAAACACACCCTGTACATGCTTTTAAATGTGAACTAACCGTGATAAGTGAACAGTGTTTTATTTCATGGCTAGGTAGAAGGTAGATAACATTCTAAATCACCCTCGTTTCTACAATGGTATTCTTTCAGGTTTATGGGAGTAAATTTAATAGGCTAACTTTATTTTCTTTTTATTAAAAGATTTCTTCTAATGTGATTTATTCGCGTTAGCTTACTCGCATATCCTCGAAATATAATATAAATTTAACTATTATTACCCCAATGAAATTTGAATGATAGAAGGGTAATAAAGACAAGTACTGAATGAATATATGAGAAGTGCATCAAAAAGATGACCTATTTTGATTTAATAAATAAATTAGTAAGTACTTAGCCACGTATATCATAAAATAAAAAAATAATACATGTTTATTTTCTCTCTTTTCAGATGTCAACCAAAGTGGAACAATTGATAGAAAAGATTTCGAACTTGCCATCGAGGTAAGAATATTTTAGTTTAATTTTTAAAAATGTGTAAATTTGCAAACATTCTTTATTTCCTTTAAAGCACATTACAATAAAATCTTTCGTTGTACCTATATAAAAAGAATAATCTAAATTCTAAATTAAAAATTGTAAATTTAAATTTTCAATCCTTTTTAAACCATCCCGCTTGGGAAAAGCGATTTGAATAAATGGTCCTTACACAATCCTATATCCAGTCTATAGCGGGTTTCCAATACGAATAAAATTAAATTCGACGATATTTCAAAAGTCGGTTGGGTGCAATGTAAACATAAATTACGTCGCTTTTAGGACAAAATCATTTATCTAACTTTGCAAGATTTATACTGTATTTGCACAGCGAGAATAAATTTTCGGAAACGTATCGTCGGTTGACATTCCATTGAAAACATTCTGTAGGTTATTAAAACAAAAACTCGATTTACATCGCGTACAGCGCACAGGCGTAATTAGGTGGGTACTTGGGGGTTGTTAAGCATTCCCAGATTTTGAATTTGCACCCCTAAACAAAATTTCTGTAAATTTTAATACTGGTTATTTTCATCGTCATACGAAGCATCGACACAGAACAATAAAATACCTCTATGAGCCCAACCCCAAATGTATTCGTACCCTCTCAAAAAATATATTAACACCAAGAAGAAATAAAATTTTAGATTACAATAGTTAAGACTATATTTGGGCAATTTTTTATTTTATGTATTAATAAAGTGTACTGGATTTAAATATGTTATTACCTAAATTTATCATTTTAACAATAATCTACTGGCAAATATATGACAACAGCCCCTTCTAATTTTTTTAGTTCCAACAGTAATATTTATGTTAGTATTATTTATAAAACTGAAAGTAAAAGAAATTGACAATATATTCAATTAATTACTGTATTAAATTTTATTTTTTTAGTAAAAATATTTGCAAAGTGATATTTATTTATTAAAGTACTACCTACAATTATATTAAAAACAAGAATAAATAAACTTCTGGATAATATGATTATTACTCCAATTCAACAATTTTTATAATAATTGGACAACCGAATGTAGTTTCTTAAAAAAAAATCTTTTAAATATTATTTTTTGACAATTTATGTTAATATAATAATAAATATCTTTAAATTTTCAATCTGATACATTTAAAAAAAATATTATATCTTCTATAGATTTAGAGATATATTATATAATAATACAGAATAATTTGTTGTAATAAATCTCGCTGCCCAAACAACTCCAAGGAAACCAGTTGAGATATTTAAATGTTTATAATTGACAGATAAATGAAAAATGTCAGTGTCAAAAATCAACAGTTTTATTAACATTACAGAAAGCTTTTTCTGGGAAGTAAGTACATTTTAAATTTCTTATTGAATTATTAATTAAATATTTAAAATTATAGGTATATTCATATTACATATATCCTTTAGAGATACCGCTAATACCATCAGTGAATATAAAGAATTTTGAATATATTAGAAGAGTAGGAGAAAATTCTTTATAGAATGAAAGAATAGATTCAATTTGAATTATTTATATGTACAAGAAATGTTAAATTCGTTAATTATGACCCGGGTTCGATCCCGACCGACGCCAAAACTTACTTCGAATTTTAATGTCACAAAATTGACCCCTTGTGGTGCACTTTCCACAGCAGCAGCGAGTGCCTGTGAGGTGACGCATGGTAAGCGCCCACACTGTACAAATATTTCATCATTTATCGATATCTGCGTACAAAGCAGATTGGCACACCCAGTAATGGGTAATATGCCGTGATGATATATTTATTTATGTAAAAAATATGAATATCACTTACATCGTGCAGCAAACCAAACAATGAAAACTCTTCAATATTCTGCTTTCTTGTTCCTTCTGAAAAACAACACATGTTCGTCAATCGCAGCGTTGCCAGGTCTGGGGATTTTTCCCCAGTTCTGGGGAAATTTGATATTATTTGGGGACTGGGGAAAAACTTTTTGAAAACAACGAAAATCTGGGGAAAATTAAAAATAAGAAATATAAGGAAAAATATATTTTATTAATTATACAATTATTAAAAAATCAAAACTATAAATGCACAATGCAAGTATAAAGTGAAAGTATAGAGAGCTATTGTGCTAATATTGAATATGGAGCCAACAATATAAATTAAAGTTCACAGCGGTCGGCGGTATAAGCTACATTTTGGTTAATGAGCAATATTTATAAATTTTCAAATTTGATTTTACAGGTTACCAAACATGCAAAATTAAATCTCTAAATGATTTAGGTGTAGAATTGAATTATCTACAACTTTTTTTTGAATTTTTTTTGTCTAAAATCAAATGGGAACTTTTGAGCAGGGAAAAACTGATTTCCCATACGCCTATGGTCCGCTTTTTAATTAACAGCCTGTATATGTATTAGTTATTGTTTTTTTTTATTTTAAAAAATCTGAGAATCTGGAGAATTTCTGGCAACTTTTTAAAAAAATTCTGGGGAAAATAATTTTAAGGACCTGGTAACGGTGGTCAATCGTCAGTAACTATGTTCTTGTCACACACACTACAATCACAAATATAAATTTAAATGACACTGTTAGTTAAGTCGCATTTTAAACCAAAAATAAACGGAAACACCTTTGAACTATCAATTTAAATATAAACAAAACATAACCACAAAGAAAACACAGGTTCATGTCATTTGTCGTAAAACAATTACAATCAACATTATTAATTTAAAAAATAAGTTTAGTACAAAAATTGAAAAAACATTTTTCAATGAATTTTTATATATCTAGGAGGATATTATGTAGTTTTATAACAATTATAATGTTATAAAACATAAAAATTATTAATCATAACACTCAAATGAAAATCTAAGAGTTTTTTATTCGATTTTTTTATTAAATTGCTTCTTTTATGAGCCTAGCACTAGCACAAATTTCAGGTATAAATCTTTTTAATATTAAATTTCAATTCAAGTCCACTAATACTACATTAAAAAGCACTTCATTTTATAAATTGCTTGAATATTATTCGCATATTTCATTTCGTCTGACCTTACTCTACTTTTTACATTCTTCAAACATTCAAATTCTTTTCATAAAATATAATTTAAAAAATATAACAAATACTTACACTATACACCAACTACATATACTTTATATTTAGATTTTTTAATTTTAAATTCATTCTATGAAGAATTTTTGTCCTACTCTTCAAATTTTTCGAAATGTTTCCAATTCATTGTCGGGATTGACAGTATTTCTGAAGGGTATATATAATATACCTATAATTTTAAATAATTAACTATTAATACAATAAGAAATAATACATGTATATACTTCCCAGAAAAAATCTTCAGTAATGTCTTTTGATTTTTGCCAGTAACATTTATCTCTCTGTTACAAACGTTTTAATTTTTCAATTGGTTTCCATGGCATTATTTGGGCTGTGAGATTTATTACAACAGATTATTTTATATATTATATTTTTATCTCTAAATCTATAGAATAGATTACTAGATATTTATACACCAAGTGTGTTAAGATAATGTTTATTCATGAAAAGAAAGTTTAAGCCCGTAGGGCGAGTGGATTAAATTGTTTAAGTGAATAAACATTCTTAACGCACGTGATTTTACAATATTTTTATTCAATTTTGACGAAATAAGAAGGAAAACATCATAATATTTAATTTTGACAAAATAAAAAACTAATCAATTAGTAGATTGTGCATGACAATCGTCGTTGATAGACGTCATGTTGTTTATTTATAAATTATAAACAAGCTTTATTTTCTGTTATTTGTGTCTTTAAAATTAATGAAAATGGCTGAACTGTCTAATAAAGACTGTGGTGAGTTTTATTTTAGTGCCTGATGTTATTTTAAATGCATTATTTGTTGCAGAGCGAGATAAAATTCTGTAAGAGTGACTTAATTTTTTTTAATTCACTAAAAAATAAACAGTTACTTTAGTTGTTGCTAGGAAGTTAATAATGACAGTGTAAAACGTCAAAATTGACTAAAAAATATTTAAATGTATCATATAGAGAATGTAATCTTCTTTAATATATGCAAGACCAAAAATTAAAAAAAAATATTATTTAGAAGCATTTTTTTAAGATTCTGCTATTTCGGTTGTCCAATTGTTACCAAAACCTTTTCAAATCTTCCTGTGAATGTCCGATTGAGAAATACACACACATACACATTATCGTAAAAGTGTTAAAATCGGATCGTAGGGACCTTAAAACGTGCTTATTCATTAAAATCTGGATATGCGATTTTTAGCATGAATCCAATACCTCTCTCTAAGCGAGAGGTAAAAAAGTGAATGAATATTTTTTTCGATAAAGTTATTACAAACCAATGTTTGGATTGTTTGAAAAAGAAATATTTACGATACTATTCTCATTCTATGCTCCGCATACCATAAAATACGAAATTCATTAGATCGAGAAAGAAAAAGCAAAATTAAAACACAACACACACTCAAAACTCTACTCTCCTGGTACTTGTAAGCACGAAATGCGTTAAAATAACGCATTAAAATAGGTACTACCAGGAAATGGTAATACACGGTTGGGTAAACAAGGTAGAATATAAATGAGTATTTAATGTGTAAATGTATCATGGATTGAGGCGTGTGTGGGGTAACTTACACTACAACCACTGATAATAGTCGAACAAAGAATCTTTGTCTCTTGTGTATTTGCAATTCTGCGTGACTCCGTGCGTACATTTGCATGAAGAGTAGAAATATCCTACACACGTATACGAGTTTAAATGACTTTAAATGCGTAATAAAATATGTTTAATAAATATTATAAATAATTTGGAGAGGTGAAAATAATGGAGATTCAGTACTTTGTTAAAAGATTATTTATTGAAAACAATACCGACGTTTCGGTCTCAATTAGACCATTCTCCTGAGGATGATCTTGAATGAAAAACGTTTTATAAAATTATTTAGAGTGAATCACGAATTGGCAACATTATTAATTAAAAGAATGAGGGAACATACCTGTCCTCCTGGCAAAAAATCTGTTGTGGCCATCACAATACCTCTCGCCACTTCCGTTTTTAGTTACATAAGTGTAGGGCGCGAGCAGTAATGTGACATTGTTGGTCTTGACAAGCAGATATGGGGGCCCGTCTCAGAATGACAATTAGTAATTATGTACATAGATGTCAAATGTCAGAATTTTTCATTAATAATTTCAAGATTTTCTAAATTCACGTAATTAATATGTCACCAGGAGTGTGGAATTTTTTTGTTGGGGACAATAAACCACTTTGAATTGGAAAGTCACTAAATTTATAATGAAAAATTATGATATATGACAACTTTGTACATAATTATTCGCACACTATTGTATTGAACATTTCTTGTATACCTACACTCTACACCAAAATTTCTACTTACATCTATTCATTATATTTAGATTTTTTAATTTTAAATTCATTCTATGAAGAAATTTTGTCCTCTTCTAATTTTTTGAAGTGTTTCCAATTCATTTTCGGGATTGACAGTATTTTTGAAGGGAAGGATATATGTAATACCTACAATTTTAAATATTTAACTATTAATACAATAAGAATTAATATAATGTATGTACTTCCCATAGGGTTTCACGAATTTCTTGGTCTTGTCTTGTTCTTGTCTTGTGTCTTGCTTAAAAAGTAAGACAAGACAAGACAAGACTAGACTTTGGATAAGCAAGACAAGACAAGAAGTAAGTTAAGCAAGAACAAGAATTCTTGCTAGTTTTTTGCAAGAAATCTTGCATTTCAAATATTATATTTTTTTTACAATACAAGTAATAAAAGTAGGGTAATTTTTAATGAAATTTGTAAACAAAAGTAGTATTGTTAAATATTTTAATTAAGAAAAACAATTAGGTATTACAGAAAAATAAAAGTCAAATGCTTACACAATATTCGTTACAAGTATAATAAAATACAAACAATTATCTTGTAGCCTTAGCCTCAGCCTCAAAAACAATAGTTTTATTATTCATCCATGAATTTAAACATAAGAGACATCTAGCAGATTCTGCATTTAAACGATTTCTCTGCTTTGTAATAACAAGGGAGGCTTTAGAAAATAGCCTTTCAGAGGGAACGGATGTAGCCATTGTACTTAAAACATCTCTTGCCATGCGTGCCAAACATGGGTAAGTTGTTTCATGTTTCCACCACCAATCAAGAATGTCTGTGTGATCATATTCCCTTTTTGCGGTAAAGTATTCATTTATTTCTATCTTCCAAGCTTCTTCAGAAGAGGACACTGTATTTGTGTTACGATTAAATAGTACATTTAAATCTAAATCATATTTATTTTGATTATGAGATTGTGTTGGTGAGCAAACTTCTACATTAATTTCTGTATAATAATTATCTTTATATAATTCTTGGAATTTTTTCAGAGACAAAGCTTCTAATTCCTTGCCCCAAACAGTCATTTGAAATGTTTCTTTTTTGTGTCGTGGATCTAAAACAAGTGCTACACAATACATCCAATTGGACTTTTTATAATGCTTTAGAATTTTCTCTCTTGCAGCATTTATGGCGAAAATAAGTTGTTCATCATTATCAGTCCTGTTCTCCTTATCGTTCAATTCAAATGCCCATGATTCTAATTTGTCAATTAGAATATTTATGCCTATGACTACAGTTGACAATGTGCAATACTTTTCACCTCCAAAAACATCAGTTAACGTCTTAAACGGTTTTAGATATTTCGATATCCTATCTATCAAATCCCAATTTTCTAGATTTACTTTAAATTTCTCGAAGTCACTATTAGTATCACACATTATATTTAACGGAATTTTGTAAGTAAGTGCCCACTCCATCATTTCGTAAGTTGAATTCCACCTGGTTCTTATATCAATTACTGGGCTAGATGATTTCATATTTACTGTTGAACAACAAGTTTTAAACTTAATTTGTTTCTGTTCTGATTTCTTTATGTTTTTCAATAAACATCTTATTTTACTGACTGGTGATATCAAATTTATTTCTCCTTCTAAATCATCATCATCATCATGCTCTTCGTCGGTTTCGTCTATTTCAGTGATATATTCAGTTTTCAAAACTTTCATGAAATCCTGTGCAGCCAAATTTAAAATATGGGCAAAACATTTAAAGTGGTTATTAGAACTGTTGAAATATGTACTGCCCAATATTTCTTCTAAATAACGAGCAAATGTAAAATTTGCAGACGCATTGTCCGTTGTTATACCTTGTATTTTAGTTTGCAAATTATAATCTTTTAAAACATCAGCAAACATTCTTGCAATTTCTTTACCACAGTGCTGTCCATTTGAAGGAATAAAATCCAGTACTAAAGACTGTATGTTCCATTGACTGTCTATAAAGTGACAAGTAATTCCATAAAACGAATAATTTGCTAGTGAGGTCCAAGCATCGATGGTAAAGGATACTTTTGTATTATTATTTAGTAATACATTCTTCACAATATTTTTCATTATTTGAAATTTTTTGAGAACAGTTTCACGTAAACTATTTCTCTTGGGTAAAACGATATTTTTATTGGCGTACGTAAACAAATTTATAACACTACTGTCTTCAAAAAAATTAAACGGCAAACATTTTTTGACAACAAAATGTAATAGCAAATTTTCAAAAACATTTGCATCAAAATTTATTGAATCTTGCGATGTTATCTAAAACAACAAAATAAGTGTAATAAAATTAAATAATCTAATACTTATTTTCCGTTAATCATCAAAATATACAAAATTTGTGGTTAAGATACAGACTACGCAAATGCTTTAAAATGCGTTTAATTGACTATATATCGATATATGAGCCTTCTATTTAATAAAATAAACCAAAATTAGGGCGCGGAAGCAAGAATTTGTGAGGATTTGATGAGTTTTTGGGTTTTTGCAGTAAAATGTGTCGTTGTTGTCATGCAAATTAACGAATATTTCAAGGAATTTATGGTTAGTTTAGGCTAGGTTATGTTATGTTAGGTTTGGTTAGATTAGGTTACGTTATTGGTTACGTTGGTTTTTTTAAATTAAAAAATATTTTCAAATTTACCGCCTAAAATTTATTTATTAGTTAACAAAGCGACAAATTATCTTACCTCGTCATTTTCATTTCCTTTGAACATATTAATAATTGCAATTTTCGCATCCAATTCTACTGACTGGCTTTTGCTTTTATTGACTTCATCGCTGTTTGATGAATAAATTTTGTCAAAAATTGATTTATGTTTTCTTTCAAGATGTCGTTTCAAACCACTTGTATTTCTGTTTTTCATTTTAATAGTACAGTTTTTTCCGTGACTTTTGCATACTATACAAATCCCTATTTTATCATCTTTCATGTCTGTCTTTTTAATTTCGTAGTAATTACTGACTTTATCTTGATTACTCAGTTTTAATTGTTTTGGAGCTGAAATGTCGAGAGCTGGTACGTTCTGCCGTAATATACCACTCCCCTTTGGTTTATTTTTATCTTGGCTGCTACTGCTGCTAGTATTGTCCGAAGCAGAACTATCATATTCGCTTCCGATATCTTGGTATCGTTCTGAATATTCAGAATCACTGTCATTTTGCAGGGACTTATTTTTATTCATGTTTATTATGGATCGTTGTTGAATACGACACAAGTACAGATTGCAAACTACGTACTAAACAAACAACAAACGTCCTTGCTAACCTACTGACGCCACAGCGCAAACTCATAACACGACACACCCTGGAATCCGTAACAGTAAATATCTCGGGGATTCCCCTAAATAGCAAGACACGCAAGACAAGACAAGACAAGACAAGAAATTATGTAGCAAGAAATCAGCAAGACAAGATTTTTTTAATTTCTTGCTTTGTAATGCAAGACAAGACAAGAATTTAAGTTTCAACGCAAGATTCTTGTCTTGGTGAAACCCTAACTTCCCAGAAAAAAATCTTCAGTAATGTCTCTGGATTTTTGACACGGACATTTATCTGTCAGTTACAAACATTTAATTTTTCAATTGGTTTCCATGACATTATTTGGGCTGTGAGATTTATTACAACAGATTATTATATACCTTATATTTCTTTAACTCTAAATATATAAAAGATATAATATTTATATGCTAGTATTATAGTTTTTGAGAAATCGTCCTTCCAACCGACTCACATACACACATACACACATACACACACATACATCCAGACACACACACACAGACATCATCGTAAAAATATTAAAATCGGATTGTAGGGACCTTAAAACGTAAATTCAAAAATTCTTTCACTAAACAATTCTTAATTTTTGCTCTAAAATTCTACGCATTTCATAATTTTTTTGCATTTTGGGTGCCTATGTCACAGATGAATATACGTTATTCATCTGGTCATCTAGTTTTAACATTTTGTATTCCAGTATACGATACAGAATAATAACTAAGAATAAGCCCATACTAATATTTACAATATAATAAGAATAAATATGTAAATAAAATTTATGTTAAAGAAATCCAAAACATCGTTATACAGAATGCAAGAAGTGAAACTGGATATCCCTATATCAGAACATACATATAAAATCCACAATTTTTCTCTGTTTAGAAAATCTGCAACCTCCGTGGATGGAAACCCTCTAACGATCAGTATACCAAGACCCACGAGAGTATGATCCGCATCTGGGATGGGCTGAGACAGCGAGCCGATGCCAACAAGGACGGTCAAGTATGCAACTATCATTTCCAAGTTAGCCATAACTTCACTATTTTGTTTTCTCGTTAGGTGAGCGTGGAAGAATGGTGCTCGATGTGGGACGAGTATTCCAAGAACCCTGCAAATGCTTTGGAGTGGCAGACGCAATACATGGTGTTCATGTTCCACCTGGAGGACGCCAGTGGAGATGGTTCCATCGATGTGGATGAGTTTACTAGCGTCTGCAGCTGCTATGGGCTGCAGCCGGAAGAGTGCCGCCAAGCATTCCAGCACATGTCCAAGGTAAAAATAAAACAATTTCTGTTTTACATTAGACCTTTATGTTGGACATACATTTATGTCCCACATAAATGGGGAACAGTGATTGTGATACCAATATTTGGTGTGAGTCAGTTGAGCTGGTTTGGGCATGTGGAGAGAATGGCGAATGAACGGCTTGTTAATCGTATATATCTTGGTGAAGTTGAGGGTTTTCGATTGCGTGGCCGACCAGTGTATAAGTGGATGGATGTGGTTGGTAGGGTGCATAAAGAGAAACAGTTTCCAAGTAAGAAGAGAAGAAGAGCATGTATGAATGCGATTATGAATGTGGCCGAGGCGAAAGAAGTCTGCTTAGATAGGAATGTGTGGCGAACGATGATTGTTTCCTAACTATTATTGTGATCCGGATGCGGTATTTCACTACCGAAAATCGGTCACTTTAATATGTTTAAGAGTAAGGATTTGTTGTATGATGTTGATGTTGTTCTTATTTTTTTCGGGTTTTTATGAGCCCACTAAGTGGGATACGCGTGATTTTATGTATGTATGTGTGGCGGATCAAGTAAACATATTTATCAAGTTATCCGCCACGTTAGCCTCGCCCATTGTTGATCAGCTGTTCCGAGGTTACCTGGGAACAGCTGACAACAAAACATTGATTATATTTTGTATTCCTCGTTTTCATGAATGTCAAAATTTGTTAATAAAATTTATTAGATATTTACAATACAGTTTAATTTTCCAAGTGTTTGTTTTACAAATTGTAACGATTAGATTATCGAACAAAGATAATCCTTTCGTTACAAATTGGTGACCCCGATAATCTAATCGTTACATATGTATGTATATTTAAAATCTGATGTGGCCAGCACATTACCTTCCTTCTATAGCGATGGTTTAAAGCACAATTATTGTATGTCCACTTTTTTCCTATTTCCAGTTTTTACTCTATAATTTTTGTATATGACTATATCTTTGTTCCGCACAAACATAGTATATCCTTATATGTCCACAAAACGAAATTTATTATAATTTCCAATTATTGTATGTCTCATAGTTATTTATTTTTACTTCACATATGTAGCATGTCACTTAAATTATATGTGCATTTAAAGGTTTTGTATTATGTAGTATACAGATATTGTATGTCCGGACATTGTTGTGAATAAATTATTATCTTTCATTGGTGAATTATCATTCTTAAGTAAATTTTAAATTTCAATTTATTCAAAATATAGAAAACTGGACATACAACAAATGTGCTTTAAACCATCGATATTATGTACAAATTCCATACATAAATTTTCTTGCAAAAGATCCTATATTTCAATTTTAATTTTCAAATGTTACTGTCAACATTGTCAACAACAGGAAGTAAATTTATGTATCAGCACAGTATAAGAATAAGACTTACTTATACTGTGGTATCAGTCTTACCAATTTCAAGTATTTTTTTTTATTGCCAACTGAATCAGTTATTTTTAATCACCCTGTATATCCCTTGTGAACTAGCTGTGAGTATAATAAATTTGATATATTAATGTAAATCATATAAATACCGAAGTGGCCCTTTAGGAATACAAAGAATAAAATTTGGCCCTGTTTTATAAAAAGTTGCGTACCACTGCAATATATTCATCTTTCCTCATGACATGTTCAAACCAATGTTATCGTCTCTCTATAACTTATCATTCTTTTTTTTTTTAGGGCATCAAGGAGGTATCCTACGATAACTTCGTAGCCTTGTGGACAGAGTTCTTCACTTCTGAGAACCCATCCGATGCCGGAAACTTCATATTCGGAAAGACCAGTTTCTAACGACTTTGTTTTGTAATCCAGTCGCAGAGTTTATATACAAGTTCGTAATATGTAACGATCCATTGCTCATGTGTTGTTTATCCAGTAATCTTTAAGCTTTGTTACAGTTTATTACAATTATAATATTATTATTGTTTTGTTGTTCAAGTATCACATAAAGTACCTATAGCTACGAAGGTTTGATAATATTGTACTGTACGAAAATAGTTAGCAGATAATGTTCAGAATTTATAAATTTTGTTTCATGTTTTATACACTAAAATGAAATGTTACCATGTAATTTTAAGGTAATTCGTAAATAAGATATCATAATAACGACCAAAGAATATTAGCAAAATACTAGGACATATCAAGATTACATCATCATTTGAGTATTTACGAATTATTTTGGAATTATATGTAAAATATATTTACGGTGTTACAGTTCATGAAATATTTAATATTACGATATGGTAACAATAATAGTGAACTTGTTTTCGTAGCAGCAATGTAAAACTGATTGTTAAATATATTTAATCAAGAAATAAATGTTTTCTGCCTGTAAAAAAAAATTGTATTTAAAAACCTAACGAATCGAATAATACCGGATGTCTACTTTCTTTTCTATCCATATGAAATGAAGAGGTAAATTTTGTACTCAAAAGTATAAAATGTACCTACTTAGTAAAAAAAAAACATGAAAAATGCTAGATGAAAAAAAAAACTACAAATATTTAAATTTTAATTACTAGTTTCAAGTTTAAAACATAAGAACAACTATCCTAAGCAATAAACAAAATACGAAACACAATACAAATAAATTATTAAATTTATACTAAAATCAAATGAATAAAATAATATTCCTACCGTGGTTGTCGAATATTGTATAAACACCCAGTTTTGGGTAGTGAATATCTACCCATTCAAAGGTTGAATTGACCTTTGCAAATACTGGTAAATATTGTTTTACGAATTTATTTATAGAAATTAGACCAGTCAAGCAAAAATTTTGATCGGGATATGCATATAAGAAATTACATAGAGTCCAATGGTGCTATCGAGTAATTTGTACTTGTATTTTTGTATAACAAATAACCAATCATTAATTGGCGGAGGTAACATATTTAAAAATATATAATATATTTTTGCAATAACTTCATTAATTTTACATGAAATTATGCAAATTTCGATATCTGTACTGACATCCTGTAGGCAACAAATGTGTACTACATACGTGATAATTTTATAAAATATTTATAATTATTATTAGGTATCCTGAGATATTCAAAATCATTTAATTATGATATAATTTATAATAGTTTCTAATCAAATATTTTTTTCAATGACAAACAGTCGAAATAATTTTAGTTTAGCTAGGAAATTAATTTTCTCAAAATTGTTAATATCAATTTAATACTACTACGGTACTCTATGGTGAAAATTGTGAACTATTGTTTAATGTTATATTGTAAACAAGTACGTTGATGTATCGTATAAATAGGCGAAAATCAATAATATCGACCGTTGAACTGACCAATCAGATTTCAAGAAATTTTATGATATATTTGAAAAATGCATTAGTTTTTGAATAGACTATTTTACATACAAGAGAAATTGTGAAATATCTGAACCAAACATTTCCTGAAAACTGGATAGGACGAAATGGACCAATTAACTGGCCAACATGCTCCCCTGATTTAACTCGGTGCACTTTTTTATGGGGGTCATTTAAAAACTAATGTTTATAAAAAAAGACACAAAATGTAGAAGAACTTAAAAATGCTATAACACAATCTCCCAATGGAAATTTCAATATATTTTCTGTTCAAAAAAAAAATAAGACATTTAAAAAAAATATGACACTATTTAGACCATTTTATAGAATGAATTTAATCTCTTAAGTAATATCATACATCAAAAGAAATATCAAAATATGTAGATGTAATTGTTTTTAAAATTCTAATTTATTCAAACATTCACAAAATACGATACAAAGTATATAGTTAATTAAGATTAATCGCCTCTTTTTGAGTGTATAAACTAGCAGCAAATACAATATCTCTTTTAATTGCATTTGATGCTTCTTCCATTTTGGCTTTTAAAACTGGCGATCCAATTATAAGTGCCGCATCTTTGACATCTTTTAATGTTTCATTTAATTGTTGAATACATCTAACTATAATGCCTTCTTGCACATCTGTTAGCTTCATGATATCGGCAAAAGGCTGTAAACAATTAAAATTAATATCTTAAATTCAATTGACATATTTATTACCTTCTCCCTTGCCCATTCATAAACCACTTCAACTAAACCAAAATTCAAATCTTCCTGAGTGCTGTTAACTTGGAAGCTGTGCTCTAAGTTTTGCAAGTATGTATTTATGTCAAAAATTTCTTTCATGCCCTAAAATTACTTTTGTAAGAATTGAAAAATGGTATTTTATATTATTACCTTCTTCAGGACTTCTGGTAAGTGATCAAATTTTTGTTCTTCTTTTGCTTTAACTTGAAACACTAAAGCTGATAATAATGCAGCAACTTCAGCTGCTTGTAAATTTGTTAATGTGTCGTTAAAAACAAGTTCTGTTATTAGCAATTCATTCATTCCCATTTCACAAGCCACGCGACCCTTCAATTGCACTGGAAATTAAATATTTTATGTGATCCTGATTACTGTAATTTTATAAGGGTGGATTGAAAATTTTCCGGAATCACTGAGAAGGCCTTGGATTTTCGAAAACAATCTTATGTCGTTGTTTTGTTTAATTCTTCATATAAACTGTTAAGAAATTTCAGTACAATCTGTCTATCAGTCTAATCGTGAAAAGCGTCTGTGTCGATCTACCTAGCGTTAAATCGATAATGGATAAAAACGAAGTTCGTGCGGTGATCAAGTTTTTTTTATTTGGAAGGAAAGACGGCAACGAAGATCAAGTCCAGGTTGGATGCTGTCCTTGGGAATGCTTCACCTTCGTTGTCCACGGTAAGTTTCTGGGTTTCGAAATTTAAGCGTGGTCGAACACACACCTGTGACGAGCCACGTTCAGGTCGCCCAAAATCGGCTACCACACCGGAAATTGTACATAAAGTCCATGATATGGTTCTGGAAGATCGCCGAATGAAAGTGCGTGAGATTGAGGAAGCCATAGGAATCTCTTATGAACGTATAGTTCATATTTTAAATAATGAGGTGGGCATGATAAAAATGTGCGCCAGGTGGATGCCGCATTTGCTTACTTCGGAACAAAAGCGCATTCGGGCACGAACTTCATTCGAAAATTTGGAGTTATTTACGAAAAATCCTGTCGATTTTAAAAGACGTTTCATAACCATGAATGAAACTTGGATTCACCACTACACTCCAGTGAGTCGGCCCCGAAGAAAACGAAGTCAGTTCAATCGGCAGGAAAGGTTATGGCGTTAGTTTTTTGGGACGCCAAAGGCATTTTGCTTATCTTGATAAAGGAAAAACTGTAACTGGACAATACTACGCCACACTTTTAGACAAGCTGAAAACAGCAATTTAAGAAAAACGCTCATTCAAGTCGTATTGCTCAACAAAAATTGACCGAACTGAGGTTTGAAATCGTCGCCCAATTTGGCTCCCTCAAAACGTTCCTCGCTAAAAAGAGATTTCGATCCAACGAAGAAGCCATCGAAGCAGTAAATGCTTATTTTGAGAACTTCAAAGAAAACCATTTTCGGGAGGGAATCGAAAAGTTAGAAAAACGTTGGACCAAGTGTGTTGACCTTAGAGGAGAGTATGTAGAAAAATAAAATGTAGTCCGTTTTAAATATATATATATATATATTTACGCCGACATGGTGATCTTGTGACTATGCTGCTCAACCGGCATCAGTAAGGTCGTCGGATCGATTCCCCATCGTTCCAGACTTTATATGCTATGAATACCACGGAGGGTTTTGCTTCGAGTACTGCGGTTTCCCTCTGTCGGTAGGTACACATACTTCCAACACGGTTAGTTGCTAAAGAGCGCTACTTGACCACTCGGGCAGAAAGCCATCTCTGTACACTAAGTGAAAGCTCGAAGGCGTCAATAACCGAGAATAAAAGACTTAGTCTAATTCTCAACCATCATTACACTGAACAAAAACAATTACACTGACACACACATCACCCTGAAGAGGAGATTACTATCTCCTATACCGCGGCACTACACAACATTTGGCATTTTTATATATATTTTTTTCATGTCATACCGGAAACTTTTCAATCCATCCTCGTATTTTACCTTTATTTTCTTTGTTGATATATCTCAATTCCTTTAAAACTTCAATTCGTGACATATATTCCGAATAAAGTTGCAAACTTCTGCAAGAAATTTTATAATCAATGTCTTCTAATTGATCTTTCAAATATTTTCTTCTGAAAACACTTTGAAATTGCTCTTCAAAATTAGCAATTTTAGTGAAACTTAGCTGGGAGGTAAGTTTATCCTTTTTAATATTCAAGCAGTCTAAATCTTGTAATAAATCTAAATCACTGATTTTATAATCTTTAATAGGATTCAAATAATCCACGGTACAACCGGATAAAACACTATTAGTCAACTTTGCGAGTTCCTGAATTGCTTGTTGACAAGTTTGACCCGGTGGATCGTCTTTAAATCTCGGGATCTGACGTTTTTCCCAATCTTTAATAATTAAATCACAGTCTATCTTTATATTTTTATTAGAGATTTCAGTAATATCTATAGCTGAAATATCTAAAACTTCGTGACCTCCAGCGCCTTCAGGCTGGAAAACTTGATCATAAGTGAAACTCAACATTCGATACCAATCTTCGGGTTGATTTTCATCAATTTTTTCTTTTGACTGATTACATTGTACCAAAACTTTGTACCGTGGATGATCTTTTTTAACGGCTAAAAGTAAAGCGAGATTTTTGAAATGTAATCCGTGACTAATAAGCAAAACTCGACCAGGGGTTAATTCTTTTATAACTTGAGTTTGTGCCATTAATTTTGGCTAAAAAAATCACAAAGATATATGTGTGATTTATTTAAAATAAATTAAAAACTTACTTGAATATATTTCCATTCTTTTATATATGCGGAAGCAACTTTGTAATAGTCAAACAAATGTTGAAGATGTTCACCTAATTCATTAGCACATTCTGCATCTAATGCAGCTTGTATTTTATTTCTCTGAATTTTAAGCTGATCTGCTTTGATTACATGTCCAACCTCATAGAAACTATGTGTCATCATAGATTCAACAGTAAAGCTTTCTGCTCTGAATAAACTTAGTAACATGCTATATGTTAAACGAAACTGAGATGTGAGTACTTGTGGCTTTCCTACAAAAAAATATGCAGTTCATAAAAAAAATAGATATTTTTTATATTACACGATAATTTTTTTACTTCCTTGTACGTAAGTAAAGGAAGTATTGCAATCGCGAAAAATTTCGGTTTTCAGATTTCAACGGAAATATCCATTTTGATCATCCCTGAATCCATTTTGACTAATTTCGTTGTGACGTCTGTACGTACGTATCTCGCATAACTCAAAAACGGTAAGCCGTAGAAAGTTGAAATTTTGTATTTAGGACTGCTATAACATCTAGTTGTGCACCTCCCTTTTGGTTATTACACAATTTCCAGAAGTGGCACTTTACATGAAGCCTATAATAGATTTTAATGAAAAACTGTTTTAAAATATAATCCAAAACTTTTCAAATTTTTTATACAAGACTTTTATGTCAATTGAAATAACATAATAGATTTTGGTTATAATAGGCTAACCGGAAGTGGTACATTACTTGAAGTTGTTAACAGTTTTTCTTGAATAAAATGATTTTAGAAATAAATGCTTCAAATAAAAGTTAGAGAATTAATTTCTGCGTCTAGCACATCAAGTATTATTAAATTAGCCCTTTGTATAAGCGAGATATGTAAATTTAAAAATTATATACTTTTTTGTTTTTGTAATAAAGCTTGCTATGAATTAGGACAAAAAATAAAATAAAAATGTTCATTTCAAATTACGTTAAATACGTGCAATTTTATGATTCGTACAATAACAAATATTATATTTTTATTGTGAAATTAGTCATATTCATTGTTGTAATCACATATTTCTTTGTTGTAATCAAAACTCTCTTAAAAGAGTTAGATTATGGTCGCTACATACCTTACCGTTTTGAAGTTAAAATAAATATAATTTGTAATTTAGTTATTAAAAAAATATGTATAGTTTAATAATCGTACAAGTCGTGTGGTGTCCACATCAGATTTTTTTTTTAGAAATACTTAATTCTTAATAGCTGGCGCCTGTTATAAACATTAACGGCCGGCGGCCGTTAAGGACACCTTTTCACTTTTGTTTTTCGTTCGTGCGTCTGGTATAATCCTTTTCACTTACGTATTTAGTTCTGTTAAATCTTAGTAACAGTGTTACGGAAAAGTATTATTTTATCTTTCTTTGCAATTAAAGTGCTACTAGATCCACTATTTTGAGCAGGCAAAAGCATACTTTAAAATCTACTATAGAAAAAAAAATGTTACGAACCAAGCATCATTTCCTTAAGTACTCGAATATCTGGAACCTCTTCTGTGCATCTAATTATAACAGTTCCTGTTGTATCTAAACCTCGTCTACCAGCTCTTCCAGCCATTTGAATATATTCAGCCGGTTTTAAATATCGTTTTTCGATTCCATCCCATTTCATGATGCTATTAAAGACTACAGTTCTGGCAGGCATATTTACGCCCATTGCAAAAGTTTCGGTAGCAAACAAAACCTACATATGTTTTCCATTTTACTTCTAATTCACAAAATTTTAAATTTTCCATACCTTAACGCATCCACTTTGAAACAACATTTCTACAATTTCTTTTATAATTGGCAAGATTCCACTATGATGCACACCAATTCCAATTTTCAAAATTTCCCTCATTTGTATGACTTGAGGTAAGTTTTGGTCAGGTTCTTTTAAACGTTTAATACATTCTTGATAAAACGCATGTATTTTATGTTTTTCTTTAGCTGTTGTTAAATCTACTGATTTTAAACTATTAGCCATTCGATCGCAAAGGGCTCGAGAAAATGTAAATGCTACAACTGGAAGTAAATCTTTTCGTTTCAAATGATCGACTAATCCCATCAAAGCTGTTGCTTCTTGTCTTGCTTTATCTTTAGGGGGAATGAATTTTGTTTGGCCACCTTTAGGCGCACGGGATTGTTTCGCTTCACTTGCATCTATGAGACTGAAATAATTATTTTTATAGATTCATACGAAAATATTTCACTTATTTACCCTTTAGGAATGAAATTTCCTTTAGAATCAACAATAAGAAATCTTTCATCCCTAGATTTTCCTCCGCTGCCAGTATACAAATAATGTTGTAGAGGAACTGGTCGATATAAGGTACTAATTACATAAACTTTACGTTTTTTGGTCCTGCCTAACCAATCGGCAAATTCCATCGTATTTGGAACAGTTGCGCTCAGTAAAACTATACGAACATGAGCTGGTAATAAAATAAGAACTTCTTCCCATACATGTCCACGCTAAGAAATAGAACGGAATGTTAGTGCCAAAAACTGGGTTCGGTACAGTTTAATTTGTTTTTTTGGGAAATGGGTTCGTGTGCAGTTTTGGTTCAAGCATTAGTATAATTTGCAGTTTTATTCAGGGTTCTGGTATTGAGTTTAGATTCGGTTCGACCTAATGGAAACTGAATTATTGTTTTTGGTTTTGATCAAGATATAAACATTTAACTCTGCGTTCCAGTTATGGTCCAATACGGTATTTTAATAATCTTTTTTTATTTTCTGAAACTTCAATAAATTTGAAATACAAATGTGAAAATTTGAGCTTTTTATTGTCATTTCCGCGAGATATGATTTTTTTAATTATGCTTAAAAATTTGAATTATATGGTATGACGTTTAATTCGCTTCATGACGTAGAAAATGAAATCACCGGTGTCTAGCGGTGATCTAAGCAAAAACAACAGCTGTTAGTCGCTTGGCTTGGAGCGAGTAAGAGGAAGGGGGATTGGTTTGTTCACAGTGTCAGATGCTATTTTGTTTTAGATGACTTTCATTTGTTTTATTTGTTTTGTTATCCGTGGATTTTAGTTGTAACGATCCTCCTTGGTTGTAACTATATTAAAGTATTATTAGTTAAGAATTTGGTTGCTGTCATTCTTACAGCAAAATATCAAAACTAGCAAGAAACACAAACAAAGATCAGCTGAGAAACGAGAAAGCATCAATGGTGAACGCACTGCTTCGTCTTTTTCCACAAGCAGACAAGTACGTCATTACATACGTCATAGAACGAATGAACGTCATACATCACATGTAATCTTTTCCGCGCTAAAATAAAACACATGGAAAATCATATTAAATAAAACAATTTTATCAAAATTCGGTCGTTTTTCAACCTAGTTAATAACATAATATTTTTTCTTTTAAATTTTACTACATTGGAATACCCCATTGATATGCGCCAGACATAATGTTGTCTTTATTTTGCTTTTCTATAAATAATTTGTATTTAATCAATTTTAATTCTGAAAAAATAATTTTCTGCATAAAATTCTTTGGTTCAATACATATGCGACAGGGCTCGTATATGTGTTATAGCTGCATCTAGCAGCCATGTATTTATATATGTTATAGCTGCATCTAGCAGCCATGTATTTATATATGTTCGATCAAGCTACCAAAAAACCAGTTGAATGTTGTAGAAAATAAATAAATAAAGTGTTTTTAGTTTTCTCCATTCCAAAATTCCAGTTCGTCGTTATTTTTATTATTTTATATTATACAAGTTTAAAGTTTAGGTTATACAGAGTATATCAAATATCATATACATATTTCCTATACTCTACATAATTGGTGACCCCGACGTGATTTGAACACGCAACCTACATAATTTAACTGGTTTTTTGGTAGCTTGATCGAACATATATAAATACATAGCTGCTAGATGCAGCTATAACATATATAAATACATGGCTGCTAGATGCAGCTATAACATATGTATAAATAAATATAGCAATTAATTTATGGTTCATAAAAAACATTTTATTTAATTATATTTTTTAATAACAATTTTCTAAAAATGGTGAGGGGGGCGCAATTTTATATTCCGCCCCAGGCGGAAAAATAGCTAGCTACGGCTCTGCTAGCGGGAGAATGCTGAACTACACGTTGCAGTGCTGCCAGAGCGACAGTCTAAAGACTTTTGGGTCCCCCTCCCCTCATATTTGTAAAACACAATTTCACGAACAGTCAACCAGTGTTGCCAACCGTAGCGGAATTCCGCTATAATAGCGGAATTTTAATATGATGTACGACGTAGCAGCGATAATAGAAAAAATACAGAAAATTATTTCTTTTATTTGTCTTACTGGTGTCATTGTATTGTGAAAACAAATGATAATTTTGTTTGGTGGAAAGATGTCTCTACTTTCAAAACCATTTTCAAAACGATTTTAGTTTTGAAACCGTCATGTATACAGTGTCAAAACGGTTTCGAGACTTTTAGAACTAAAAATGTTTCGAAAACTGCATGTAAACTATACCTTGTTCCATCTTACGCATGCAGAGAATAGGGCATAGTTTTGACTTCTGTGATTGGCTGAAATTTGAGCCAAGAGACAAGTTTACTCAATGTAATTTCGGCTACTTAAAACTGGCGCTGATGCAAAAGCCATCTACTGAATGCGTTAAATGAACAGCATAAGTATATATTAAATATGTATATATAATGGCGTAGCGGCTTGTAGCGGAATTTTTTGGAGAACGTAGCGACATTCGGGCATTTATAGTTGGCAACACTGCAGACAACTGACACATACGATACTACAAACGCAGAATGCGAAGGCGTTCGGCTAGAAGTATTACGATTACGTTTATGTTTCGAACTGAAAATGAACTTGAACCAGAGTTGAACCCTGAACCCGAATTTTAATACCCGGTTCGGTTCTAAGTTCAATTGAAAAATATATCTGAGGTTCGGTTTTGGGTTCTCTAAAATGTTACGATTTGGTTCCGGTTTTAGTTCGATGCCCTGCTTTATAGTGAATAACGAATCTGGGCGAAAAAACAGAATGTCTCATTTTCAATGTTTTTTAAGGTATCTCGAGGAATATTAATGATAGAGCAAAAACATTCCAGAATTCAAGGTCAATTTTTTTAAGACATCGAACCAAAACCGGAACCAAACCGTAACATTTTAGCGAACCCAGAACCGAACCTCAAATATATTTTTCAATTGAACCCGAGTCGGAATCGAACCGATTATTAAAATTAGGGTTCAGTACCAGTTCAGGTTTATTTTGAGTTCGAAACGTATGCGTAATCGTAATACAGCCGATAATCGACACCTGTGTTGTCTGTTTGTGAAAATTATGTTCTTGTCTTGCGTAAATTCCGGCTAGCATTTTAAATTATTTCTATATAAAGACTGTTTATTCTAAAAATATTAATTCAGTTTTCATTAGGTCGAACCGAACCTGAACCCAGTACAAAACCGCAAATTTTATTAATGTTTAAACCAGGACTGCACCCGAACCCACCTCTCAAAAAATAAATGCACCTGAACCGAACCCAATTTTAGGCGGGTTCGATACCCTGGTTGTAACAAAATTTGTGCATCAGGCTGCCTCTTACTTGTGGATGAAATTGAGATGAGCATAATTGTAATACTTACTTCTGCGTCATTAATGTAATGTACTTCATCAAAAATAACATATTCCAAATCTCGAATAACTTCGCTTCCACAATAAAGCATAGACCGCAAAATTTCTGTAGTCATAATAAGACAAACACCGGTTTGATTTATTTGAAAATCTCCGGTGATCAAACCAACATTTTCAAAAGTTTTTTTAAAGTCTCTGTATTTCTGATTCGATAAAGCTTTGATAGGCGATGTATAAATAGTTCGAGTTTTGTGTTTTTGAGACAAAGCTATGGCATATTCTGCTACTACTGTTTTTCCAGCTGAAGTATGTGCAGCAACAAATACATCACAGCTTTCTTCCAATTTCAAAATCGCTTGTTTCTGGAATGTATCCAGTTCGAATGGATACTCATGGGCTAATTCAGGAATTCTTTCATGGAAATCAGATACAGGTTGTTGTATATCAATCATTATTGCCCATTTATATTTTTTACTTTTAACTGTAGTTTCGTCCATTTTACTGATATTTAGAATTGGAATTTCTTTTTCGGGTTCGGAAGGAAGAATTTCTAAGTCTTCCAATTCAATATTTGGTTTATCAAATGCAAATGTATTAGTACCATTTTCATTTGTATTTTCTTTCCACAGACTTAAGAAATCTTGTTCTTGTTGAACTAAAGACATTAAATTAACAATACTATCTTTTTCATTGCAAATTTCAACTTTCTTTGATTTATTAGTTTGTTCAACTGAATCAGATATCACAGTAAATCCGTCATCATCAAAACACATCCCTTTTTCAAATCCAGGAGGAATGGTCAAGAGTTCTGCGGAATCTATTGATTCTGCTTCTGGTACTTGGATTACAGGGTCCGGAAAACCTCCTGGCCAAAATGGAAAATGTGTAGGGTCGCCCCGAACCCCTTCAGAATATGGAGCAGGTGCACGATTTAGTGACATGGAATTTTTAGCATGTAAGCCGACTTCAGCTATTGGTACTTCGCGAAATTCTGTTATTTTACCAGTGTTAGGATCGCGCTGTACCTGGAATTATATAATGCTAACAAAAAAAATTAGCAATGGTACAAAAATATACTTTTAATGTGGTGCCGCAAGCAATGTCTTCAACATAAAATAATTCGGTAACATCTGGTACTCGAGGCCAAAATTCTTGATTTCTTTCATATTCATGAATTGGTAATCGTTCAGGGCATATCAAATATTCTGTTAATAAATTCTGAATGTCTGGCAGAATAGGAGGAAGATCTGGTTTCTCCTGCAAAATTATTTCATTATTACATTCTTTTATTGTTATAATAGGAATGTGTGGCGAAAGATGATTGTTTCGTAACTATTATTGTAAGAAATAAATAAATAAAATTAATATATCATCACGGCATATTACCCATTGTTGGGTGGTGTTGAACACAGATATCAGTAATGATGATAATATATATGTACCGCGCCAGGCGTCACCTCACGGGCACTAATTGTTGGCGTGAAGAGTGCTCCACAAGGGTCATTGTAAGAGTGGAATATTTGCTGTATAAGGATATATAATTAGTAAGAATGTTCTTAAAGAGTGGAATAAGTCAGCTGAGATGAATACATGAATGTAGATGAGGCAAAAGAAGTTTGGACAAAAATGTGTGGCGAAGGAGTATTGTTGCTAATTATTATTGTGGTCCGGATGCTGTATTTCGCTACCGAAAATCGGTCACTTTAAGAGGAGGAATGTTCCTTTACTAGAACTATTAACATTTTAAAAAATTCAAGATTAGACAAACATACGTCTGATACGAACCTGCATTTTTAAAAAATAATTATTGTAGTCTATTAGTATTTGACTTTAATTTTATACGGAAAACCGAGAAACTGATTTTTGGTTTTCCCTATAAAATCAAAGTCAAATACTAATAGATTTCAATAATACTTTTTTTTAACTGCAGGTTCATATCAGAAATATGGTCGCCTAATGTTGATTTTTTCATAATGTTAATAGTTCAAGGATAAGAACAATTTATTTGAATTTTCACTTCATAGGGATAGCCATTCCTCTTATGGCGTGTGGAATATTTGTTGTATTTAATGGAAAAAATTCTTGGGAATGTCGGTCCAGGGATTTTAGAAAATTTTCCTTTAAATCTACATTTATAGTCGAAGTTAGAAGAGTTGAATGAGTCAATAGAACTCATACATGAATGCGATGAAGAATATATATTCGATGAAGCGAAAGAAGTACGTTTGGATAGGATTGTGTGGTGAAAGATGATTGTAGCGTATCTATTATTGTGGTCCGGATGCGGTATATCGCTACCAAAAGTTGGTATAATATGCAAAGAGGGAGGAATATTTGCTGTAGGAAGATATATGGTTAACAAGAAAGAATGTTCGTAAGAGAGTTGAGTGAGTCAGTTGCATTTGGATTTGGACAGTAATGTGTGGCGAAGGATGATTGTTACATCACTATTATTGTGGTCCGGATGCGGTATTTCGGTACCGAAAATCGGTCATTTTAATATGTGAAAAGTGTGAAATATTTGCTGTATGAAGATGTATATGGTTAGTAAAAATGTTGAGTAAGTCATGTATGAATAGATGAATGTTGATGAGGCGAAAGAAGTACGTTGAGACAGTAATGTGTGGTAAAGGTTGTTTGTTGCTATTATTGTGGTCCGGATGGTGTATTTCTCTAACGAATATCGGTCACTTTAATATGTTAAAAGGGAGGAATATTTGCTATATGAAGATGTTTGGTTAGTAAGAATGTTGTTAAAAGTGTAGAGTGAGTCAGCTCCCATTGGACATGTGTGATTGTTGTATATATGTACTTTCTTAAACATATTGTTATAATGTTATACCTTCATTGTTGAATCTTTGTAACACTACTGTTAAACTACAAATTGATTCACAACTTTTTATTTTCTTTGATGATGTTGAAATTGAAAGTAACTAACACT
Source organism: Harpalus rufipes (assembly GCA_951394225.1). NCBI lineage: Eukaryota > Metazoa > Arthropoda > Insecta > Coleoptera > Carabidae > Harpalus > Harpalus rufipes. Next base: position 16,399,917 of record OX596283.1, on the reverse strand, counting down.
ACTGACAGCAATTTGCTATCATGATGGAGGTTGACGTTTTGAATAATGTATCCGACCAAGAATATTTAGTTTTAAAAGCAAAAACTGCACTCAAATCCGATCCAGTAACAGCGAAAGCATGGATGATCACAGCGAGAACGTTATACCCGAACAATTTCGATGTGCAAGTAATATAAATTAAAAATAAGTCTTGTACAGGTTATGTTTACATTTTTGTTACAGTTCGAAGCATATCACATTGAAAAAGAAGCTGGTCATGTTAAAGAAGCTGCAAAATGTTTCAGCGAATTGTAAAGACGGTAATTTTCAGTTAAATAGTATGTATATGATTTAAATTGTAGGTTAATGAAGTTCCAACAACAGCGGGAACTTTGGAAAGAAGTAGAAAGAGTTACAGTTTCTCTTCGCACAGAAGCTGATAGCGCAGAACCAGAGATGCAGTTTTTGAGTGAAATGTTTAAACATATTCCACTAGGTAATAAAAACTTTATTTAATACTCTAGCGATAGTTAACATGTATATTTTTGGTAGATGTTCAACATCAGTTATTATTAATGACTGCAGATCATTGCGAAGATACTATGGAGCATTGTCGATTATTATTGTTGTTATTAAACAAATTTCCTCAATCTATCATTACACACGGGGTAAATAATATTATTTTAAAATGAATAAATATCTAATATTTTATTTGTAGCCTCGACTTGTAGATACATTGTTAAGCGCTGAGAAACATAGTCATGCGAGTAATCAGCCTCTGAATTCTTACAGAAAGCTTTTAGTTTGCGAATTATTACCTTTACTGGGAGATACAAAAATTGAGCTAGCACCTAAATTATTATTTCGATTACTTCATAAAGCTATAGAATTTTATTTGTGTTCTTTGATGTCTTTAAATATAGATGAATCCGATTCTAAATCAAGTGACACTTGGACAAAATTATTTCAAATTCTAGATTTAACGGGACGGCACTTAGGATGGGATCCTTATCTTACAAGTGTAGGAATAACTTGGTACGTATTTTTATTTACATCTGTATTACTTTTGTAATAATTTGTACATTTATTTAATTTAGGAATCGAGATAGTTATTGGCAGAAAATTTTATCTTTTTGTCAAACTCATAAAACGACTAACGTAGACGAGCAAGTTTTCACAAAACAATTACTTTATTGTTTAACTGTTTTATTTTTAAATTGTTTGTATGAATACAGATTGAGTTTAAGTCCTGAAGCTGCTCCAGGACAAATTCGTACTAGTTTACTTCTAGTTGAAGCATTTGTTGGTAAGTTTTTCATGAAAAAATATTTTTTTACAATCACACGGGAAATAATTGTTCTCAAACTCAAAAGGAGTGTGGGAAATAGCCCATTCTCCCACTAGTGCGGGAATAATTGGGTATTCTACATTTTATTTTCTGAGACATATTTGTATTAAAATCTAAAATTTTGTGTTATTTTTTATTTAATTTGATGTATGAATTTTTAAACAATAGGCGCATTCGGCACCCCGGTAGCGATGAGCACCGTATGAGCGTCGATGTAAGCTGAATGCAATTGCTGAACCAATCGCATTCGTCCATTCATTGTGTTCGGTAAACTTCGCTGCTCAGCGATGAGTGGTGCTGAACGCGGCCATTAATTGAAAATTTGATTTTTACCGGATGTGACGTAGCCGGAGCTGCTGATATTTAAGAAATAATAGAAAAAAAATACTTGTAAACATACAAAATGTAATAAAACTAACACGAACAAGATTGTTGATGCGATGTCAATGGCAGAAAATCTCTACTTCGTATTAACAGTATAGTTATGTGAATAAAATTTGTTAGAAATGTCATCAGTCACTCGTACGTCATAAACCACGTGATAACTTTTAGCGCCAAAATTATTTACAAGAAAATATCAAAAAATTAAAATACATTTCGTAGTTTTTCTTATTTTTAGACGTTTGCAGAAAAAATATTGTTGCAATACATGCGGAAAAAGTGATTCTGAAACTCCTTACAAAATCTGCGCTCATTTCTGAAAGCTTGATTTGGTTTCAGAATCACTAATTTCCCGCACTTGTTACAAAAAATGATTATATTGTAAAGCAATTAATTTATTTGTATTAGATCCCAATGTGCCTCCTCCATTTTCTGAACCGAAATCTAAACGCAGAAAAGGGGAAGTAGATCAAAATAATTCTCCTCATATAAGTATAGATAAACCGGGCACGAATCAAATAATAACGAATTTTATTATGGCTTGTAATTGCTGGGATCTGTTGCAATCAACAGATACATTACATAGAGGTAACGCAAATAAAACCTTATTAAGTTATTTACCAATATTAATAAAATAATTTCAGAATTTAATAAGCTTAATGGACATTTAAAATTAGATACTCTATTATCTGATTTTAAAATCGACTACGCAGTTTATAAATGCTCATATGAAGAAGCTTTAGTCACTCTTCAACCAATACCTGAACCACCGCAAGCATTAGTTCGAAATATACGATTAATGTGTATTTATTTCAGCAAGAAAAATTATACTGTAATTGCTACACTATCATTTTATTTGTCTGTATTAAATTTGATTATTTTTAGGCATGTTTCGAACATTTATTGTTAGTTGTATCAACAATTCCAAGTAATAATGAAGGCAAAATTAGCACTCATATGGCTATAGGTGGAAATATTCGGCATTTTCATTATATGCCATTGACTCAATGTGCCATATTACAATATTGTGTGCGAATACTTATAACAGTTATTAAGGTAAAGAAATCTGATGTGACCAACACAATACCTCCCGCCATTTAATTTTTATTAATTTAAATACATACCTATGGGGTCTTGTTGCCGCGTGCCTGATGTCTGGTTGCGAATCTAGGGAACCTGATTCGATCCCGATCAATGCCAAATATTTAGAATTTTAAATGGCACAAAATTGACCCTTCTGGTACACTCTCCACGTAAGCAATGAGTAATTTATTTAAATACATACCTATTCACTAATGCTAGAAATTTTGTATATTAAGTTCCTTTCCATATAAATATAGTTCTAGTTACAATTTTCGTTTTAAAACATTACTATTATTAATTTGAAATTTTGTATATTAAGTTCCTTTCCATATAACTATTGTTCTATTTATAATTTTATTTTTAAAACGTTACTATTATTAATTTGAAATGATTATTTTTTGACAGTGACATTTATCTGTCAGTTACATACATTTGAGCTGAATTGTGTAACCATGGAGTTGTGTTTAAAGCATAAGCTCCGAAATATAACTTTTATATTATTTTATAAATTTATCCATAAAATATATTGAAAAAGTATTCATGCAAACCTGTAGAAAATGGAATAATCTTTAAATTTTATGATAAGAAATTGCGAAAAAAATAACATGTAAAGGTATTTTTTCCGGTTATCCGATTGACACCAAAATTTAATGGCTTCTTTCCATATTAGAGTAAGGTAGAAATACATGGTTTAATAATTTTCAGAACACACACATACACACCCACAGACATCATCGTGAAAATGTTAAAATCGGGACTTTAAAACGTGGTCATTTACAAAAATCTCGATACGCGATTTTTAGCACGATCCCTATACCTCCCTTACCAACGGTAGCGGAAGGTAGAAATGATTACAAATCTTGAAATTTAACAATAATTTTTATTTATTTTTAGGAAAATCTAAATAAGCAACCTGGAAATTATAACGAATTAGCGTTAGGTATCTTATTAACTCTAGTTCAGTTAGATTGGCCACAACAAGAAGAATTATTGCCTCCAATAATGGACCAAATACGACAAAGAGGCTCTTTTCAATATCATATGTTCCAGGTAAACATTTATTATATTTTCAATATTTTTATGGTGAAAATTTGTTTAATTTTGAAGACTTATGTCATAAACATCGATATTTTGGAAGAATTAATGTATCTTCGGACAGAACACGGAGGTAGAGTTACACTAGATATATTTGCGACACCGCAATCACAAATGGGGTAAGGGGGAGTAATAAAAATTTTGAAATATGTTTAATATTTGTATTTTTTTAGTCAAAGACGCATAGGTACAAGAGGAGCGGACAAAGGAAGTAAAGAAGATTTCAAACAAGCGATGAAACGTCAAGTTGCGAGGAGTATTGAACCGATTGATAAGTTAATTATACAGTTTTTGTCACAGGAACGTATTAATATTTTACAAACTCTTATGTTATGAAAATAAATATTCTTTTATAAAAATACGTCTTTTATTTATTTGACCATTAAATTGATCGGAAATAAGGTCATGCAAAAAAAAATGTTCTTTTTTTGTTTAAATCGAACAAGTCTAATTTATCGTACTGTACCATTAAAGTATTTTTTATTTACATTTTTTTTATAAAATTGTTTTAAAGTATTTTTAAAAAGTTGCAAAAACTGGCTGGTTTTTTTGCCATGTTATGACGTCACGTTTGAAAACTGAATATTCAGACTCATTTCATAAAGACATCATATGAACGCAGAATTTCTAAAAGAAAAAAATATATGGACTATAATTGAGAATTACATATCTAAACATGCATAATATATTAATGTAACATCATTCTTTTCATTTTTATAAATATAATTTTCATTTGGCCTGTAATCCACGTCACATCAGCTGTGCTTCTTTGTAAAGATTTGAGATTAGACGCTACAAGTTTGTTTAGCTATAGAAATTAGTGCTGTGAGGATCCGACAAAACTTGAATCCGAGAACCCGGATTTCAAAATATCCGGATCCTCGGATATTGAAGCGGATATCCGAAAATTTAATTCAAATTTGGATCTGGATTCGATATTTTGTTTACGGATCTGGATTCGATGTTTTGTTTACAGATCCGGATCCAAATTAATATGACATGAATTTCATTAATTTATTATGTGATTTTGATGAGACCCGATGCTAATATTTGAATGTAAAATTCAATACTGATAATATTCGAATCCGAGAATCCGTTTTCAAGATTCTGTATTCGGATTCAAGATTCGATACGCAGATTCGGATCCAAATTCCAATACTCAGATCCGGTACTCAGATCCGGATCCAAAATCCGATACTCAGATCCGGGTCCAAAATCCGATACAGAGATTTGGATCCGGATAGTTCCACTTTCAATTATCCGGATATTTTTGGATCCGAAACCGAAATTATCCGGATCCCACCACTAATAGAAACGCATTATGATTATTATAACGTAAACAAAAAATGAATAATTTTAGAATTGTAGTGTGCATGCTCCTATTTTGCAGGGTACGAAACACTTTAGTTTCACTTGGAGTAATACTCTTAACTTTTGGAACTCTTTATTCTGGAGTAGGTTTTAGAACGCACCCCGTTGATTTTTAAAAGTGACGTCACTTGGTAAGGGGTGAGGCGGGGAAAATCAGCCGCTTTTTGAACAATGTCATTTTTAATTGCAATTTTCTCATTATTAAAGATCGATTTGAAGAAAAATAAAAAAATACGGGTATATTATTTTTCATTACTCTATCGATTAAAGTTAAAAATGAAAAATCGTGCATGACCTTATTAAAGAAAGGTTATTGACTTATTTTTTGTATGAATTTTTTTGGCATCACGACGCCATATTTCAAATTTGACTTGAAAATAAACAAACCACTACCGCGATAACAAAATTTACACTCGTTACGAATTTTTTATCTTTTTGCCTGCGGGAGATATTAACCTGCAAAAATAACTCAGCAGATCTAGCTCTCTAGGTACGTAGAGTATTTATAACAACTGTTGCTTAATTATGTTCTCATTTTTCTTCCTACTGGACATCACTACTGTTTGAGTGTTTGAGAAGTACACATGCGGTGATGTTTTTCTGTTTTTCTAGCGTGTTTTGTTTTAATTGATAATTTGTTTTAATTTATAACAGGAACAGTTGTTATGAAGACGATTCACATATTTGTACTGTTCTTAGCAGTGCGTTTAGCATCAATATGGATGGTTCAAACGTGGTATGTACCGGACGAATACTGGCAGTCTCTGGAAGTGGCCCACCGAATGAGTTTTGGATATGGTTACTTAACTTGGGAGTGGGTTTTGGGGCTCCGTAGTTATTTGTATCCGTCTTTCATTGCTCTTGTGTACAAGTTTTTGCAGTTGATTAGATTGGACTATGTTGAAGTGCTGGTAAGTATTTTTTGTTATGAAATGTGAACCATAACCAAATTTCATAACATACTACATTTCATTGATTTTTTGCCAGATACTCGTGCCACGATTATTACAAGCACTTCTAAGCGCTTATGCAGATTTACGGTTTTATAATTGGTCTGGAAACCATAAATGGGCTGCATTTAACATTGCTATTTCATGGTTTTGGTTCTACACGGGTTCTAGGACAATATTAAATACCTTGGAAACATCGCTAACAACCATTGCTTTATCTTTTTACCCTTGGAAAGGGTCAAGTGAAAAAGGTCATTAGACAATTGAATATTTCATAATAATATGTTTACATTACATTCTACCTTTGTAGGACAATGTCAGTTTTGTTTCCTGCCGGTAGTGGCATTGTTGTGTATTATCAGACCTACAGCGGCTATTCCATGGATGCCCTTGTCTGTATATCATTTATTATTAAGTGAAGATAGAAAAACATTACTATTCAAACGTTATCTTCCAGTAGGGTATGCGAAAATCTATCATTATTAATAATATTTTCAGTGAAAATATTAATTTTCACGATACACTTTTATTATTTCTTTACATCTTTTCTTTTTAATATAAAAGTTCACATAACTTCTCAAATTCATCTTATTTATTTTAACAAATTTATACTTACATAAAATCATGCTTATCTCACATGGTGGGTTAGCATAAAACCGAATGAAAAGTATTCATGCAACAATCATCCTTCGCCACACATTTCTATCCAAGCACACATCTTTTACCTCGTTCTTTCCACTCGGAAACGTTCTCTCCTTTAGCACACTACTAATCATATCCGTCCACTTACACACTGGACAGCTGCGCAATCGAACGCCCTCAACTACTAGAGAAAAAAATCTGTTGTGTCCATCACAATACCTCTCGCCCTTTCCACAAAAAAAAAACTACACCTAATCTTTATATTTACGTATTTTCTATAATTTTAAATTCATTCAATGAGCAAGTTTTCTCCTAGTATTCTAACTGTTCGAGGTTCTTCCAATTCATTGACGGAATTGGCGGTATTTCTGAAGGGTTACAGCCTTCAGTACTATCTCTGAATTTTTGACACTGACATTAGTGACATTTATCTGTCAATTACAGACATTTTAATTGGTTACCATGGAGATGCTTGGGCTGTGAGTTTTAATACAACAGATTATTTTATAGATTATATTTCTATATCTTTAAATGTATAGAAGATATAATAAAACTTTGAAATGTGACATATGTGAATACACTATAATTTAACGTTTTTAATAGAAAGAGTTATCTCGATAACTGACTGGGATATTTCAATAAGAATGCGAACCTGTTGGCTAAATTTGGAACTAAAACAAAGGAGCAATTTTATTTTATTCATATGCTTTTACATAGGCGCATACAGTTTATATTAGTGGAAAATAGATAATAGATCCAATATTTATTATTAATAATAATACATATGCATTTTTCCGAAAAAAAAAACAAGTGCATCAGTAAAATGATAACTTTTGTCTCATTACACACACCGATATCGTAGATCCTATCTGTTTCTGAGTTATAATTAGTGGCCCTGATAATAAAAAACCTGTATTCGGTAAACCGTTCAGTCGTCATTCTCTCCACATGTCCAAACCATATAACTGACTCACCCCCACTCTCTTAATAGCATTCTTCCTAACCATACATTTTTCAAAGACCAAATTACATACATACACTACGTAAATACGAACATAGGACTTTAACATGTAAAATCAGACTTTCCTAATTTCCTGCTTCCCTAATTATTTCAGGTAAAAAAGCTTTAATAAAAAATAGCAATAACCATGGAATTGAGACAAAATAAATAACAAATGTTAACGATTTATCTGTCAATCTAGGTTAATTTATTTTTATTATTTGTAATTTCAGCTTAGTGAACAAATATCAATTTAAATTAACAGATAATTGTTAACTGGAACAGAAATTAGGAATAATACCTTATAAAAATAAATTACCCTAACATGACAGATAAACCGTTAGGCATTTGTTATTTATTTTGTCTCAATTCCATGGTAACTGCTATTTTTGAGGTGATTTTCGACATTTTCGTACCTAATTTCTACCGTTACAAAGCATACAAAATGAATTTTGCTTATTGATTTAGATGCAGAATTTTATGCTATACAAATTTTATTTGAAGCTGCTTTACCTAAAATAATTAGGGAAGCAGAAAATTGCAAAAGTCTTATTTTACATGTTAAAGTCCTATGTTCGGCTGTGCCGGTCACCATCCTGTATATTTCTTATTAGATTCTAAGTCAGTATTGTTTTTCTTTAGAGTGATCGCGCTTGCTGCATCAATTTTACTTGATTCTTTATGCCATGGGCAGCTCGTAGTAACAAGCTGGCAATTTGTAAAACTTAACGTATTTCACAACATTGGTACTTGGTACGGTTTTCAACCATGGCATTGGTATTTATCAAATGGTTTGCCAGCAATTTTGGGAATTCAAATATTGCCTTTTATGTTGGGAGCCGTAAGAGCCATTCGACATAAAGAAATTTTTTCCACTAATTTCATGCTATTGGTTTCTATTACTTTTACCGTCGCAGTTTATAGGTAAAATATAAATAGAGAAATATAAAATAAAATTTACAATGAACATATTTTGTAGTATTCTGCCTCATAAAGAATTTAGATTTATATTGCCGGTTTTACCTATGGCTTTATATATTTCTTCCGACTTCATTACCCGTTGGAGTTACAAAGCTAATAAGTAATAATGATTTTATGTTTATGTAAAATGTAATTACTAATAAATATTTTTTAGTACTTTACTATGGCTGGTAGCTGTAATTTTACTTGTGAGTAATGTTATACCAGCTTGGTATTTGGGTTTGATACATCAACGAGGAACTATGGATGTTATGAAACCTTTAGCTGAAATTTCTCAAAATAATACTGCAAATACATCCATTCTTTTCCTTATGCCGTGCCACTCTACGCCACTGTACAGGTCAGTATTTAAAATCTATTGTGTAAGTAGAAAATTCGCATTTCGTTACAAAATTGTTGCGCCTCGTACGGCGTAACATCGTACCATTTTGACATAAATTGTCATACTAGATGTCACTACTATCCGTACTAAATCTAAAAAACTCTTTTATCCTTATCTTTTATATGGGAAAACAACGATTTGAAAAGGCAATAATAAGCGTAGCGCATTTGAATGAAGTAGGTCTTGTTTTAAATTCAATCCAAAATGCATATAATTTAAAAATTTAGATAAATTAATTATTTGAAGTAGAGAATTTATAATATTTAGAAAAATAAATGATGGATTAGTACACCGTATGAAACATTTTAAAAGGATTTTTTTGAAAATGAAATTACGAATATTAATTTCATTTTTAACAGCCCGATAGATGGTGTGTTCTCACACGGACTACATTTTATTTTTCTACATAGTCCTCTCTGAGATCAACACACTTGGTCCAACGTTTTTCTAACTTTTCGATTCCCTCCCGAAAATGGTTTTCTTTGAGGTCCTCAAAATAAGCATTTACTGCTTCGATCTTTTTCTTTGCCATTCCCGGGCGTTTCTCTTGAATTGCTGCTTTCTGCTTGTCTAAGTGTGGCGTAATATTGTCCAGATACAGATTTTCTTTTATCAAGATAATCAATTAGCAGAATACCTGTAGCGTCCCAAAAGACTGACGCCATCACCTTTCCTGCCGATTGAACTGACTTCGCTTTCTTTGGGGCCGACTCACCATGTCCAATCCACGCTTTCGACTGAATTTTCGTCTCTGGAGTGTAGTGGTGTATCCAAGTTTCATCCATGGTTATTGAACGTCTTTTAAATCGACCGGATTTTTCTCCAAATTTTCTACTGAAGTTCATGCCTGAATGCACTTTTCCTTCGAACTAAGCAAATGCGGCATCCACTTGGCGTACATTTTTTTCATGCTCATTATGTAAAATAAGAACTACACGTTCATAAGAGATCCCTATGGCTTCCTCAATCTCACGCACTTTCATTCGGCGATCTTTCAGAATCATATCATGAACTTTATCCATAATTTCCGGTGTGGTAGTCGATTTTGGGCGACCTGAACGTGGCTCGTCACAGGTGTGTGTTCGGCCACGCTTAAATTCCGAAACCCAGAAACTCACCGTGGAAAACAAAGGTGAAGCATACCCAAGGACAGCATCCACCTGGTCTTGATCTTCGTTGCCGTCTTTCTTTCCATATAAAAAACTTGATCACTGCACGAACTTCGTTTTTATCCATTATCGATTTAACGCTAAATAGATCGACAGAGACGATTACACTGATTGACAGATTGTACTGAAATTTCTTGACAGTTCATATGAAGAGTTAAACAAAACGCCATAAGATTGTTTTTGAAAAACCATGGCCTTCTCATTGATTCCGGAACTTTTCAATCCATCCTCGTAGTACTGACTGAAATTGGTAAAAAAGCTTAATCAACATAGGTCCGACCTTCAATAGTTTCCCAGATATAAGGCAGTGAAAAATGAGTTTTTACGGGATTTACCTCTGCTATCTCGAAAACTATAAGTTACGATTTCGATTAAATGAGACTTTTTGTTTACCTTTGATAGGTCATGTATTTTTATTTAAAATAATCAAATAATTGTACTTGCCATGAACTTTTTTTTTTGTTCCACTGCCCCCATTCTGTATTCAGTCCACCCCTGTGCACGTAAGAGACATTTCCGCTAAAGAAATAATTAAATTCCAGGCCCGTTGTGTGAAGTTCAACGCTCTTTAATAATTGTAAATAATATAAAAGATTTTACAAACTTAATATGGAGCTAGACAGTAATTATTGTAAATGGAATACAATTTTTTATAGCTATGGTGCGCATGACCAGTTGTACTTTGAAACTTACTTACTGTATAGGTATATCGTGATTTCAAAAATTTGGGAATAAAAAACAGATTGGCACACCCAGAAAAGGGCATTAGCATTATTTGTATTGTTTTCATCAAATTTTCAGCCATCTTCACACAAACGTAACTACAAGGTTTTTAACATGTGAACCGGATTTAACTAATTCTGATGGATATCAAGATGAAGCTGACAGATTCTATGAAAATCCAAATAAATGGTTACACACATACTACCCACCAAATGGTACACTGCCGTCTCATATTGTATCGTTTGATACACTTATACCGATGATTAGCAGCATTTTGAGCAGGTATGCTGTTTTTATATCCGGGTTGACGCCTATATTTTTATTTTATTTTTTTGTAGATACAAACCAACTCACAGATTTTTCCATACAAGTGTATCACTAAGCTCTAGAATTGGAAGTTATGTCATTATACATGAAAGAATAGATTAATTTTAGCATATCAAATATTTGATTTTTATATTTTAACATAAATTTGATTTTAGTTGATATATTTATAAATTGTAGTAATTTTATATTTTAGAGTGATTAAAAATTCGGCAATTTGTAACGTTTAAATTTGATTTTAAACGTACGTTTTAGAAACGTATTTATTTATAATTGTACGAAATATGAAATAATTTCCTTGTCTTTGTTGATTGATCGAATTTATTTTTATGTTACAAACTGCCGAATTTAATTGTAGCATTTTAATTTTTGATATTTGTTTAATATTTAAATGTGTAATTTCTAAAGTGCGGATTGTTTTATAACATTTGTAAAATGTACTCTACTGCACTGTAATGTATAGTACAACAAATTTTGCTCAAAGTATTTTTATAATAGTTTTAGATTAAAGAAGACAATTACTGCCACTTTTTGATCTCTATGTTTAAAGGTTGTACCTGTTTTCTTCATATTAACATAATTTTTGTTGACATTTAACTTAAACTTTGATTTTATGAGTTATTGTGATCTGGAATTACATTTCGTTTGAATAAAGAGTATTTATAGAATAAGATTTTTTTCGTTTTTCATTATTCTGAACACTTACTACAAGTGCAAACTGTAAAAAGCAAATTGCAAATTTCTTCGTAAAACAAACAATATAATAAAAATTACAAAGTTACGTCTAGTTTCACCAGATTACAACTTCTGAGTCAACTCCGATGGAGCCATCGTCAGAAGTCGGCCAGCATAACAAGTAACCACAGACACGTTTCGCACTATTTGGTGCTCATCATAACTTTGTAATTTTTATTATATCGTTTGTTTCACAGAGAAATTCGCAATTTGCTTTTAGCAGTTTGCACTTGTATTATATGACTTTACTCAAAGTATCTTTCAGTAGATGGCTCTGTGGGTAGTAAACATACCTCTACAGGCTTTTAACCATCATGCATGATCATATTATCGCCGTCAGCACAACGAGTCGTCTCTGCTCCAGGAATCCACTCATTGTGGACCGGACAGAGATCAAAGGTTACACCACATTGATGGGCACCAAATAGTACGAAACGCGTCTGTGGTTACTTGTAGCACAGATTACCTATACTACCGTATACGGTTACGGTAGTATAAATAATCTGTGCTTGTAGTGCTGGCCGATTTCTAACGATGGCACCATCGGAGTTAACCCATAAGTTGTAAACTGGTGAAACTAGACGTAACTTTGTAATTTTTATTATTCTGAACAGATTTTTAATAAAATGAAATATTTGTAATTATTTTAATAAATATTAAGAGGATTTATTGAAATTTGATTTTTTTGTTGTGATTCGTCCTTCAAACAACGATGACAAATTAATTGCAGTTTTTTTTGTTAAACTTTTTCAATACATAATTATATAGGTAAGTACATGGCAATATTAATTATAAACACATGTAAAGGTTTCAGACTAGTTTATTATAATTTTATTATAAGAATAAAAGATGTTTCTAAAAACCAAAGTTTTATATTTAATTGTTAAAAAATAAATATAAAATAATAAACTTTGTACTAGTTTAAATTTCGTAATTATAATAATACAACATAAAAATATTAACATCATTTATCCGTCTGTATATTATATTATAAATTCTTGTGTGAACAAGATATATTAACCGTATTCTCAAGTCAAGACAAGTTTTATTAAAATAATCTAGATACATACAGTAGGTTTCATTGTTGCCAGATGGCTAAAAATTATTTCCCTAAAATCAAATAAAAATTTACCTAGATTTGAATTTCTATTATTTATGAGTTTTACAGGTATAGTTTGGTTCACGAAAGATGGCAATGCAAGGTCATTTATTAACCGTATGGTATAATATTACTAGCAGATAACTTCACTGCATTTCGTATACATAGACGTGCAACATGAAATATTTACGGATACATTTTAACTGAAAAAAATAAGTGTAATTTATATGAAAATTATGTTTTTTTTAAATAACGCCTTTCTCAAAGATTTATGCTCTTCACCTATGTATTTGCAAAACCCAAAAACATAGACTTGACAAAAACCATGGTATAATAATTTGATTTAAATGCCAACGTCACTGGGTAACTATTAGGACAGAGGGCAGTGCAGTAGATAATTAGATATCTGTAACTCTACGACATACGTCATTATTATTTGTAATGTGTTGGAAAGTAATGTCACCATTTACGTATATCTATCACACAACTGTATAGACATACGTCAAATAATCTTTCTCTTTCTAACATGAAATGTTGCTAAGTTAGCACTATAAAGTGCTGTGTATTCTTTCTTCGAACAAGTGACCATGAATAGTCATCTTTCGTGAACCAAAGTATATTTAAAAGATAAATTGAAAAGAGGAAAATTTAAGGTTTGTTTTGTAAAAAAAATTAGACCTAAAAATATACAGTTCAAATTTTAAAATTATTTGTCTAATTGCTTAATACTGCATTCAAATTGTTTTTTACCTCTCGCTAAGAGAGGTATTGGATTCATGCTAAAAATCGCATATCCATATTTTAATGATTAAGCACGTTTTAAGATCCCTAAAATCCGATTTTAACATTTTTACGATGATGTTTGTTTGTGTGTGTGTGTGTGTGTGTGTGTGTGTGTGTGTGTGTGTGTGTGTGTATATGTGTGTGTGTGTGTGTGTATATGTGTGGGACGTTGGAAGGACGTTTACTCAACAACTATAAGACTTAATATTTGTTTAACTACGTTTAAGTCATCTGACTTTGTTGGCCTTGGCAAGCAGATATGAGGATCCGTGTCAGAATGACGGCTAGTAGTTATTTACATAGATGTCACAATTGTCATATGTCATAATTTTTCTTTCAAAATTTAAAAATATTCTGATGTTTATTTGTCATCAATAGTATAGAATATACTTGTCGAGGAAAATAATCCACATGGATTTGGAAAATAATGTTTTGAATAAAAATTATGATACTTGACACCTGTACATTATTAATAGCTGTCATTCTAACACGGGTCTCTATATCTGCTTGCAAAGGCCAACAAAGTCACATGACTGCTATCGCCCTATGTAACATAAAATGAAAATGGCGAGAGGTATTGTGCTGGCCACAACAGATTTTTTAAATCTTAAAGAAAGCAGCAGTGTATGCTGCCAAAACGTTGGATGTTTAATAAATATGCAGAACATAACCAAAGGGTTGTATAATTTTAATAAAATATTTAATTATTTTTCAATTCATTTTAGGTTACTGTTTGTACATACAGGATGAGTCTGGGAAGTCGTCCCCCCCCCCTAACATTTTTATTATAAGTAATAGAAAAAATGACTCATATAAAAGTTTTATATGATTATATTATTTGAAATATATTATTTGATAGTAAATGTAGATTTTTTTTTATAAAGTCAGATTTACAAGATACAACTATCAACATTTATTTTTTAAATAGCAACCTATAATTATTTTATTTTTTGTTTTCAACGATATATTAGTTTTTATTTTGTATTTGAAAAAATCGAGAAAAATAAGATAATTGAGATATATGAGAAATATTTTTTATTCAAATATTCTAGGTGGCTATGTGAAAATAGATAATAAATAAATAGATAAATTAGTAAATAATATAATAATAAATAAAAAACAAACAAATGTATACTTTGTTGAGATTAGCATTGTTACATTTTGTTTATTTTCACATAGCCACCTATAATAGAATAAAAATTATTTTCCATATATCTCAATTATCTTATTTATTTCGAATTTTTGCAAATACGTTAATAAAAACTAATACATTGTTGAAAAGAGAAAAAATGGCGGTTTATATTTTAGTAAAATAATTATAGGTTGCTATTTAAAATATAAAAGTTGAAAATCGTATCTTGTAAACCTGATTTTACAAAAAATATCTGCACCTACCGTATAATAGTATATTTAAAATAATAAAACTTTTATACAAGCCATTCTTTTCTATTAGTTATAATAAAAAAGTTAAGGGGGGGGGTCGTCTTCCCAGACACCTGTATACATAGTTCATTCATGTCTTATTCATTCAACTTTTACTTAAAACAAAAAAAACTGTATGACGCACAAAAAAATGCCCAAAATTTCCTCATATAGATTTTTGAAACTGATATATGAAAAAAAATATTATATAAATAAATATACTTAATAAACATACGAAATTATTCGAAGGAAAATAGGTTTATTTATAAGGTGTGCAGTTTTATAAAGTAAAATAAATCATTTTGTATGAGGAAAAAAAAAGTAAAATCTTCAAATGTTTCGTGTTTAACATAACAGAAAATGTTTAGAAGTTTTACTGTAAAAAATAACGGAAAATTATAATTTCGTGTACATACAACCAAATATTCTTCGAATAATAACATTCGATTATTGTCGCTATAAACATTTCTGGTTAATCCTCACATTTTACAACAGATAATCTCTAAATTCATATTAAAAAATCTTATTTGTCAATATGACAAATCAAAAATCAAACATAGTTGTATTGTTACTTGCATTTGTTTTTCTTGTTTGACCAGATCATAACCAATCGGGTTTTTCCAGTGCGAGGATGGTTGGAGCAGCCAATGGGATTTACCAAGATCATCTACATTGTTAATCACAAAGGTTATTTAGTGAGTTCTCGTCACCAACGCGGTATTAGTTGGCTGTTGAACGTGCAAAGCGACAGTTACATTATGGGTGAGTCGGTTTTAGACTTTTTCGCATTTTTGCTGAGGATTATTGATTTGTAATTTGCTTAAGGAATGGATAAATAAGTAGAACACTTTATGCATTTTACGGTAGTTAGTGTAGACAATCAAATCTGTGTTTGTATTTATTTATATGTATGTGAATCATCCGACAACAAAACAATACTTGTACGTCAAATAAATACTTTAGAAATAAAATAAATGAAAGAATATATACGTAGGTATATAGTTTATTTTTATGCAATGAAATTCATAATTTAACAATAAGAATAAATCAGATTGTTGCATTGAACCTTTATTGTTATATGTACCGATTGTATTTTTGTAAATATTATTGTTATAATAAGTATATTATATTTTATAAAGATAACTAATAAAACAATGGCTGATTGTGGGTGATTAGATTTTAGATTAAATTAAATAACACTTTTGAACGCATTTTTATTTGATTTTTTTTTCTAAAATAATATAAACGATTAAGAGAGAAAAAATCTGATGTGGCCAACACAATACCTCCTGTTTAATTTTTAATACCAGGTTTGATCCCGTCCGACGCTAAATATTTCGAATTTTAAATGGCACAAAAATGACCCCTGTGTTACACTGTCAACGCCAGCAATGAGTGCCCGTGAGGTGACGCCTAGTAAACGCTCACACGGTACAAATATGTGATCATCGTTACCGAAATTTGTGTACAAAGCAGACTGGTACACCAAGCACTGGATAATATGCCATGACGATATATTTATTTTATTTATGTATATACAGTAAAAATTTTGAAAGATCAAGGTCATCTGTATCATGAACGAATTAACAAATTGGCATACATTTATCTCTTTCCTTTGCAAAAACTATAAGCATGTGCGATAATGATAGATATAACACGCTTGTCTTTCAAAAATTCATATTGTTTCGACTAAGCTTTAAAACTATGCTCATTGTTGATAATACTTTCGTTGTAATATAAATTTATTAGCTTAATTCATAGCCGTACGAATAACGTTATTTTGTACAGTCACTGACACTGACATTGTGTCAGTATCTTATTTTTCACATATTTGGTTTTACATTTGCTAATAAACTTACCAGTTGACTTATTTTTGAATTTTGAATGCTTTTATTGTAACATATATTTTTATAATAATAAAATAACAGAAGTATCTTATGTACCCTCATAAAAACTAAGCAAACGACACTACTGAATTTGTCATAATGGGCGGAGCAAAAATCTGAATTCATACAATTTGTAGACGACCTTGATCGGACATCTTTCAAAATTTTTACTGTACTTACTTATATTTCTACATATTTACTTATGCTGGTAACTGTATTAAGTTCCTTTGCATATAATTATTGTTCTATTTACTATTTTCATTTTGAAACGTTACTATTATTATTTGAAATGCTTAATTTGTTGACAGTGACATATATCTGTCAGTTACATGCATTTGAGATCTAACTGTGTAACCATGGAGTAAATATATTGCAAACCTGTAGAAAATTTAATAATCTTTAATTTTTATATAACATAAATCTCGAAAAAATAACATTTAAAGGTATTTTCATTTCCGGTGATCTGATTTACACCAAAATCTAATGGCATCTTTCCATATTAGAATAAGGTAGAAATACAAGGTTTTAAAATTTTCTGAGTGATAATATTTGAGTTAGAGCGTAAAGAGGATCCACACATACACAGACATCATCGTGAAAATGTTAAAATGTCATTTACCAAAATCTGGATATACGTTTTTTGTAGCGGGAGGTAAAAACAACTGCTGGCTAATCACCTTTAATCAATTGTTTATGCTAATAGCCAATACATTTATAATTTCAAATGTCAAATATTTCTTTTATTTATAGTTTGATAAAAAATATATGTTTTCCTAATTTTTTGTTTGTTCGGTTTTCAAATACTAAACAGGTTACAATAATTATCGTTACAAATGTGTTTTGAACTAAGTAAAGTTGATAATTATAGGAATACCTTGAATATACTTATAACTTTTTATTAAATTTGTTGCTGGATTGATGTAAAGGAATACAATATGTCTACTAGCCTTGTGAACTCAAGTAAAAATTTGCATTTTGTTTTGCTCTCTGTAAATATAATGATGAAACCTTGACAAAATTGTAAGGTCATTAACAATTCTTAGTAAATACTCTTATATATGTGACAAATACGTATGTTGTCTTAATAGGTTTATTAAAATCAAATTATGACTCATTTAGAAGAGAACTTTCCATTGCATACTTTAAATGATATTTAAATATGTCACATTTCAAGTTCAGTGATTCAGTTGAATGTAAATTATTACCTTGGCCACGAAATTATATCTTTTATTTTGCCACATGTCAAATATTGTATAATTATTTTACTAGGCGAACTAATTACTGAAAATATTATTTACCGTATCAGAAAATTGGTATTTTATCTCAAAATTTTAAATTTTCCACAAGGCTGTGTCTAAACAGTTCTTGTATACATGAAATAAAAATAATCGTCCTACATTTTGCTTTTTCTAGGAATAATATTTACCTTATAATTTTTTATTTATAATTAGTTTTCTTTCAGAATGTGTGGCTGTTCTTAAAAACATTTCTGTGAAATGTATTGTTAATAATAATAAAATATAATGACATTGTTCATTAAATACCTATTTCCAAAATAAATATTTATGGCATATTTATAGTTTTCCTTTTGAAAATAATCAATTTTTAATGTTTTTCAAGGACAATATAAGAATTGGGTTTAAACATTGTTGATGTATTTATTTATAACTGCAATTTTCTTTATCATAACTAGTTTTGCAGAAAGTCAGGCGAAATATTGGTTTGTTTATTCATTTGGCTTAAAAGGTTTACACAAAGGTCAAAAGATCCAATATTTAGATTTGTTAAAATGGTATGCCAACGACCGAATTTTATCTAAGATTTAATGAAGGATATTTGCATATTTCAAGCACTAAATTAGTGTGCAAAAAAGAATAAATATTCTGGTTGTGTAAATATATCTGTTTCATATTCAAATTATATTTAATTCACTTTTAATTACTGAAATTACATTTTAGTACACTTTTTCTATTTCACATTGATTAGAAATTAGAGTCCGTACCAGAGGCGGATCAAGTGTGACCCTTTTTGTCTTTTTCTAACATGAACATGAAATTACATGAAAAATAAAATGTTTTCAAATAGATTTTTATTCCATTCCATGGATCATAAACAGAATACGAAATTTAAACAATCAAACAAAGTGGAAACAGTCAAAATTTGACCTTAATCTAAAAACATTATTACCTTCCGTCACCTTTAGGTAAGGAAGGTATTGTCTTTGGTCAAAAAGTTCAATGATGAGTTTTTAGTGAATAAGCATGTTTTACGGTCCCTATAATACGATTTTACCTTTTTTACGATGATGTATGTATGTATGTATGTATGTATGTATGTATGTATGTATGTATATATGTGTATGTGTCTGTGTGTGTGTGGTGTGTGACGAAAGTTTCGGATCGCATAACTTCAATACCACGATTCCAAAAATTATAGTTTTTTTCGTATTCCTCAAGTTTACATCCAGAAGAACAACTGATTAGATTTTGGTTATAATTGGTGAACCGGAAGTAGCCTCATTTGAAGATTTAACAGTTAAATTTGATTTATTGACATTTAACGTTATTATAACTTAAAGAATATATTATTCTCTATACTTAACGAGTATATTTTACATGTGTGAGGCGGGCGTTGTCAACAATGAAACTAAAAATGTTAATAGCGACAGTAGATCGTTATTTAACTATAATCAAATTTGGCCGATTTGTATTTTTAACTTTCTTCACATTTCTTTGAAACACACACATCGACCTAATGTTCATACATCGCCCTGTTCATTTCTTGTTTCGTTCAGTTTCAAAACGTTCAAATCTTGACCATGAAGTTGGCGCAGATGAACTCGGCGCGCTCACAATTTAAAAGGTATACTCCGGGGTACAAAATGTAAATGAAAATTATTATTTAATGAATTGGAGTAGGTAGAGTTGTTAGTATTTTTTAAATTTTGTACTGCGGAGTGTGCTTTTCAAATTGTGAGCGCGCGAAGTTCATCTGCGCTAACTTCATGGTCAAGATTTGAACGTTATGAAAAAGAACGAAACAAGAAATGAACAGAGCGATGTATAAACATTATGACGCTTCATACCTAGCCACATATCTTTCGATGTACTATAAAAATCCTAAAAGGGCGAGATTTAGTAACACAGTACTTTTCTGACTATATGAGTTTTCCGAAGAATAATATTTGTTTTATATATTCGGTTATTAAAAATATTTTGCCATTTTCAATAAAACTGTAAGAGACTGCATCCTTAATGTTATAAGTACGTAAAATTTGCGTAAAATATCTCATACAGTTCCTGATATTTTTTTAATTTGCCAAAAATTGCGAAAAATGTATTTTTGAGTATATTTCATCTTGGATTTTTGCAACTTTTCGTGAATAGGTAGCGCACAAAATCTGAATCGAAGTAGATATTATTCAAAAGGGTCTTTTGACTCTCTGACTAAAATTGTGCACGGCACTGGACAATCTGTTGGTAGCGTGGTCTGCAGAACCCAGTCATGACGTAGCCGGGCTTGATCTTAACGTGTACGACCTGTACGGAGAGACACATGTAGGGCCGTATTTAGAGGGAGTATAATAATGGTAGTGTGAAAGATAATATACTTACCGAAAATATATTGAATGATAAAGCACTATATTGCTATAAAGATGCAAATTCACAAATAATAGTTTTAAATATCTAAGTATTTCGAGCGATGTAATAGAGAATTGTGGGAAATTTACAGCAGTTCTCAAACATGATGTTATCTTTTTATAGTATTTTGATATTAAGGTCTGAGAATCACTGTAAAATCTGTACTACTAATGGCATCTATGAAAAGGTCAGGAAGTATTTCCAAACGCTATAAGATTGAAAACTTGTTATCACGTTTCTGAATGCAGATTCACCTTCCTGACATTGGGCCTCAAGCCTCAAGTGAACTTACAGGTGTATTCTGAACACACTTCGTTAACTAAAATTATTAAACGGACTCCGTTAAAAAAATCCGTTAAATTGTAATAAAATAACGGATCCGTTTAAAAGTATTACGCAGGAAGTGCATATTTCTGTACAGTGGTGCCAATAATGTAATAACTATCGAAGCAATGACAAGTTTATTTCAATATATTGTAATAAAAACTTAAAAGAAAATGTAATATAACTATTATATACGTATTTATAAAGTAAGGGAATTCTGTAACTTAATATAACATAATTTAACATTTTTTTATATATCTTATTTATTTCATTATATATTTACAATACTGATTACTCACATCATTTTGTGTTATCAGTCAAAGTGGAAATTGATAGTTACAAAATAGAATATTATCAAATAAATATAGCAAATAAACGATAAAAAACGTCAAAGAAGCAATTTGAATTTGTTATTAATTACCTAGAAGATAATGGAGATATTTTTACGTATTTAGTTGATGCCGTCTCCAAAAAAGTGGAGACAAAGGAGAACTTTCAAAACATTAGGAACTGTCCATGCTTTAACAGGCTGCAATATATAAGGTTCTATTATTTCAGTAAAATATCTGCCTGCTTCTTTGTTAAGTTGAAACAATTTTAAAAAACGTTGTTCAGGCATATTGAATGAATCACTAGAATCTCGTAGTAGTCTGTGATGACGGAATAAATTTATTCTAATAATAATTTTTAGTAAAATGTACCTAATCTATATTTTTATTTGAATTTAGGCACTTACATTCGTTCATTTTCTTCATATTCATTGGCTAACAAAACGTCAGCTACAACTAATAATGCCATTTTCTAAAAATTAAAAATAATAAATCATCCGTTTATACTTAACGGCATGTATGTAGCACCCGTTCAGATTGAGAGTTTTAACGGAGGTAGTTAACAGATTTCCGTTATTATAAATAACGGACCAGCCCTGTAATAAACGGCCCGTTTAATTTTAACGGTCCGTTTAAAATTAACGGAGTTGTTCAGAATACACCCGTTACTTAGGCACTAGACGTATGGCAAAAATTATAAAACAGAAATAGAAATTACTATGTAATAAAAATAATATATTTTTAAAAATGTATAAAAATTATACATTTATCAGTGGTAACAGTAAAACACAACGCATATGTATTAAAATAAATCTTAACTCATGAATTTTAATAGGGTCATAAATATTTATACATGTCGCCAGCAAATAGATATTTGTAGTATTTTCGTAGACAAATCGCATTGAATGGAACTGTTTTAGTTTAGGCGAATGAATAGCATTCATTTGAATAACTTGTTGTTCAGGTTTAGTCTAGGATTTAGTTAGGCTAGTTTACAAAGCACTAATTTTATTATCATATTCATTTTGTTATATTTTTACTTTGTCAGATAAAAAAGTTTTCGTCAAATAATCCTTCAAATTCAAATACATACTTTACTCGTCGTGTCTCTAATCATTATTCATACATACAGTATGTAAAAATATGTATCAAAAAGTATATCAGCAGATCCATTATTTAAAAAAAAAATCTGTTGTGGCCAGCACAATACCTCTCGCTATTTCCGTTTTTGGTTACATAAGTATAGGGCGTGAGCAGTCATGTGACATTGTTGGCCTTGACAAGCAGATATGGGGGCCCGTCTCATAATGACAATTAGTAATTATGTACATAGATGTCAAATGTCAATTTTTCATTTAAAATTTCAAAATTTTCTAAATTCACGTAGTTAATTTATCACCAGGAGTGTGGAATTTACTTGTCGAGGAAAATAAACCACATGGAATTGAAAAATCACTAAATTTAGAATGAAAAATTATGATATTTGACATCTATGTAAATAATTACTAGCTATCATTCTGACACGGGCCCCCATATCTGCTAGTCAAGGCTAACAATGTTAAATGTATGTACTTCCCAGAAAAAATCTTTAGTAATGTCCTGAATTTTTGACACTGACATTTATCTGTCAGTGATAAACATTTTAATTTTTCATGACATTATGTGGGCTGTGAGATTTATTACAACAGATTACTATATACCTTATATTTCTTTATTTCCAAATCTATAAAAAGATATAATAAAGTATTTAAATGTATCAGATAGAGAATTTACTTTTCTAATACCAGCAAGAAAAAAAATTTTCAAAAAATAATATTTAGTAGATTTTTTTTTAAGAATCTGCTACTTCCGGTTGTCCAATTGTTACCAAAACCTTTTCAGATCTTCCCATTAATGTCCGATTGAGAAATACGTAGTTAAACAGGTATTAAGTATTATAGTTTTTGAGAAATCGTCCTTCCAACCTCCCCACACATACATAAATACAGACATCATCGTAAAAATATTAAAATCGGATTGTAGGGAGTGACCTTAAACCGTGCTTAATCATGAATCCAATACCTCTTGTAGCGAGAGGTAAAAATGTTATTTTATCCACTGTACAAGAGTTTTAAAAGATATTTGTTTAAAAATTGCCGCCAAATTTGGTATACGTATCAATATTAAACTGAATTTAATTTTTTATTTTTTACATATAACAAAAAAAATATTACAAAGATTATTAGCATGTATGTAAAACAATCTCGCTCTTAAGAATACAAGTATTATGGATCAATATTTCTTCGCAGACTAACTGGCACATTTTCGAGTGTCTGATAACACCTTCGTATCGTTTCATCACACTTAAATAAAAGTGTATAACTCAATAGTGCATCATCTCTTTAACCTCGTGTTACATCTTTCTGACCTTGTTTCTGTTGCAGGTTTGAAGTTCGTTAGTTTGTGTGTGATCCTGGCCATGGCCAACATGATCTGTGCGGATAGTCCGCAGCAAGAAGTCGCAAGGGCTAGCCAAACATTCGCCGCCAGAGTGTACCAAGTGAGTGTTTTGTTTATGATAATTTTAAGCGGGACTTTTGAAGAGCGACAGTAAATAATAATTATAATTTGATATGGTTGTTTTAGCACGTAGGATGTGGGATATTCCAGCTTTTAAGAATGTGTGAAATTTGTTTTGAGAAAAGTGACCAACAATTTATCTGGTACATGGTTTACCACTATTATATTTTATTGTATACTTACATAAATTATTGTTCGTGTACATATAAATTTATATGTAGATCTGGGGGTTTTAGACCAGAGGGCCATTTTTTAATTTTTTTAAGACTCAATTTATACAGGTGATCTCGCGAGAATGAACCAGCAATTATCTCCGTTATTAAGCGAGATAGCGATTATCTTCAAATAAACAAATTTACTATAGATAATATGGGCAATAAGATGTCGTGTCAAGAAGTGTTCTTTTACTTCCGGTTCCGGAATATGTGATACCAACTTTGAAATTTCAAATGGAACATACTATATTTTTTTAAATTTTTGAAAAGTATATAAAATTTGCTTTACAATGGTAGTAAATTAGTAGTACGTTGTATTATTAAAAAATAAAATGGCGGACGTTTAAAATATGAATATATTGAATGAAATAAAATCAAGTGTATGAGATTTTATTGTTTTTTGTTCAGAGATGATGATATTTTTTGAGATAAATTCATTTATATGACGTAACCTAGGCAACAAATCCAATAAAACAAAATTCCACACTTTCTTGACTTATTTTGTAAGATATTTCAAACGTCCGCCATTTTACTTTTTAATAATACAACATCCTACTTGTTTACTATCATTGTAAAGAAAATTTTGTGTACTTTTCAAAAATATAAAAAATATAGTATGTTCCATTTGAAATTTCAAAGTTGGTATCACATACTTCGGAACCGGAAGTAATAGAACCCTTTTTGATATGACATCTTATTGTCCATATTGCCTATAGTAAATTTTTTTATTTGAAGATAATCGCTATCTCGCTTAATAAGGGAGATAATTACTGATTCATTCTCGCGTGATCACCCTGTATGTTAATATTTTTTTATTCCGATGTGTAACGTTAGTACTTTACACACTGCAGTGTATAAAGTACACGATTTCGTATTTTATTTACTTTACACCTTACCATCAATACGCGTGTGGCATTTAAGTTGTCTTACCTAAATTTAGTTTTATTTTCTGTACATTCATGTTGGTAATACTGACTGAGTGCTGCAGTATTCAACTTCAGATCTGTTATCTGTCAAATGTGTACTCGGTATTTCGTGTGTTTAAATTATCGTATGCTCGTCTGTCAAATTTCTAATTTGTTTCAGGAATGTTATTTAAGGTCGTATATTTTTTTTTTGTTTGCATCTCAAGTGTAAACAAACTTTATGACATTCAGTCAATAATTTTCGTGATAAGACTCATGTCATAAAACTTGTGTTTACACTCTTGTTATAAACTCCTGGACAAAATTAACGCACCACTTTTTTAAATGCCGATATAATGATAACTATTATTTACTAGTTATCTTGCAAGTAGAATTTGGATGTCCTCTGACATTTCAAGCAAATATTACCAAGAAATGTTTTGTTTTAAAATTAAAATTATTAATTAAAGCCACTTTTGCCAAAAATTGATTTAAAATTTGTTCGGATATTGCTTGTTAAGACAAATTATCTTTAGCCACAAAGTTTTTTTTGTTATCGACTGTATCAGATACAAGTGTTTTAAAGTTGAAAAATGAATCGCCCAAAAAAATTATCGGTGGAGAAGGCAGTAAGAGCATCAACTTTGCTGGATGAGGGATACTCGATGCGTTATGTTGCTAATGCCATAGGAAGAAATCATTCGAGCATAAGTTGGATGGTAAGACGATTTAACGATACAGGATCTTACTTTAGAATGCCAGGGCAAGGACGAAAACGATGTACCAATCCAAGGGATGAGCGTTTTTTTAGGCAGTCTGCTGTACGAAACAGGAGAATCACTAGTAATATGCTAAAAAATTAGCTTGCCGCTACTCGCAATCTTGTAATATCGTCTCGAACAGTTAGAAGACGTTTAAATAAAGCTCGATTAAGTATCAGAAGATCGGCAAAAAAACCATTACTCACCAGAGAGCACAAAATTCAAAGATGGCGTTTTGCCCGAAATCATGAACATTGGACTGTTAATGATTGGAAGAAGGTTTTACTCTCAGATGAAACGAGAGTTAGCCTCAAATCTCCAGATGGACGTGAACGTGTCTGGCGAAGGGCAGGAGAGAGATTTGCAAGTTGCAATATCTCTCCAAGAGTACCGTTTGGCGGTGGCTCTGTAATGTTTTGGGCGGGAATCTGTTTCAACGGCCGCACAGAGTTGGTCCCTATACGTGTAAGATCAATGAATGCGGATTATTATCTAGAAAACATCGTAATTGCAAATGTAATGCCATTTGCTCCGTTTGTGGGACCCAATTTTTTATTCATGCAAGATAATGCTCGTCCCCACGTGGCTAGACAAGTTATTGACTACTTAAATGCTGTTGATATTGCTTTTATGGAATAGCCACCGAACAGTCCCGATTTAAATCCTATAGAGCATCTATGGGACGCTCTCAAAAAAAAGGTTCGAAGTCGTACACCCCCACCTGCCCACCACAATCAACTGGTAGAAGGAGTAATTGCAGAATGGAAGAATACTCCCAAGCAATTATTGAAAATTTAATGTATAGCATGCCAAGGTGCATGAATGCTGTAATTAGGAGTAGGGGAGGACATACACTTTATTAATATCGCGTTGAATCCACTATTTCTATTTTTTTAAATTTTTCTCTGTTTTTATGTTGTGCAATTTTTGAACAAAATTTTTTTTTAAGTCAATAATAATTTAAGATAAGTTCGTTTTTCGTTGATTTCGTTTGCAAACGATTAGACAAACCTAATTTATAAGTTTTTATTTCATTTTTATTATAATAGTCATTCTAAAATTGTTATTATATGAATTTAATAAAGTGGTGCGTTAATTTTGTCCAGGAGTTTATAAATAACTATTATATTTTCGAAAGTAACTTAAAGCATTACAGTGATTACGTTAGCCATGATTTTTACCGTCTTTGTTAAAAGAAATATTTTCATGTTTAACTAATGTATCAATTGTTTCTAAGCTTCAATAAGGAGTTAAGTTAAATTTAAATAAATTATTATTATTCTTTGGCAGTTCAAAGAATACCTCAAATAAATGTCATGATGAAAATGCAGATAATTGATATCATATCTCTATGGTTTCCGAGGATACACAGTTTTTCTGATACTCATTAACAAGTAACAGTTAAACTGTATATATTTTTATAAAAACAATATACAGGCAAGACACTTTATAAAAAAAAACATAAATAGTGCATTGTTATACTAATGTACATACAGAAGATTATTTTTGTAAAAAATAAATTTTTAATACTTTTGCATTGAAAAATCCATTAAAATTGTAATAGTTTTGCATTGTTTTTTTCATTACTGTTTAGTATTTTTTTATGTGCGGAAATTCCATTAACACTAACTTTTATCTTTTGAAAAAGTTAATAAAGTAAGGATGTCATTCTTAAAATGTTGACATTTAATTTATTTACGTTTTCAATGAATGATCTTGGGAAGTCATCTTATATTGTAACCAAGCAAGCGTGGGTTTTCCGTCTTTTGTTTTCATTTGGTTTTTATAGTTAAGTTAAAACACAATAATTGTTTTCTATACAATTTATAATAAATCAGTAGAATTCACGTAATTCGTTATGGGCAATTATTTGTTTTACTATTGATATCAAGAATTATTTTCAAAGACAAAAAATCTCTTTGTTTACAAATAAAAGATTAATTAATTAAATTATTTACAATAATATGTAAACGACGATAAGTAATTTATCTCTATGCATATTTAATTATTTTTGGAATAATAATAATTGGAATTATCAAATGTTATACATGCAATACAAAAAAAATCAAGGTTTTTACTTAACTTCACTTGTTCATACGTAATTCCGATGACAATACAAGTTTCGTAAAACAACATAACTTCATTTTTTTTTAATGAACTATATGCGTTTACTTGAAATTTTGCACATATGTACATACATTATTTAGTTCCAATGGCCAATGATGGCTCGTAGAACATTTTGATGGTAGAGCCAGTCAGCATAAAATATATCCTCCCTTCATTTTTAAAGAAAGAAAGAACGATTCATCTTCCTATTCAAGGTTATTTTGAGTTGTAAAGTAAAGGTTCATAATTTGAAACAGTTTTAATTAGTGATATATATTTAAAAAGTTGCGAAAGGGTTATTCGGTAATGAACTAATTTTCTTCATTCGTTGGAGAAATACGACTAACAAGTGCGCGTTGCACTAGATGAGCCAGCAGGTGTTTGGCTCTAACTGCACAATCAGAACGCGATCTCCCCACTACTCCCAACCGCGAGCCAGAAGTAAGTTGGCACCGTTAACGGCGTTGCGTCAGGGAACAAATGCTTTGTGATATTAAACTTACGCAGGCGAAAATTGTGTTTAGAATTAATTAAAAATTCCAGCTGAGCTTGAAAGTACAGGTAGTGCCATGGCTCCTTGGCTCTATATGTATAATGAGCTACCCCTGCCAATGGCACTACATTATTTCTTTTTAGTACATTTTAATAAAAAAATATTTTTTAAAATAACATTTATTTTATTTTAATTCATAAATACAAAAAAACATCTGTTGTGGCCAGCACAATACCTCTCGCCATTTTCATTTTATGTTCATAGGTGTCAAGTATCATAAGTTTTCATTCAAAACATTATGATTTTCCAAATCCGTGTGGATTATTTTCCTGGACAAGTATATTTCATACTATTGATGACAAATAAACATCAAAATATTTTGAAATTTTGAATGAAAAATTATGACATAGAACAATAATTGTGACATCTATGTAAGTAACTACTATCCGTCATTCTGACGCGGATCCTCATCTGCTTGCCAAGGCCAAGTCACATGACTGCTCACGCCCTATAAGTAACGAATTTAATATTTCTCGTACACACAAATAATTGAAATTGTATTTCTTCTTTCGTTTTATGAGAAATTTTGTCATACTATTCAAATATGTTCAAAATTCTTCAAATTCATTGACAGTATTAGCCATATTTCTTAAGGATATATGTAATATTAACATACCTATAACTTAAATACATATTTAATTAATAATACAATAATATATATATATATATATATATATATATATATATATATATATATATATATATATATATATATATATATATATATATATATATATATATATATATATATATTAAATGTACTCGTACCTTCCAGAAAAATCTGATTTTTGACACTGACATTTTGCATTTCTCTGTCAATTACAAACATTTAAATATCTCGACTGTTTTTTAGGCAACAAGATTTATTATAACAGATTTTTCTATATTATTATATATTCTATCGCCAAACCTATACGAGATATAATAAAAAAATTAAATGTGTCAGATTGAGAATATAATTTTCTTTAATATTACCAAAAAAAATTTTCAAAAAATAATATTTAGAAGATTTTTTTTCAAGAATCTGCTACTTCCGGTGGTCCAATTGTTACCAAAACCTTTTCAGATCTTCCCAGTAATGTCCGATTGGGAAATACGTAGTTAAACAAATATTAAGTCATATAGTTTTTGAGTAATGGTCCTTCTAACGTCCCACGCACATACACACACACACACTCATACATTCACACACACCCATACTCATACATCCACACATCATTGTAAAAATATTAAAATCGAATTGTAGGGACCTTAAAACGTGCTTTATCATTCAAATCTGGATATGGGATTTTTAGCATGAATCCAATACCTCTCTTAGCGAGAGGTAAAAACATTTTTTCCCTATATGTATTATAACAAAGAGAATAGTTTGGTTGCATGAAAATAATTTTAAATCATATATGTATGGTAAAAGGTCGTTCTTAATAAAAACTTATTGAAGCGTTGAAAAATCCTTTTCTGAATTCCTAATTATTATAAAATGTTTACATTATTGTGACGTTTCCGGATTAACATTGTAATGAAAAATACGATATAATTTTAAAATTTATTTTCATATAAAATTGAAATAAAGTATGAATTGACCTTGTGTACATGGAACTCCAGTAGTAAATTTGTTATTGGCCTTTCAAGGTTTCAAGTAATTTTCTAAATTTATGAAAACTTTTATTACTTATCTTTAGTTTTTATGTGTCTAACATTTTTATTTAGTATCTGTTCTGTAAACATTAATAATAAATAATTATCGTCAAGTAATAGTTGTTTATTAATATTATAAATAGAAAATCAGGAATTATGTTTGTAATTATACTCGTAATGGGGATTTCCACGATTTTTAATTTTTTTGTATGTTATACGTGATAAAGAATAGAGCCCTATTTTTTAAATTTTTAAAAGAAATTAATTATACACGAGAAAGAAATATTAAAGCTTAAGATGAACTCTTATGACATCATGAAACTACTGTGCAGAGGCGGATTAACCAGCTAGCAAAAGAAGCGGGCGCTTCGGGCGCCGAAATTTGAGGGGCGCAAAATTTGCTGCATTTTTTTTTTAAATTATTTAGTTTTAAATTATTTGATCATATTTCATGAAATAGTAAAAATCTCAAAAAAGGTTGCATTTAAAAAAATATCTCCGCAAGTCTGAAAAGTTGGATATATATATATAAATAACATAAATATTTCATCACGGCATATTACCCATTGCTGGGTGTGCCAATCTGCTTCATACACAGATGTCGGTAATGATGGAATATTTGTACCGTGCGGGCGCTTACCAGGCGTCACCTCACGGGCACTCATTGCTGGCGTGGAGAGTGCGCCACAGGGATCAATTTTGTGCCATTAAAATGCGATGTAATTTTTGGCGTCGGTCGGGATCGAACCCGGGTCCCCTAGATTCGCGACCAGACACTCAGGCACACGGCCACGAGACCCCATATATATATATATATATATATATATATATATATATATATATATATATATATATATATATGTATTATATTTAACATTTCTTGTACACACAAAAAATTCTAATTATACCTAATCTTTAATTTTAAGTGTTTTCTTTAATTTTAAATTCATTCTATGAGTTTTCTCCATTTCTTCTAAATGTTCGAGGTTCTTCCAATTCATTAACGGGATTGGCGTTATTTCTGAAGGGTTCATGTAATATACCTATAATTTTAAATATATAAATAATAATACAATAAGAAATATTAAATTTCGTTCCCAGAAAAAGCCTTCGGTACTGTCTCTGAATTTTTGACACTGACATTAGTGACACTTATATGTCAATTAAAGACATTTTAATTTCTCAAGTAGTTACCATGGAGATGTTTGGGCTGTGAGTAGGCTGTGAGATTTACTATAACCAGATTATATTATAGATTATCTTTAAATCTATAGAAGGTATAATAAAAAAAATAAATGTGTCGGATAGAGATTTTTGTTTTTTAATATTTGTAATAATATAAATATTCAAAATATAATATTTAGAAGATTTTTGTTAAAATACTACTATTTCCGGTTGTCTAATTGTTACCAGAATTTATTCAATTCCTCCCATTACTGTTAGATTGAGGAATCCGTAGTTACACAGGTCTTTAGTCTTATAGAATTTGAGAAATCATGATTCCCTCTCTTAGCGAGAGGTAAAAAAGAACAGTAATGGTTACTGCGCCGTTTGTTTAAATTTCGCTTTTTTAGTTATGTATTTATTTTATATTTAAACATAGAAGTAGGCCGTAGGGTCGAGGAATTATTGTAATATATATTATAATAATAATTAATATTATAATATTACAATAATTCCTCGACCTTACGGCCTACTTCTATGTTTAAATATGTTACGGATGGTCGCAAATAATTCTTATCAACGTTTATAAAAAGGCAAGCTGATTCACAACAATTATATATGTTATATATAGCGCATTGTTCGCGCTGAGTATTCATCTACACCGTATGGTTAGTGTACTCGTCTACGAAATTTGTAAAAAGAATTGTGAATGATTCATCGACTTCAATGGGACGGGATCTTGTGGCTCAGTTGGTTAGAGCGTCTCACTAGATATGAGAAGGTCCAGGGTTCAAATCCCTGCGAGGTCCATGAATTTTTCATAAATCCTTTCTTCGTTATTACAATAATTCCTCGACCCTACGGCCTACTTCTATGTTTAAATATGTTACGGATGGTCGCAAATAATTCTTATCAACGTATTTATTTTATATACAGGGTGAGTCTGGGATGACGTCCCCGCCGCCCTTTAACTTTTTAATAATAATATAAAAAATGGCTCATATAAAAGTTTTATTATTTTAAATATACTATTTCATGGCAGAAGTAGAATTTTTGATAAAGTCAGGTTTACAAGATACGATTATCAACTTTTATTTTTCAAATGGCAATGTATAATTATTTTACTAAAATATAAACCGCCATTTTTTTCTCTTTTCAACGATATATTTGTTTTTATTAATGTATTTGAAAAAAATCGAGACAAATAAGATAATTGAGATATATGGCTAATAATTTTTATTCAAGTATTATAGGTGGCGTGGAGAGTGCACCACAGGAGTTAATTTTGTGCCATTTAAAATTCTAAAATATTTAGCGTCGGTCGGAATCAAACCCGGTTCCCCAGATTCGCGTAAAGCGACGCCTGGTAAACACCCGCACGGTACAA
This sequence comes from Harpalus rufipes, assembly GCA_951394225.1. NCBI lineage: Eukaryota > Metazoa > Arthropoda > Insecta > Coleoptera > Carabidae > Harpalus > Harpalus rufipes. Next base: position 16,366,982 of record OX596283.1, on the reverse strand, counting down.
ATATGTCATCATTATTACCAACATCTAAATATAAAGCAGATTGGCTCACCCAGCAATGGGTAATATGTCGTGATGATATATTATATATTTTTATTATCTTACCTATATTCCTACATATTTACTTATACTGGAAACTGTATTAAGTTCCTTTCCATATAATTATTGTTCCATTTATTATCTTCTTTTTAAAACGTTACTATTATTATTTGAAATGATTAGTTTGTTGACAGTGACATATGTCTGTCAATTATTTACATTTGAGATAACTGTGTAACCACGGAGTTGTCTTTAAAGCCTAGGCTCCGGGATTAAAATTATAAATAATTTTACAAATTTATCCATAAAATATATACAAAAAGTATTAACGCAAACCTGTAGAAAATTTAAAAAGCTTTAATTTTTATAATAACAAATCTCGAAAAAATAACATTTAAAGGTATTTTTCGAAGAAAAACTATTTTGAGCTTCCAGTAAAGTGCCATTTCCGGTTATTTGATTTACTTCAAAATCTAATAGCGTCTTTCCATATAAGAGTAAGGTAGAAATACAAGGTTTCAAAATTTTCTGAACGATAGTATTTGAGTTAGAGCGTAAAGAGTATCCACATACACACACATGTATACACACATACATCTTCAATTTTTGAAATCGGTGTAACCTTGGAAATCCCTATTGGAAAGACAGGTTACATCTTTTACTTATTTATTTTTCTGTACAAATATACAAAATGAGATAATTAACCAAGGAAATTCTTACATAATACAAATAAGTAATAATGAACACATTTCATAACTATATATATATAAAATTACATTATAATTTAATAGTAGAAACTAAATGGATGGGACTCATAGTTACTTAAATCTTCAAAATATCTCTGATTCAGCAAAACATTTTCAGGCACCTGCGATATCTTTTTATTTCTACTTTCACAAACAGTTCCGCTGATTAAAACATCTTCAGGAGCAAAGAAAATTCTAAAGTTAACATCATTATAATTCAGAGTAGATATTAAGAAATTAGGCATTCTATCAGATAAAACCCACACATTTCTAGTTTTATCTACTTTGACATCACTGGGAAATATTAATGCTTGATCATCTTTGTCCACAATGGCGTGATTTTTGGGAGTGAAAGAATTTTCAGAATTCCAACACCCAATAGCATTTCTATCTATCAAATTGTAGAACATTATCCCATCATCATTCATGAATTTAGCTGTCACGTGGCCATTCCTTCCTCGTTCTTCCAACACTATAAAATCATGGTAACTGTCTTCTACCGCAGAGCTGTTTTTGAGAATTCTAGTAGAAACTGCGAATTCTCTATTGCTGGCTAGAGGACCAAAAAAGAGCATACGGTCCCCACTTGGTTGTATGGGAGATAAGGTGATGCCAAATATGCCTTCTTCACCCCATTGGAAGTTTAAACCTCCTATGTTGAAGTCGCCCGCTAATGGATCAGGCATGAAATAGGAGTGTTCGAATCGCCAGGATCTGTTTTGTTCCCAGGAATAGACAATGAGACCTGAGAACGGAATGATAAGATTATCTCTTGTGGTGTGTGGTTTTGGTTAGGGAAGTTAATGTAAACATAAACATAAACAGCAACGTCAATTTTTTTTAAGTGCGTCAAATCTTTCTTCGACCGCAAGAAATACGGAATGATAACTAAAACACATAATTTTTTGTAATTATATGGTTTGTTTAGAAATTTTTGTTTAGAAAAGAAGGCAAATAAAAAATTATTATTAACTTTTATCTGTGAAAAAGCAAGAAAACAATAGTTGTTTGTATACCAAAGGTTCAAAAGTATTTTATTGCAGACCGAGACTAAAGATTGCCGCTCGAGGGTAGCAAGGGCTAGTATTAGTTGAGGTCTACAAAAAGATTTCAAAAAATTACAATTTTTATGTATTCTTCTTCCTTACATCCATATGCAGACTTCATTAGATTTTGGTTATAATTGGTCAACCAGAACTACCCTCATTTGAAGATTTTAACAGTTTTTCTTGCAAAATTCTAAAAAGGTCTACAAGTTCAGATATTTAATGCTAAAATAAAATAAAACATTAGCATTATAGAAATGGTAACCCGCGGGAATTATTTTTTTATAATTGATACAATCAAAGTCAGATTTTTTTTAAAAAAAACTACATATAATAAAAATAATTAGGTAGGAGCCACACGTCACCAACCTGATAAAACCCTTATAAAATGAAATATAACTTGTAGAATTTATTGGGAGTTATTTATTTAAAAAAAAAATCTGTTGTGACCAGCACAATACCTCTCGCCACTTCCGTTTTTGGTTACATAAGTATAGGGCGCGAGCAGTCATATGAATTTGTGTGTGTGGCACGGGCACTGACATTTATCTATCAGTTACAAACATTTTAAATTTTCAATTAGTTTCCATGGTATTATTTCGGCTATAAGATTTATTACAACAGATTATTTTATATATTATATTTCTTTTATCGCTAAATCTACGGAAGATATAATAAAATATTTAAAAGTATCAGATAGAGAATTTATTTTTCTTTAGCAAGAACAAAAATTTTCAAACAATAATATTTAGAAGATTTTTTCAAGAATCTGCTACTTCCGGTTGTCCAATTGTTACCAAAACCTTTTCAGCCCTTCCCATTTGTTCGATTGGGAAATATAGTTAAATTGATATTAAGTCTTATAGTTTTTGAGAAATCGTCCTTCCAACCTCCACAAATACACACACACACACACACACACACACACACACACACACACACACACACACACAGAGACATCATCGTAAAAATGTTAAAATTGGATTGTAAGGACCTTAAAACGTACTTATTCATTAAAATCTAGATATGCGATTTTTAGCATGCATCCAATACCTCTTTTAGCGAGAGTTAAAAAAATATTGTTGAATATGAAAGTTTAATCTCTTCAATATTAATCTGGAAATTTTATTATAATTTGCGAAAATATTTAGAAGATACATGTAGAAATATAATTTTTTTGCCCATTAATTTGAATTAAATTTCAACTTTGATAATAGTCGAAATTAAAGTAAATGTTTGCTTTTCAATTCTACAGTTTTATCTAACTGTATTATTCTTCATGTAAGTATAATCTGTTAAGAAATTCTTATTGTACATTTATTATATAAAAGAATATCTGATTTTTTTCTTGCATAAATTTGTATAAGAAAAAGAAATTTCCATTTTTAACATCATATTAATAACTTTATGACATCATTTGTTAAATACATGTGACTCATTGTTGTTGTTAAGAGAACAATACACAAACATGTTTTACAACAAATTGTTATTTATATCCTTCACCTCTTTATACATGAATTTTCTTCGCTAGGTATTCTCAAGTTCATGCAATTCGCTATGCCGATTATAAAAAATCTGTTGTGGCCAGCGCAATACCTTCCGACATTTCTATGTATTTTATATAAATTCCACACAGAATGTCTTGTATTTTTAGTCAAATTATTTCATATTCATATTGTGTAAAATGTATTTGATACTGACATCTGTCAATTAGTAATATTGAATTATTGAAACTGTTTCCTTGGTGACGCAGCAAGGATTACAAGATTTATGAAAATTAATTTCTTTATAAATCTTTATCTCTAAATACATTTAATATGAAGAAAATAATGCAATCAAATCGTATAGAGCATAAAATATTGTTTACTAAAAAGTAAAATGGCGGGCACTTTATTATACACCTAGTCGAAAAGAGAATAGTAAGCCATGACTATGGCTTGAAATAAAACAATTAACTAAAACAATTGTAAATGTCAACCTGTAAATACTTTCGTTTAATAATAATAGTTACAATTGTTTTAGTTCATTGTTTTATTTCAAGCCACAGTCATGGCTCACTATTCTCTTTTCGACTATGTGTATAAAAAAGTGCCCGCCATTTTACTTTTTAATAATGTAACATATGTATTATTTTACATGATTGTAAAGCAAATTTGATGTATTTTTCAAATTTGTAAAAAAATATAGTATGTTCCATTTGAAATTTCAAAGTTGATATTAATTACTAATAAACCGGAAGTGGTATCATCGTGAAAATGTTAAAATTGGGTTCTATGGACATTAAAACGTTTTTATTTTTAGCACGATCCCTATGCCTCCCTTACCAACGGTAGCGGGAGGTAAAAATATTGGAGGACTCCATTGTTAGAATTCAGTTACTGCTATTAATGTTTAGATTTTCCATTCACCATTTGTTCTTACCGTATCCCAATTCATCGCTGAAGTACGCATGCGCATCATTACACGTCCTTCCAACATCCACAGCTATATTCGCAATAAATGTTCGCGCATTGGTGTCTTCCGGTCTGAATTCGTATCTTCTCAATCTATTGTTCGTGTTCAAGTCGAAGACGTTGATGGCGTACGGACAAGGATTGGTTGTAGTGTTTCCAATGCCAAAGGTCCCTGTGTCTAGCACCCAAAGCCGGTCGCAAGCATCTACCCTGATGCGGTAGACAGTTGTCAAGCCATTTTCGCAGTTTCCAAGCTCGTTTGATGCGAAGTTTGGATATGGAATGAGTGGTGGGTTGGTTGGAGTGTGGTCGAAAAGGGGAATGTAGTTTAGAGTAGATGGAATGCCTTAAACAAAAAAAATGTTTTAGAGTTAAAAAATGCATCATATTATGATATATTAAAGGCTTTCAAAGAATTTTGTAATAAAATTATAGAACGTATTTGTAAATTAACAATTATTCGTCATTTAAAAACTATTTAAATTCTTTGAAATGAGACACGAGACAGAAAGATTGTGGTTCTCGTAGGCAAATTGTAAATATGTATTTTTTAACGCGTCTAGTGTCGTTTTCTTAGACGTTTTCGTTTATAATTTTTCTATCATACCTTACACCACACCGAATCAAACTTGAAATTTTATAAATATTGCTCATTTGCAGTGATAGCGATGAACTTGAAACAAAATGATTAACAAATGCATATCGTTTGAAATGTCAGGAATTCGATTTTAAAAAAATCTGTTGTGGCCAGCACAATACCTTTCGCCACTTCCGTTTTTGGTTATATTTACTTGTCGAGGAAAATAAATCACAAGGAATTGAAAAGTTACTAAATTTAGAATAAAAAATTATGATATATGTCATCTATGTACATAATTATTAGCTATCATTCTGACACGGGTCCCCATATCTGCTTGTCAAGACCAAGAAAGTCACATGACTGCTCGCGCCCTATTGTATTTAACATTTCTTGTATACCTACAATCTACATCACAAATTCTTTATATTTAGATTTTTTAATTTTAAATTCATTCTATGAAGAAATTTTGTCCTACTCTTCTAATTTTACGAAATGTTTCCAATTCATGTCGGGATTGACAGTATTTTTGAAGGGTATATAATTTTAAATATTTAACTATTAATCCAATAAGAAATAATCTAATATGTATGTACTTCCCAGAAATAATCTTTAATAATGTCTCTGAATTTTTGACACTGACATTTATCTATCATTTACAAATGTTTTAATTTTTCAATTGGTTTCCATGATATTATTTGGGTTGTGAGATTCATTACAACAGATTATTATATACCTTATATTTCTTTATCTCTAAATCTATAAAAGATATAATAAAATATTTATATGTATCAGATAGAGAATTTACTCTCCTTAAATACTAGCAAGACCAAATTTTTCAAAAAATAATATTTAGAAGATTTTTTTTAAGAATCTGCTACTTCCAGTTGTCCAATTATTACCAAAACCTTTTCATATTAAGTATTATAGTTTTTGAGAAATCGTCCTTCCAACATCCCGACACACATACATACACCCATACACACACACACACACACACACACACACACACACACACACACACACACACACACACACACACAGACATCATTGTAAAAATATTAAAATCGGATTGTAGGGACCTTAAAACGTGCTTAATCATTAAAATCTGGATATGCGATTTTTAGCATGAATCCAATACCTCTCTAGCGAAAGGTAAAAATAAATTACAGATAATTATATTCTACACCTTAATCATTGAACCTGTAAAATCGAAATTCTGATGGATCAAACGATATAAATCTCTTTATAATTTTGTTTCAATTCCATGGCTATCACTACAAATTAGCGATATTTATAAAATTTCAAATTCGATTTTAGAAGTTACAAAAGGTGTAAAATAAAATATATTTATTGATTTAGTTGTAGAATTTAATTCTCTCCGACATTTACGAGTATTTGCATTTTTTTCTCTAAAATTAACTGGGAAATTTTGCTCAAGTAAAAACTGATTTCCCATGTTAAACGTCTATGACTCGTTTTTTAATTAACATCCTGTATAATGTGTATATGTTACGCTCCAAGAACGGAATTGCTCATTGTCCGTGAACGTTGAGAGAACATAAATACAATACGCGTTGTGGATTTATCTAAACTTATAAAAACTTTATTTGTTAGTTTTCTAAATATACCGTAAAGCCGTAACCTAACTTAACGCACAAAATTTATGTGTGGCCCTGGTCATTATGTACGAGGTTTGAGCATTGAGCCTAACTTATAGGCCTTGATTTTTTAATATAAATTTTATTGTGACGTTTTAACTTTTTTTTGTCAGTTCAACAACACCTCATAAAATGTATCAAGCATTTTCGAGCAGTAATTTTCTACAATTTCAAGCGCCGAGAATGTTTTGATGAACTGAAGAAGGCGTTTGGGTGTGAGTCAGTGGCGTATCCAGGGTTCATGAGGGGGGGGGGGTTGGTTGCGGCTGCCATGTATAGTTTAGTTCAGGTTCATTTCTTTGACTTCTATAATCCTTGCAATTTCGACTACAATACCGAAAACCGGTTATGGTGAACTAAGAGCAATAGAAAATAGTAAATGTTCGGGAGTGGGACTACCAAACACAATATGTTAATATTGAATCGTTATTAATACATTTTTTTTACAATTGTTCTATAGTTTTTTTTCGCATGGCAGTGTTAAATCCAATTGTATACCCGTAGGGATGGGGGTATTCTCCCTTCCCAAATTTCCTCCGACGAAAAATATTCATGGGGCCACTAAATTCGAATTTAAATACATTATATTATCAATTCACTGGACTTTAAGGCGGCGGGGGAGCGGGGGGCAAGCCCCCGTCTGAATAGGTCACTGATGTGAGTCATGTTCATTAGCTACCGTAATATATTGGTACAATATATTTCGGTTTGCTCGTGAATCTTTAAAACATGATCTTCGTACATAATAAAATTTACACCTCCATTATCATCTAAAACTTGTGACTAATTTCATTAAAGAATTCTTCCTTGGATTAATATGTGTCATAACTGTTACAAATACAATAAACTGTTTTTTACAGTGCGGTAAATAGAAATTAGGACAAAATTTGACATAAACTATTCGCTTCATTTCAATTAGTCTATCGTTTTTTATACTTATTTCCTTTTGCATAGTCTCAATGAGAATTACGTATTTTCTTCTACGGTTTAATTCGGAATTGAATAAGAAAATAACCTCCGTTCTGATGTTGTTCCACTTTCCATTTCCTGTGGAGTACTATATATCTACAAAAGTAATTTGCAACATCAATAGAATTGTTTTTTGTCTTAAATAAAGTAGCATTCGCCCCAGAATTGTTTCTAGCAATCAAGGCCTTCTATAACAATACAAACTAAAATACTATTAGTATTGTAACCTCAATGACATCGATAAAACTACAGTTACAGTTACATTTAGTGAGCAAGTAGTAAGTTTATAATACCGCCCACGCCCGTTCAATACAATAGTTTCAATTTTTTTTTATTGTATATTAGAATTAGAAGTAAACATATTTTATTCTGCATATTTGTTAGTATGTACTAATTTCATCTAAATGAGAAAATTATGTAAAAACTATTATAAACAATTAATATTATCTAATAAACTAATATGTAATTTATTATTTAAATAAAATATTTGCAGTTTAAAGTACACCGTACGCAATAAATGCTTTTACCTTCCGTCACCTTTAGGTAAAGAAGGTATTGTCTTTGGCCAAAAAAATCGATAGTAAGTTTCTAATACGTTACGGGTTCCCTAGAATACGAATTTTCTATTTTTACGATGTTAACTCTAATACCACGATTAAAAAAATTATATTTTTTTTGTATTCCTCGAGTTTAGATGCATATGCCACACGTGTTTAGATTTTGGTTATATAATAATATCATTTATTGACATATAATGTTTATAAATTTTAAAGAATATGTTATTCTCCATACGATGTGATTGCATTTTATACTTCATATTCAATAGATATAGAGTTAAAGAATTATAAAGATATTAAATTTCATAAATCAGCCAGCTATGCTAACCATGTAAACTGCTAATAATATATTTAGATAATTCAAAATGACAAATGTCAATATCAATGAAAAGTAAATGAATGTGGCACGTTTTGGGGTCCCTAGAATACGAATTTACAATTTTTACGATGATAACTCTAATACCACGATTCCAAAAATTATATTTTTTTCCTATTCCTCGAGTTTAGATGCATATATACAGACGTGTTTAGATTTTGGTTATATGAAAAAATACAGTTAAATATCATGTATTGACCTATAATGTTTATAAATTTTAAAGAATATGTTTCTCTATATACAATGTGATTGCATTTTATATTTCATATTCAATAGATAAAGAATTATAAAGATATTAAATTTTATACATCAACCAGTTATGGTAACCTTGGAAACTGCTTATATATATATAGATAATTCAAATTGACAGATGCCATCAATGAAAAGTAAATGAAGTGACAAAGATGAGGATGTTGAGATAGATGTTTAGGAAGATACGGTAAGGAATGAAAGAATAAGGGAAATAACTCGAGTGTTATAAGTTTCTAGTAAAATATAAAAGACTATTACATTGGTTTGAATATGTCATGTGTAGAGATGAAAAATATATTGGAAAAAGAATAAATTGCTTAGTAATAGAAGGTGGAAGAAACAGAGGAAGACCAAAGATAAGATGGATGGACTGTATTGTGGACGACTTGAGAGAAAAGGAACTGAATGAGGACGACACGCAAAACAGAAATGAGTGGAAGAAGAAAATAAAAAATATCGATCCCTTACGAATGGGAAAAGCTAAAGAAGAAGATGTCAGTGTCAAGTGCAATATGCATAGTTTGTTTATGAAATAATTTTACAGGAAATTTAGAATCTTTTGCAAGTAAATTTATTTATAGAGAATTTGTACATAATTCACAGGAATGACGGATGGTAATGTGCTGGCCACGTCAGAATTTTAAATTTTATATGTAATGTTTTATAAGGAAACTTTACAATACAATGTTACTAATACAAAGTTAAATACGAGTTGAAAGTACTAAATAATATTTTTTATCTACAGTTAGAATATTAAAACCAAATTATTCAGCGAACAGTTTCAACGTCAAAATTAGAGTGACTAACAAAATGAACAATGTATATATAATTTTGAATATTTTTTTACAATCAATTTTGTTTTCCTCAAAAATGAACACGACAAATACTTGTGTAATTACGCACTGCGTACATTTGTTATCACTTTACCTCAGGACGGTGATAACAGTATCTTCAAATTACTAATTGTATGTATAACATAATTATAACAAAATGCTAGTGAAATTATTTCTGAGTCAGTAAGAATACAGCATATGATAAGACAATTTTTTTTCTGGAAATGAATATTCACTCATTATAACGTTTCATTATTAGATAAAATTCTGCAGATATACCCTGATTAGAAATATAATGCACTGACTTTCAGGTAGAATTGTAAAGTTTAAAATATGTCATTCATTACCAATTACGCAATTTAAGCGTGGCCGAATACACACTTGTGACGAGCCACGTTCAGGGAGATTGTGGATAAAGTCCATGAAATGGTTCTGGAAGATCGCCGAATGAAAGTGCGTGAGATTGAGCAAGCCATAAGGATCTCTTATGAACGTGTAGTTCATAATTTACATAATGAGCTTGGCATGAGAAAAATATGCGCCAGGTGGATGCCACATTTGCTTAGTTCGGAGCAAAAGCGCATTCGGGCACACACTTTAGCCGAAAATTTGGAGTTAAGAAAAATCCGGTCGATTTTAAAAGACATTTCATAACCATGGATGAAACTTGGATACACCACTACACTCCAGAGACGAAAATTCAGTCGAAAGCGTGGATTGGACATGGTGAGTCGGCCCCGAAGAAAGCGAAGTCAGTTCAATCGGCAGGAAAGGTAATGGCGTCATTCTTTTGGGACGCCAAATACATTCTGCTAATTGATTATCTTGATAAAGGAAAAACTGTAACTGAACTAGGCTACACTTTTAGACGAGTTGGAAGCAGCAATTCAAGAAAAACGCCCGGAAATGGCAAAGAAAAAGATCTTATTTCACCACAAAATGCGCCAGCTCATTCAAGTACTCGCCCGATTTGACTCCCTCGGAATTCATCTTTTCCCGAAACTCAAAATGTTCCTCGATGGAAAGAGATTTCGATCCAACGAAGAAGCCATCGAAGCAGTAAATGGTTATTTTGAGGACCTCAAAGAAAACCATTTTCGGGAGGGAATCGAAAAGTTAGAAAAATGTTGGACCAAGTGTGTTGACCTCAGAGGGGACTATGTAGAAAAATAAAATGTAGTTCGTGTTAAAAATATGTATTTTTTCATGTCATTCCGGAAACTTTTCACTCCACCCTCGTAGAAGGCGTGGTTTTGTTACATCTGTGAGTAAACCATGAAAGCAAATAACATCGAGGTAAATGTTTATGCTAATTTTTATTACAGATTTTATTTTAACTCATTCAAAAAATAAAACTTGTAAGTTTTCAATGAGACCTACTTTCTAAAGTATATACTTACATTTTAATAAAATGCTTAATTAGTGATAGATATTTTTTATAGTATATATGTAAGTATAATTGATATGAAGGCAATATAAACTTAATATAAAAATTAGTATTACTTTAAATTATAATTATTTTAAATTTTTATTGCATTTTAAAATAAAAGTTTCATAATAATGTTAAACGATTTTTTTTTACTTTTTCAATGAAAATAATAATTGTATGTTTTGTATGTATACAGGATGGTGATCGACACAGCCGAAAATAGGACTTTAACATGTAAAATCAGACTTTCCTAATTATTTTAGGTAAAAAAGCTTGAAATAAAATAAAATTCTGCATCTGAATCAATAAACAAAAATAATTTTGTGTGCCTTGTAACGGCAGAAATTATGTATGAAAATGTCAAAAATCATACCAAAAATAGCTATAGCCATGGAAATAAAACAAAAAATTAACAAATGTTAAGGCGATATATCTGTCAAGCTAGGTTAATTTATTTTTATTATTATTTGTAATTGTAAATATCAATTTAAATTAACAGATAATTATTAACTGGAACAGAAATTAGAAATAATATCTAATAAAAATAAATTACCCTAACATGAAAGATAAATTGTTAGATATTTGTTATTTTTTTGTCTCAATTCCATGGCTATTGCTATTTTTGAGGTGATTTTCAACATATTATTCCTAATTCCTGCCGTTACAAGGAATTCAAAATTAATTTTGCTTATTGATTTTTACCTAAAATAATTAGGGAAGCAGGAAATTAGGAAAGTCTGATTTTACATGTTAAAGTTCTATGTTCGGCTGTGCCGGTCACCACCTTGTAGTTTAGTAATACAATAATAATTCTGTTCAACATATTAAAAACTTATAATATCTTTCTACCGGATTATTACATTCGTGCCTGGAATGAACCTTAACATACTTTTAATTGATTTTAAATATGTATACATAATATTGTTCTTTGTTCTGAAAATATCACTTGCATAAAAGAATACTTGAAAGAATGCACGGTCTATAAATTTAGGTTTTCTTCTAATTTCACACTTTCTGAATATGCTTGGTAAAGTCAGATTCTGCTTTTCCCAATTTAAAATAGGTTAGTACATGTGATTTAAAAACCTTATCAATTCTTCGAACATTATTGACATTGCATTATTACTTCATATCAGTCGAATTTAGATTTTTAAAAACAAAGTAAATATAAATACTAGATAAGCAATCGATACGTAAAAACATATAATGCATTACTTAACGGAAAATCGTTTGATGTCAATTTGAAATTGTGCAAAATGATTTTGTCGTACCAAGTACCATTTGGTCGGCTGTATTTGATTATAGTAGTTGCGTAATCGTAATAACTAAATTATAATTATTATAGTAAAGTTACGAAAATAAAAAATCTGATGTGGCCAGCACAATAGCTCTCGCCACTTCCGTTTTTGGTTACATAAGTATAGGGCGCGAGCTGTCATGTGACATTGTTGTCCTTGACAAGAAGTAAATGGGGGCCAGTGTCAGAATGACAATTAGTAATTATGTACATGTCAAATGTCAGAATTTTTACATTAAAAATTTCAAGATTATTTACGTAGTTAATTTGTCACCAGGAACGTAGAATTTACTTGTCGAGGAAAATAAAGCATATGGAAAATCACTAAATTTATAATGAAAAATTATGATATTTGACATCTCTGTACATAATTACTAGCTATCACACGGGCTCCCATATCTGCTTGTCAAGGCCAACAAAGTCACATGACTCCTCGCGCCCTATTGTATTTAACATTTCTTGTATATCTTATATCTATACTCTACACCAAAATTTATATTTATATCTATTCTTTATATTTAGATATTTTAATTTTAAATTCATTCTATGAAGAAATTTTGTCCTACTTTTCTAATTTTTCGAAATGTTTCCAATTCATTGTCGGGATTGACAGTATTTTTGAAGGGTATATGTAATATAACTATAATTTTAAATATTTAACTTTTACAATAAGAAATAATATAATGTATGTACTTTCCAGAAAAAAACCTTCAGTAATGTCTCTGGATTTTTGACACTCACATTTATCTATCAGTTACCTTATATTTCTTTATCTCTAAATCTATAAAAGATATTATAAAATATTTATATGTACCATTTAAAGAATTTACTCTTGTTTAATAACAGCAAGAACAAAATTTTTCAAAAAATAATATTTAGAACAATTTTTTTAAGAATTTGTTACTTCCGGTTGTCCAATTATTACCAAAACCTTTTCAGCTCTTCCCAATAATGTACGATTGTAGGGACCTTAAAACGTGCTTAATCATTAAAATCTGTATATGCGATTTTTAGCATGAATCCAATATCTTAAGAGAGGTAAAAAGATAATGATATATTACTACAAGCACCAGTCTTATAAAATTGATGAATTTATTGATTTCCAATTAATTCCCATTAATTCCAATTATAAATAAATTCAGAAAATGTGTACTATCCAGTCTCAATTTGTGTCATAAATTAACTATTCGATTATATAAATATTCGCATTAGGAAATTTGAAGTAATTTATAAATTAGTTCAATATAGAAAGAAAACAGAACGTGTTATCACATTTGTACTTGATTTATGAGAAAATAAAAATATCAGATCTGGCAATTAAAAAGTAGTAAACATTAGGCAACATGTTTGCTTTATAGCTATAAAGCGAGCTTGAATCTACATAGCTAGAACATTAATAGAAACTACTTTTCTTACAAATGAGGAATGTATTAATTGCCGTATTTTATGAAACCAAGCGTTCAAAAAACAGAGTATGTTGACGGACTTTAGCAAGGTAGTTAGTACTACAACAGTGGCATATTTAAATGATTAAGAACCACTTGCATTTTTTCGAAATTGTCCGCAGAAATTTATCTCCAACCACGATTTAAAATGTTGCTGGTTGTTTGACTCTCTTTGAAAAAGCGTGTTCAAAGTGAAATATGTTTTCTTACCTATTCTGTTGGACCGTTAGAGGCGTTAAGTGATAAGTGATGTACCAAAAATGTTTTGTAACATGATATTATGAGGTACAGTAATTTTTTTTAAAGATGCCCGGTCAAGATCATCTACGATTTGTATGTAGTGTCGTTTATTTAGTTTTTATGAGAGATACTACTGTTATTTTCTTAATAAGAAAATATATGCAGTAAAAGTATTCAAAATGTTAAGTTTATTAGTAAATGTAAAATCATATATGTGAAAAATAAATTACTGGCACAGTGTTAGTCACATTATATTATTTCTTATTGTATTAATAGTTAAAATTTTAAATTATAGGTATATTAAATATACCCTTCAGAAATGCTGCTAATCCCGACAATGAATTGGAAACATTTCGAAAAATTAGAAGAGTAGGATAAAATATCTTCATAGAATGAATTTAAAAAATCTAAATAAAAGAATTGGTATAAGTAGAATTTTAGGTGTACAGTGTAGGTATATAAGAAATGTTAAATACAATACTTGTGTAACCAAAAACGGAAGTGGCGAGAGGTATTGTGCTGGCCACAACAGATTTTTTTTAAATTGAATCTTCAATTGACTGGAAAATATACATTTTCTGGGAGATATTTTAATGAAAAAATAACACATTACGGGACTAATCCTGAAAATTCTAATTTAATTGAACTAGTAGTTTTGTAAAATATTTCAGTGAGCTAGGATAACCAACGTCTTAATAAAATCAATAGATTTATAATATAATCTGTACTCTTTATTGAGGAAATTCAGTAATTATTATACTTTTTAATATACAATACCAGTATATTAAAAATTAGCAGGTAAAATAGCCTATGCATCACGCTTGGCAAGCTTGTAATACTGGATTCACTGTTCTGACATTATACGTAGTAAGTTGTATTTTATACTATTATATTATAGAATGACATGTTCCAGCACGCTTATTAATGTTGGAATGATTTTTATTTTCTTTAATTTTTTGGTGATATTTTATCATTTGGGATTGGAATAACTTCATTAAATATTTGCATAAAATATCTACCTACGCAATGGGCAGAATATGAAACAAATCACTAGTTTACCAAAAAATGCTGTTTTTATAAAGATATAATAGACTGTTTTAATTATTTAAATATATTCCACATCATTCTTTTCATTTATAAGTAGTATGGTATAATTTCTTTCGTTAAGAAAATAACAATTTTAAATTATTAAAAAATCTTTCATAACTCATAATTCAATTAAAATGATACAACCTATTTAGTTTTAGTTCTGTTTATTGTCATAAAAAAAACCGAGGTTTCGACAGTATAAGCAATAAACAGAACTAAAACTAAAAAGGGTGTATCATTTTAACAATTTTAAAATTTCTCCCATGAACAAAATTATAATCTTTAGATAATTTTGCAAACTATTTACACATTTAATAGGAAAAACATGTTAGAAAAGTTATCTGACCACATAGAAAACGTTTTCATATTTTATTGAAACTCGTATAATTTTCTAATGTCTAAATATTTTTACTAACCAAGTATGAGACGTGTCATCTTAAATTGATAAACTTAAAACTATTTAAAATTATAGTATATTTCAGTTAAGAATGAGGAAGATCTGTAACAATATACACTCTCTAAACTATAAAATTATAAATACAATCTAAAATACATGGTTAAATGATATAGAATTGTTTTCAAACTACTGGCCATATTCTGTGCAAAACTGTTAATTTTACAGATAGGACTACGTTCGGAAATTAACTCTCAGTTAACTGCACACGTTCGGAAATTCATCTTTAGTAAAACTTGCGTTAACTATTCCAACCTATTTCGAGCCAGGTGGGTACGTTTTACTCGACAGGTGCAGAGGCTAAATCTTGTACATGTACTGTCATTCTTTAATTGATTATGGTCATTGAGATCACTGGTGTTTTCAATATTTGACACAAAACTCTAAATCGTTCGGAAAATGGGTTTTCTTGAATGGTCACGCCCCTTACCTAACTTTGACTTTAAAGTAAATTTGCGAAAGTACTCTTGCAAATTTGTAAATAATGAACAAAATCGCAACGAAATTTGCCACTCTTAGAATCTTAGGTATAATTTTATATGAATCAACAAAAATATATTTGTACATTTGATTAGGTTATGCGTTGAAAAACTAACAAATTTCAGTCTTTGTAAGTTATCATAAATCCACAATCATCTTAATTCTGTAAAAAGTTGCTGTCTTAGCAACAATGCTAAAAATTGTAACCAATAGAAACAACCTGTCATTTTCATGTTTTATTCAGTGTTCTTATTTGCTATAGCAATGATACTGTATTGTGGATGTTTTTGTTTTTCACTTACTGGCCGTTTTCGGTCTTGGAGTTCAACCAATTTTTTACGTTGTAGTTTGGTTTTGATCCATTAGAGGCAAGAAAATGATCCTTATTTAAATATATAAATCCATTATTAACTAATAAACTAAAGAAATCTCACCTGGCCTCCATCTGGGAACGGTGACGAAAAGTTTGTCATTCCAAACTTCTATTCCTACGGGAAGATTGTTTTCCGGAACGAATCGTTTGGTCTGGATGGCGTAAGCCCTGGCCCGTTCGTTTGGATATTCGAAGTCCAGAATATTCCACGAGAACTGTTCCTGAAGTCTGCTTACAGACATTACTTCGTACAGTAAGGATATTAAGACCAGGACGGGGAGCTTCATCTTTGAGCCCTAATAAAGATATTTTAGATTAAAAAAATGTATACATATTTTTAAATTGCCATTAGAAAATAATTATATTTTAATTTAAATTTCTATGTAAATATTGAAAAAATCTGAAGTGACCAGCATATACTATGTAAATTACACTTGACACTGACATCTGTCAATTACAATTTTCTTAATATAGTAGTTGTTTCTATGGTTATAGCATAGCTGGCTGATTTATGAAATTTAATCTCTTTATATATTTTTTTAACTCTATATACCTATATATTGGATCTGAAGTATAAAATGCAATCAAATCGTGTAAATAATAGAATATTCTTTAATATTTATAATAACATTAAATGTGAAAAAATAATATTTAACAGCGTTTTTTCAAGAAAAATTTTCAAGTGAGGGTACTTCCGGTTGATCAGTTTTAACCAAAGTCTACATATGGATGTAAGGAAGAGGAATACGAAAAATAATAATTTTGAATTGTAGTATCGGAGTTATCGGATCCGAAAAAATCGACACACACACACACACACACACACACATATATATATATATATATATATATATATATATATATATATATATATATGTATATAGTAAAAATTTTGAAAGATGTCCGATCAAGGTCATCTACGAATTGTATGAATTCAGATTTTTGCTCCGCCCATTATGACAAATTCAGTAGTGTCGTTTGCTTAGTTTTTATGAGGATACTACTGTTATTTTATTATTATACAAAATATATATTACAGTAAAAGCATTCAAAATTCAAAAATAAGTCAACTGGTAAGTTTATAAGCAAATATAAAACCAAATATGTGAAAAATAAGATAATGACATAATGTCAGTGGCAGTGATTCTGACAGAAAATAACGTTATTCGTACGTTATGTATCTGAATTAATAAATAAACTTACGTTACAGCGAAAGTATTATCAACAACGAGCATCGTTTTAAAGTGGAATGTCTTAACTTAGTCAAAACAATATGAATTTTTGAAAGACAACCGTGTTATATCCATCCTTATCGCATACGCTTATAGCCGTTAATTTACTGTACATACATACATAAATACATACAGGCATCATCGTAAAAATAGTAAAATCGTATTCATTAAATCCACCACCGAATTTTTTGACCAAAGACAATACTTTCTTTACCTAAAGGTGATAGAAGATAAAAAGGAATTTTTAGTATACCAGCTAATCAACTTTTAGTTCTTTTAATAATGTGTGGCTGTCAATTTTAATTATTTTCAAACAATACACATATGATAACACTGATGGTATTTGAAAGACTGTGCTCAGTTTTTTATATTCCTCGTATAAATCCACATTTAAAATTTCGAAATATTATAATTAATGAAAAATATGTTTTTTTTGCATAATTTTGAATATTATACAAATTAAATGAATACGTATTCAAGAATTATTTCTGTCTTAAATATGTAAGCATCTGCCCTTACATTCATTATATTATATTATAAATTTAAAACAATTCACAAATAATAATTTGCATTTCAAATAAGAATACATTTTTTCTAAGTCATTAATTTTATTTATGTCTACATATGTAAACTAAATACTGTAATGAGATAAATAGGCAAGTAATAAATCTGTTACGAAAACAGGTAATGATTAAATAAGTACATATTGATATTACTCGTAACTCGATATGCGGTTAATGCAGGAAATTATTTTAAAAATAATTCTATATAGCTATTAATTAATTAATTGTATAAATTAGAATTTCATTTAGTTTTATTCCAATGTAACGGTGGTTCGTTGGACTTAAAGGATGACGTTTTCCACATGAAATATTATTGATATTTCTGGAGTATTTTACATTAAATTTTAAAATATATCGAATTTCAGGAATTTGGCTATAGTTTGGGACGAAAAACCACAAGATATCGTTCAATAGAAAGTTAATAAGGTATTTTTCTTAATATCCCGTTGGATGGCTTAATGTCAAATAAATAAATAAAAATCTTACAATCTCATCTTATAGTGAATTGATTTGACACTGATAATATGATAACGGCAAACCCCGACTTCCGGTACATTTTCTTACGGCTGGTCAGGGTAATATTACCAAAAATTAAGTAAATTAAATAGGTATTATTTTGGCAAAATTAACTATGAATGTGAATTATTTATTTATTATTATTATTTTTAATTTATATACAGGTGTAACAGCTAAGCGAGCTACCTCAAAAAATTCTATATTATTAAAGATATAATAAAATATTATAAGGCATTATGTTTTTAAACTAGTGGTTCTTAAGTTACAATACTAAGTTATATTCTTTAAATGGGATGGCGTATATTTTTAGGCTCATTCGATAGAGTATTTACATAACAAAAATAGTCGGAAAAGTTCATTTGAAATTTAAAGAAATTTGATTTTATAGTTATTTTTCAGTAGGGGCATGGCTTAATTTGCGTAGATCTCATTGCGCACATATTCTATCTTTAAATAGAAAAAGTCTATTCAGTAAATTGTGGATTCATTAGAAAAGTAATTGTTTACT
Source organism: Harpalus rufipes (assembly GCA_951394225.1). NCBI lineage: Eukaryota > Metazoa > Arthropoda > Insecta > Coleoptera > Carabidae > Harpalus > Harpalus rufipes. Next base: position 16,347,850 of record OX596283.1, on the reverse strand, counting down.
GGTACCTATACTAAATTTAGTAAATGTTTATAACTAGGATAAATATTTTAAACTGTTTTTTCTTCAGTAGTTATTAGAAATTCATCAAATGGTTTTCCATTGCAAAAATAACTTCTTCCATAAATGTACTGATTGCATACTGGCTAATATTATTTATAATATTAAAATAGTATTTTATGTATCTAGGACGAAAAGCGAATCTTTATGGTATGAGCAAGTTGTTTATGGTCGACGCGGGTAGCCGAGGCTGTAATAGACACTTTTCGTCTGAGGTGCATACAAAATTTTATGTCATACGGGTTTCTACTTATTAAATTATTAAAAGAAATATGCAGCAATTTGTAGCAGTATGAATTTTGTATAAGTAGGCTAAGTCGCAATTCTTCGAAAATCCTAGCAAAATTTTGACAAATTGACAGATTGAAATTGAATTTTTCTGGTGTCATAAACATTCCTTATTCACTATAATTGATGAAAAATACATTCCTCGAGATATTTTGGATGAAGCTACTGAGGCGAAGAACAATTTAATGTTGGATAAATAAAGGATTCAGTGTGAAGGTAAAATTTTAAAGTTGTAGAACTTTAAAATGATATTTTAAAGTTCTAGGTCTTTAATGTTTCGCTTTTTGTTCTATACATCGTTCAAAAAACGTTGCTTTAGAAACCAGTATGACATAAACAATATTCTGTGATAATGTAAACAATTCCACAATTCTCCAATATTCTATAGGTACTCTAAGGTATGTTCTTCGTAACATTATTACATGAGTTTTAAATACGTATATTTGACGTTGATCACATGTAAGCGACGTGAATTAACGTTGGCGTTTATTAACGTTTCACGTTCACACTGGAATTTCAGAATATCAGTTTAACGCTGAAACGTGAACGTTATTATCATTACTTAACTCTGAATGTTATTTCGAATAAACTTATTTTGATCAAATTTAATCTCGAATGTAGAACCATAACAGTATAATAATATTTGCTCTTGTAATATTGAAAAATTGTAATAAGGTTCTGCCTCCCAACCCTTAATCTAATAGTATTAAGAAATTACCTTCTGTGCGGGTCGGCAAAAGTCAGTTCACTATAAGTTGAGACAGAAGACAGAGTGAGGTCAAAATATTTGGTTTATCAATCCGTACTGTACTATTAATAGAATTTGTCATTTTTTAAAATAGTAATAAATAAATTAAATTTTGTCCTTGTAAGTATATATATTGAATGATTGAATGTCATTAATTAACATAACTTAATCTTGATATGTGTTAAAATATTTTAAAAATTTACATAATCTGACATTATCATTGCCAAATTATGTTTAATTTAAAATTTGCGGAATACGGAAATACCTATCATTTAGATAATAAAAATTATATTTTGCACAATTTTACATGTATTCACGATTAATTATTATGAATTTTAATATGCAAGAATACATACATACATATAAAAATTATATGCTACCTTCTATAAGAGTCAGTATATCCATTAAAAGCAAAATACTTTTTCGAATATTTTGTAACTACTCCTAATGTTGAAAACTAATAAAAATGTGTAAAATTGAGGAAGTATTTAAATTTATTGGGTTTATTTGATTTGGAAATCTGTCTAGTCTCATTTAAATTATTGTGTGGTAGGGTCGAACCGGTTTTTCGAAATGTTCTCTAAAATTTTATGTTGTTGTGGGTATTTGTTAATAGCACTTAAATATGTGATTTATCAGGTAAAGAGTTAAGAATTGTGAAAAAAATGACACCTGTTTTTTTATTTTTATTGCACAATATTCTGCGGTAGATAAAATTAAAAATAACTAAAATGTTACATTTTATATTATCGGTATTTAGTTAATAGTCTTTTATCTCATTGTAATTTGAACGACTTTGAACTTTAATTTTACAGATAAAAATATAATTATAATTGAAATGCACAAGTTGCAAAAGATTAAATGACTAAATTATAGATTTTATTTTTCGTTATTTGGAATATAGGTTATCAGCTGTAGGTTATGTTCTGCCATATATTTAAGTTAATATTATAAATTAATAAAAAAACAAAAATAACCTAAATTACATTTTTATCTGTATTGAAACATAATTTTGATTATTGTTCTATTTATGATTCATTTAAATAGTTTAAGATTTAAATAAAAACAATTATTCATCTAACAAGTAAATATCTCGACTGTAATGTAAATTCAGTTTGAATGTCGAAAATCACCCCAAAAATAGCTATAGCCATGGAATTGAAACAAAAAATTAACAAATGTTAATAATTTATCTGTCAATCTAGATTAATTTATTTTTATTATTATTTGTAATTTATTCAAGTGAACAAATTATGAACTTAAATTAACAGATAATTGTTAACAGGAAAAAAATTAGAAATAACATCTAATAAAAGTAAATTACCCCAACATGACAGATAAACTGTTTAGACATTTGTTATTTATTTTGTTTCAATTCCATGGCTATTGCTACTTTTTAAGTGATTTTCGACATTTTCATAACTAATTTCTGCCGTTACAAGGCATACAAAAATAATTTTGTTTATTGACTCGCAAAATACTCTATAACTTTTATTTGAAGTTTTTTTTTACCAAAATTAACTAGGGAAGCAAGAAATTAGGAAAGTCTGATTTTACCCTTAGTGTCTGGTCGCGAATCTGGGGACCCGGGTTTGATCCCGACCGACGCTAAAAATTACTTCGAATTTTAATGGCACAGAATTAATCCCTGTGGTGCACTCTCCACGCCAGTATTGAGTGCCCGTGAGGTCACGCCTGGTAAGCGCCCTCACGGTACAAATATTTCATCATTACCGATATCTATGTATAAAGCAGATTGGCACACCCAGCATTGGGTAACATGCCGTAATGATATATTTATTTATTTTATTATATTGTAATATATTTTAGTTACTATCTATTAGCGAGCTATTTACTAACCTTTCTTTTAATCCAAAAGCACACGTTATCTAGATCACTACTACAACCACATGTTGAGATAGGCTCTTATTTAAAGAGTTCCATGGGGGCTGATTCTGTCGAATAAGCCAATGGCAACGGTGAAAGTATTCGATGGACGAGTGACGAGATGTGATTTTTTCTCAAATCGCCTTTTCCTATAACAAGTGTTGTTCGCCTGACATTGATTTTGTATAAGTACTGTGTAACATTTTAGGAAGTAGAAAATTAAAAATATACGAGCCCTTGGCATTAATCGGTATCTACTCGTATTTACATAATGGTGTAAACTTATAGAAAGGGATATACAAGATACCTACATTCAGTGGTGGCCATAGACACTCTCCCTCTTGAAATACTGGCTGTATATATAAAAATTTGTTGTGGCCAGCACAATACCTCTCGCCACTTCCGTTTTTGGTTACATAAGTACATATACATAGTACATAGATATGAGGGTCCGTATCAGAATAATAGCTAGTAATTATGTACATAGATGTCAAATGTCAGAATTATTCATTAAAAATTTCAAGATTCACGTAGTTAATTTGTAACCAGGAATGTGGAATTTATGTTCAGCAAAATAAACCACATGGAATTGGAAAATCACTAAATTTAGAATGAAAAGTATGATATTTGACATCTATGTACATAATTACTAGCTATCATTCTGACACGGACCCCCATATCTGCTTGCCAAGGCTAACAAAGTCACATGACTGCTCGCGCCTTATTGTATTTAACACTACTTGCATTCCTACACTCTACATCAAAAATTCTTCTTATATCAATCCTTTATATTTAGATTTTTTAATTTTAAATTCATTCTATGATGAAATTTTGTCCTACTCTTCTAATTTTTCGAAATGTTTCCAATTCATTGTCGGGATTGACAGTATTTTTGAAGGGTATATGTAATATACCTGTAATTTTAAATAATTAACTATTAATACAATAAGAAATAATATAATGTATGTACTTCCCAGAAAAAATCTTCAATAATCTCTCTGGATTTTTGACACTGACATTTATTTGTTAATTACAAACATTTTCATTTTTCAATTGGTTTCCATGACATTAGAGAGATTTATTACACCAGATTATTATATACCTTATATTTCTTTATCTCTAAATCTAAAAAAGATATAATATATATGTCACATAGAGAATTTACTCTTTAATACTAGCAAGAACAAAAAAAATTCTTACTTATTTTATTTAAAAAGGAAACCGAGTAACCCATTTGCGATCATTTAATGAGAAATGTATTAGCACTGAATCTGAATTCACTTTTATGACATAAATAACAAAATGAATAAATATATTATCATCAGTTTTTAGAAAATGCTGCTATGAAAATGTTGATTTCACCTATTGAGTTTTCTTATTTTGTGTAAATATTCTTTCCTTTTTCTGGTATCTGCTTATCGCGACAAAGCGTAATAATAATTTAAGATCGATTATTACAAATTTTCTTGCAAATGGAGCAATTGAGTGGATAATTGTTAATTATCAGATCTTATGTGAACTTATAGATCAATCGAAGTGAACCCAAGGCCATATTATAACACTAAATAGGAATTAAAGTGTGTATTAATATTTTTATAATGTTAACATAATTATTTATGACATCGTTAAATCCTGATACAAAAAGTCTTTATTATTTTGACGTGATATGAGATAATATCCGTGTGCACAGATAAATGGGACTGGAAATAAATTAAACGTATGAGTGTTCATAATGGAAAATTTACCGAACCTTGCTTTTACTTCTTGTTACTATGGCGAGTGCAAGTACTAATTCAAAATGACTTAATTTTTTCTGATAACTATCAATACCGGCTCAAATATACGAGCCGAAAATCATATTAGTTCGGCCGGCGCAATATTGATAATGACATTTCATTTTATTACAAAAAACTCAAAAAATATTTTATTCTTACAAAAATTATATTATATTATTACTGTAAAATATACAATTTCAGCGTTGTTAATGAACTTCTCCAATTTTACGATGATGTCTGTATGTGTGTGTGTGTGTTCGTGTGTGCGTGTGTGTGTGTGTATGTGTGTGTGTGGACCGCCGTTTCGTGCACGAAATCTCCAATACTAGAATTCCAAAAATTACAATTCTTGCGTATTCCTCTTCCTTACAACCATATGCAGACTTGATTAGATTTTGGTTATAATTGGTCAACCGGAAGTACCCTCATTTGAAGATTTTAACAGTTTTTCTTGAAAAAATCAGTTAAATGTTATTATAACTTAAAGAATATATTATTCTCTATACGATTTGATTGCATTTTATATTTCATATTCAACAGATATAGAGTTAAAGAATTATTATAAAGATAATAAATTTTATAATTCAGCCAGCTATGCTAACTTAACCATGGAAACTGCTAATATATTCAGGTAATTCAAATTGACAGATGTCAGTATCAATAAATAGTAAATGTATGAAAGAGTAAGGGAAATGACTGTAGTGTTGAACATTTCTAGAAAGATATAAAAGAGAAGATTACATTGGTTTGAACATGTTATGAGGAGAGATGAGTATATTGGAAGAATGAATAGCTTATAACAGAAGGTGGAAGAAACATAGAAAGACCAAATATAAGATGAAAGAAGAGAAAAGGAACTGAATGAGGACGACACGCAAAACAAAAATTAGTGGAAAAAGAAAATAAAAAATAGCGATCCCCTAACGAATGGGAAAAACTAAAGAAGAAGAAGATGTTAGTGTCAAGTGCAACTCGCATTGCTTTATTAAATAATTTAACTGGAAATATAGGATTTTTTATGTGTAGGGCGCGTGCAGTGACGTGACTTTACTATCTTTGGCAAGCAGATACGAATGTGAACTCGTGTCAAAATGACAGCTATTAATTACGTCCATAACTGACAAATGTCATAATTTTTCATTCAAAATTTCATGATTTTCTTATTTCATGTGGTTTATTTATTATCAGGGGTGTGAAATTCAGTTTCCGAGAAAAGGAATCATAAAATACCAAAAAATGAAATTTTGAATGAAAAATTTTGACATGAGGATGACCCGCAAAACAAATGAATGGAAGAAAAATATAAAAATTAGCGACCCGTAACGAATGGGAAAAGCTAAAGAAGAAGAAAATGTCAGTGTCAAGTGCCATTTGCATGAAATAATATTACTGGAAATTTAGAATCTTTTGCAAGAAAATTTATGTATGGAATTTATACATAATACACAGGATTGACGGAAGGTATTGTGCTGGCCACATCAGATTTATTATATATTTATTTAAAAAATCTATAGAGGCCATCGATTTCGAAACATGTTTATAAAATGTTATATAAAAACTTCATATTAATATCAAATGTAATTGTATTTCAGCTGGGCCTGATGATGGCATTTTAAAAAGCCGAAATCGATAGCCTCTGAGGATTTTTAAATAAATATTTAAAAAAATACCAGATTTCTTACATTTCTCTTACCTATTGATACAATTTCAGCTTAAAAAAACAAAAACAAAATAATTTCGATAACAATTAGGTTTAAATATCTTTATATCCATGGCGATCAGTTGTTTATTTATTTATTTCTGAACCGTGCCAGAATGACAACTAGTAATTATGTACATAGATGTCAAGGATTTCTAAATTCATGTAGTTAATTTGTCATGAGTGTGAAATTTAGTTGTCTAGGAAAATAAACCGCATGGAATTGGAAAATCACGATATTTAGAATGAAAAATTATGATATTTGACATCTATGTACATAATTATTAGCTATCATTCTGACACGGGCCCCCATATCTGCTTGTCAAGGCCACATGACTGCGCACACCCTATTGCATTTAACATATCTTGTATACCTACACTCTACACCAAAAATTCTACTTATATCATTCTTATAGGTAGATTTTTAAAATTTAAATTCATTCTACGAAGTAATTACGTCCTACTCTTTCAATTTTTTGAGATGTTTCCAATTCATTGTCGGGATTAACAGTATTTCTGAAGGGTATTTGTAATATAGCTATAATTTTAAATATTTAACTATTAATACAATAAGAAATAATATATGTATGTATTTCCCAGAAAAAATCTTCAGTAATGTCTCCGGGTTTCTGACACTGACATTTATATGTCAGTTAAAAACATTTTAATTTTTCAATTGGTATCCATGGTATTATTTCGGTTATAAGATTTATTACAACACATTATTTTATATATTATATTTCTTTTATCGCTAAATCTGTAGAAGATATAATAAAATATTTAAATGTATCAGATAGAGAATTTATTTCCCTTTAATATTAGCAAGAACAAAACTTTTCAAAAAATAATATTTAGAAGATTTTTTTTCAAGAATCTGCTACTTCCGGTTGTCCAAAATATTTTCAACTCTTTCCATTAATGTCTGATTGGGAAATACGTAGATAAACAGATATTAAGTCTTATAGTTTTTGAGAAATCTTCCTTCCAACATCCACATACACACACATACATCCACACACACACACATTGTAAGGACCTTAAACCGTGCTTATCCATTAAAATCTAGATATGCGATTTTTAGCATGAATCCAATATCTTTCTTAGCGAAAGGTAAAAAGTAAACACCCGGTATATGCAGTAATCTAATAGATATTTGGTTACCAAGTGATGTGAAGTTATTATTATGACTTTAATCAAATGCTGATAACCTATTTTGTTAATGACATATTTCTGTTTACTCGTAGATGCAATCTTATAAATCCTTTTTGTAATTAATTAGTTAATAATGTTTATATGTTTCATTATTATCATCTCATGTATGAAGGACAAGTATAAATATAGTTAAAGTTTTATAATACTCATAATGATATCATTTGCATAATATCTCTGATAATACATAAATGTATGTCGTATGTATTACTTTCATTATATTTATCCAATCTGGATAACATTATGAAGTAATAAAGTATCTTTATGTTTTGATTGTAGATTTGTTAGAATTTTTAATATATTCTAAATAAAACTAATATGTCTCTCGGTAAATTGTAGGATTTGTACAGTACTTGGCTTGTCGAGCTTTATTGGCTTACGTTTACTTGCATTTTGGCTTACAAATACAAAAAATCATTTACTGCCCTTGGCATTCACTCAACACCCACCTCCACTTTCGCCTCGTAACGCAACTTGTATTAAATATAAACTTTTTTGCATTTATTGTATATTATTATTACAAAATAATATTTTTTGTCAAACCAAACTACATATTTTAAATACATATAATTGCCAGATAATTTTTCTAAATGGAAAGCAGTAAAATTATATGCTGGTCACATATATTTTATTTATGAATAAAACTGAAAAATGAGAATTGCGCAGTAACGTATCATTTATTGTGATTTGTCTAAAAATATACACCGAGAGAAATGTGTTGTTATGATAAATATATTTATAATAGTTGTTATTATATTTTATATTTAAAAAAGGGACAAATACACAAGATATATGAATGAAATATGTATGGATATTAAAAGGTTTAGAATATTATGTAATAAGACCAAATATATAAAATACTAATTTTAAATATATATTTATTTTCAAATTTAAAATAATATATTCTTAATAGTCGAGATATTATTAATAATTATAAAGTTATATTAAATTTTATTATATCATGTGGTACAATTTACTATACGAAATATGTACTTCAAATAAACAAGTATCTTTGGCTCTAAATTACAGCATACTTATAAGGGCAAACTAATATATTACATTTTGGGAGTAGGAATAGGGTGTGCACGTTAAACTCCTACGTTCCGTAATTGGTGTACAGGTACCTTTATTTAATATACTATTCAACGAAACAGATTTTATAACAAAAATAAAATAATATAAATTCTAAGTAATAACCCTAACACTTTCACACAAATTTTCAAACCACTACGATTTTAAAATATTTCTTACAAAATTGTTCACATTTTCATTTGAGGATTGATGTACACGGTCTTATTGTTTTATTTCCACTGTAAATTAACGCAGAAGCATATACACATGTAAGTGAACATGGAGACTGTTCTTCCCCTAATCATCGCTTGCCTGTTCAACTTGCTGACGCCGTCAGCCGTAATACTCAGTATTTTAAAGTTGAGTATACCGAATATTTAATTCTAATATGTAATATGCAATTAAATATCTCTATATATTTAAATATATTCGGCAAATATACATATAATTACTCTTAATATGCCGTCTTTAATTTTAAATATATATCGTTTAAAAATATACGAATCTTAATAGTAAATACATTTTTATAATACTTTTACATATACGTTTACCAATACTTAATATTTACATATTTAAATTTAAAATTTTGATGTACAATATACAATTTTTAATATACATTTCTCTCAGTGTAGATGAGAGATAGACAGATACATTTTGTTTAGCACATTAAATGAAAACAGATACGTATTCATACAGTTATATGTGAATTACAAAATTATATTACTAATAATTATAAATGACAACGGGGTATTCAACCATTGCATTGAAATAGTAAACTTCAATAATTATAAGGTAGCATACTTTAAACTAAAATTTTTAGTAAAATGAAAATGTTGTAATAAAAATGTCCTTTAAATTCAAATGTAAAATTTTTATATGGCTATTAATTTTAGAAAATAAAATGTTCATAATTAATAATAATAATAATAATGCATTTATTTGTTTTAAGGTCATTGGACCTATACAAATGATCACAATTTATATATATATATATATATATATATATATATATATATATATATATATACAATTATAAAGAGACATTTTTAGTGCCCTCTGTTGGCACCCTCGTTACATGCAGAGTAGGGTACCTTTCTATATAGGGTATGGCCATGGAGCAAGATGTCAAACATACTGATAATTCATTTCCCTATTTATTTGTAAGAAATGTGATTTTATATTATACAGGAATATTAAATAATCACACTATGAATTTATAAAGGTAATAAAAATTCATTTATTTAAGAGATACACAATTATTATTATGACATAGATTTAGAGGTTATGTAGAGGATAGGATATAGGTTGTTATTATTGCATATAATTTAATAACTGCAGTTATTATTTGCATAATAAGTATATATTTTAAACTTACCTTTTAAAAATTTAAATGTTTGTGCTTAATATTGGTAATTTTTATGTTTTTAATATTGCCAGTCATCGTAGTCAGTATCTCAAGAAAATACACAAATAAAATAAATGTATTACTTACACTTTAAATAAATATTAGAAGTTTATTTGAATGTGTTTTGCATTAAAATAAAACAAATAACCACGAAAATACATAATAATTTGGGCAACTACAACGAATATGACAGTGGACCGCAAATGGCGGACGAAACGTGAGCCACCCTGTATATAGAGGTACCCTAATGCACAGTAGCTTATAGTGACCTCTGTTGCCACTCGGACTCATCTGGGTGTGTCGGTTATGTATTAAAAACTGACTCGTGTGGGATTCGAACGCTGTCCCGTACACACAACCCTGTGATGCCAGGCGAGCGCTTTTAACCGTACGACCACAGATGACCGTAAATGTTCATAATTAAAAACTGTATTTAATAAGTTTAATTGTTTACATGCCGTCGCCATGGTTTGTACCTGTGTTTTATAAATATTTTTGTTAATCAATTTTCTAAAGTATAATATTATGATTTATTATACATATTTCTTTAATTGATACTGCAACCTATTATTAAGAAATCAAACATGTTATTAATTTCTGATTAAAATCAAGTTTTCAAATTTCAATAAATTTCGAAAGCACCAAAAATCTTTTAATTGCTACTGTGTTGATTTAAATATAGCTTCTATGTAATTTAATATAACCGCTAATGTGTATAAACTTGGTAGTTTAATTGATTTTAATTACTAAATGACACATATAATTTCCAAATGTTTATTACTACCTAATCATAGTATTTGTATTAATAAATTAATTAGGCATGGATAACCGCAAACATTGAGATTAAATATTTGCATAAATCAAATTACTTTCACGTACTAATATATGTTTATCAATAGAAATGAGGATTGCAAATATTATATCAAATTTGAATCCAATAATTGAAAACTGGTAAACACATAACACATGAACAAATAAACTAATTATAATTCAGATATGTAATCTAGAATATTGTTTTGTTAATATAATATTAAATACAAATAATATTAAATGTACAGTAGAGTCTCGGTACAGTGAACTAATTAATGTAGGGCCATGTTACAATATCGAATTTATTCAAATTTTCAAATTCTTATGATACAATATAATTTTAAACGTATTTATTGGCTTTAATTACTTTAATAATCAAATATCAAATTATTAATTTTAGATCGTATGTCCTGAAGAAGTAGAATTTTAGAAAACTATTTCATATATGCGTTTTCTTCAGCACGGATATTTTTGAAAATGAATACCATAGCGAATTTTAAATATATATCAAGATTTTCTAAGTTCACGTGGTTAATATGTCACCAAGAGTGTGGAATATATTTTTCGAGGAGAAAATAAACATCATGGAATTGGAAGATCATGAAATTTAGAATGAAAAATTATGATATTTGACATCTATGTACATAATTACTAGCTCTCACTCTGACAAGGGCCCCCATATCTGTTTGCCAAGGCCAACAAAGTCACACGACTGTTCGCGCCCTATTGTATGTAACATTTCTTGTATATCTACGCTACACCAAAAATTCTACTTACATCTATTCCTTATATTTAGATTGTTTTATTTTAAATTTTATGAAGAAATTTTGTCCTACTCTTCTAATTTTCGAAATGTTTTCAATTCATTGTCGGGATTGACAGTATTTTTGAAGGGTATGTATAATATAGCTATAATTTTAAATATTTAACTATTAACACAGTAAGAAATAATATAATGTATGTACTTTCCAGAAAATCATTCTGACACGGACCCCCATATATGTTTGCCAAGGCCAACAAAGTCACATGTCTGCTCGCGGCCTATGTAACATAAAATGAAAATGGCGAGAGGTATTATGCTGGCCACAACAGATTTTTTTAAACAAAAACTACTATAACGGCCTGTGGCGTAACGAAGAGTTCGGGGGTCAGCCCGCCAAATTTTTCGGGGTCCGCCTTTAATTGTAGCGCTTTTCGAGTTTAAGATAAATATTCACGGTTTACTATAACTGAACTAAACTGTAGTGAGAACAAAATGTATCAGTAATGTAATAATTTTATTGCATATTTTCCAACATACAGTAGAAGATATATTGTAATATTTTACGATTACGTTTATCTAATTATGAAGTGAAATAAATAAATAAATGATGTAATACAGGTGGCGCAAATGTCAGTACTCAATTGAAGAGGTGCCGCCGTTTTTTTGTTTTTGAGCATCATCTTTCCTTGTTCAAAAGCGTGTAGGAAAGTAGTGAAATTTAACATGAACATACCACAAAAATCATAATAAGTGACGAGGCTCGATTCGTCTGAATTAATGTTAATAAGCAAAATAACCAATATTGGGGGTCTGAAAATCCAAAATTTAATCATTAGATTCCTTTATATCCCACCAAAGTCATTGTACCTGTTGTTGTGGCATTTACTAGGAAAATGTAATTGGCCCGTATTATTATCCCCTTATCGTTTAATCTCGCGTTGGCCGCCAGGTCTCCTGATTTGACAGCCCTAGACTTAATTTTATGGGGTTATTTTAAAGGTGAAATATCTTAATAAACCACGAATTCTGGATTAGTTCAAGGAAAACATTCGCCAAGAAATGGAAATTCTACCGGTCGAAATGTTAAGTACAGTGGTGGAAAATAAAAGAGCTCGACTTCGCTTAACGGATAGAGTGGGACCCTTAGCCAATAATATTTAGGGTACCTTTGTATACAGGGTATGGCCATGGCCATTAGCGGGCCAATGTCAAACATACTGATAATTCATTTCTCTATTTATTTGTAAGAAATGTGATATTATATTATAAAGGAATATTAAATAATTACACTATGAATCTATATAGGTAATACAAATTCATTTACTTAAGAGGTACGCAATTATTATTATGACATAGATTTAGAGGTTACGTAGAGCATAGGATATAGGTTATTATTATCATCTAATTTAATAACTGTAGTTATTATTTACATAATAAGTATATATTCTAAACTTACCTTTTAAAATTTTAAATGTTTGTGCTTAATATTGGTAATTTTTATGTGTTTTCAATATTGCCAGTCATCGTGAATCAGTATCTCAAGAAAATACATAAATAAATAAAATAAAAGTATTACTTACACTTTAAATAAATATTAGAAGTATATTTAAATGTGTTTTGCATTAAAATAAAACAAATAGCCACGACAATACATAATAATTTGCGCAACAACAACGAATATGACAGTGGCCCGCAAATGGCGGACGAAACACGAGCCACCTCACGGCCATACCCTGAGTATATAGGTACCGTAATATTATTTTCGGATATTGACATTTAAAAAAATAAAGGACTAAAAAAATTGCTTTAGAGTTCTATGTTCTATTAAAAACTATAGCTACAGTAAATCAGATGACAACATATACGCCAGACAGTATTAACCAAATTACATTATATTTAAATTGGGTCCGGGGCCCGCACGCAATGCGGGCCCTGTGGACCCGTTAGTTACGCCGCTGATAATGGTCCAAATTTTGCGGACATGAGTTCTGTACATTAGATTAGGTTATGTTAAGATATGTTTAGAAAAGTTGCAAATTATACTAATTTTTTCCAAACCAGTGCGAGAACCGGAATCTGAGCGAATATTCCAAAATATTCCGGTATTATTGATCCTGTTATTTTATCCGAATGTAAGTTTTGTGTAAATTAATTTAATTTTTGAAAGTATGAAAAAAAATAATCATTCTTTAGTTCAATAAATCAGTGGGTTTCAAGGTTTTAAAAATAAAAATTTATCACAAAACCAACTGCTAGTTTATATTGTTATTTCTAAAATTAAGTTTGTTATTTGTGTTTTATTGTGATTTATTTGAACCTTGATGATAATATATTAAGAAATTAAAACAATAACTTGACCGAACAAACCTCAATTGCAAAATACACTTAGCTATTAAAACAAAATGAGAAACTCGTATAATGAATTTAAGTTTACATTTGTAAAAATTGTACATTTCTAAGCGGCTTTTATGGGAATAGAAATTGGATAGTAATTAATTGATTGATATCTTATTATAATTTTAAAAACAACTTTTGCATATTTTGAAAGTAGTAAGTCGTTAAACTGATAAAAGAAATAAGAAAAATATTTTATTATATTATCATCTCGCCTTTTACCCATGATCTGGAATGTAACAAATTATTTTTTATATATAAAAAAAATGTTAGTGTACATCTGGAGGTTATATTTGTATACTGAAAGTGAAGAATATATTACAAGTCCCTTATTAAATACTGTAAGTGGCGTCGTATGAGACTTCTAAAATTTAATCGGTTCTAAAATAAGAAATCGTACACCGATACAAATGAAACTTACACTTTTTTTTATTAAGATTAAGAATACAATATAAGATGCTTTACAGTGGATCAGTTTTATATGTTGTAAATGAATATAAATTCAGGAAATTAAGCTGCATAACAAAAATTACAGATTTAAATAATGGAAGCTGGGTTTTGAAATATGAACTATTCTAAAAATAAAATAAAAAATCTGACGTGGCCAGCACAATACCTTCCGTCAATCCTGTGTATTATGTACAAATTCCATACACACGTTTTCTTGCAAAAGATTCTAAATTTCCAGTAAAATTATTTCATAAAAAAAACTACGCAAATTGCACTTGATATTAACATCATCTTTACCTTTTCCCAATTGTTAGGGTAATTTCTGATTTGTGTGCCGTCCTCATTCAGTTCATTTTCTCTCAAGTCTTCCGCAATACAGCCCTTGCATCTTATCTTTGGTCTTCCTCTGGTTCTTCTACCTTCTATTACTAAGCTATTCATTCTTCTTCCCATATATTCTTCATCTCTCCTCATGACATGTTCAAGCCAATGTAATCGTATTTCTTGTATCTTTCTAGAAATTTCTATCACTCGAGTATTTCCCTTATTCATTCATTCCTTATCGTATCTTTCCATGTCTTTCCCAACATCTATCTCAACATCCTCATCTCTGCCAGATTCATTTACTTTTCATTAATACTGGCATCTGTGAATTTGAATTATTTGAATATATTAGCAGTTTCCATGGTTAGCATAGCTGGTTGATTAAGGAAATTTAATATCATTGTAATTCTTTCACTCTGTACCTATTGAATATTAAGTATAAAATGCAATTATATCGTAAAGAGAATAATACATTCTTAAAATATAATAACATTAAATGCCAATAAATGATATTTAACTGCGTTTTTTCAAGAAAAACTGTTAAAAGTTGCAAATAAGGAAACTTCCGATGGACTAATTATAACCAAAATCTAATCACACTTGTATATGGATCTAACCTCGAGGAATACGAAAAAAATATAATTTTTGGAATCGTGGTATTGGAATTATACGATCCGAAACGATCGTCACATATACACAGACGCATACACACATACAGTCCTCATCGTAAAAATAGTAAATTCGTATTCTAGGGACCCCAAAATGTGCTTATTCATTAGAAATTCACTATCGAATTTTTTGATCAACGACAATGCCTTCCTTACCTAAAGGTGACGGAAGGTAAAAATTAAAAAATAACCAATATTTTTAAAACATTTCAAAATACAGTTTCTATAATTAACAGTGAACTCTAAACTCAACAACAAATATGGATTTAAAAATCAAAAGGTTATTAATTTTAGCATAAGGATAATATGGTCTTCTTTTTATGATTTACCTATATAGTTATTGAAATTATTTTCCTATTTTTGATTCATCTACCTGTTAACAACAAACAAAATCTTTTTCCATAAATTTAGTTAAAATCATAAAAAAATTATCTTACCAAATATACCTACCCACATATTTCTAGATTGCTACATTAGATGTATGAAATTCAAAAAAAAATCATCTTCGTTGCATCAAATATGGAGATCCTTTTTTTTATTTTTGTTCTATATGTATTTTTTACAAAGCGATTTTTTTTGCCTATCTGACGTATTACTTATGTTTCGGACTTAATCCTCGTCTTTTAACCCAAAAGAAGTAACCATATCTAGATAATTTTTAAAAATATTCCTGCAAACGTGTTAAAACTAATTTGCTCTAATAAAATGCAAGTATATATTTTGTGAAGAAATAGATCGAATTCTTTCACTTTGCTTGAAAATTGCTCAATTTAAAATAAACTGGTATCTATCATTTTCTCATATATGGGCAGATTATAAAAGCTAATGTTCAGTAAAAGATAAATTTATAGGAGTGTAAAAATTTCACTTATTTAACAAGTCAATCTTGAGTGTTTTACTAATGAATAGTGATGATGTGGTGCATATTTTCAAAGTTTCCTTAATAAATACGATTTGAAAATAACGTTACGTGATTTCCTAACACGATTCATGTCGCTAGAATTTCCTATTAGTCATTAATCTCTTATTTTATTGGAAATAAAATCTCTGAGTAATGGATAGAAAAAGTTTTATTAGATGTAAATAATATTAAAAATATATTTACAAAATAGGATATTCTATTGTAACGTTTACTTATTTGGGTGAAGTGTAAAAATCAAAAAAGTATTATTAATTAAAATAAAAGTTTATTAAACGATAAATAATCAAGATAAAGATAATAAAAATAACTAACACTATGATTAAACAATAATTATAAACACTAATCTAAGAATGTTATTAAATACTTAAACACTGAGATTATTTATTTAAACAACATAAGACTTTATACAATATTTATTCATATAATTATTTATTTATGTTCGCCACTCGTCGATTAATTGTAGACTACTTATTTATATCACCAACTATTCATTTCACGATGCGTGTCTATATCAGAATGCCCGGCTGTCTTCGGCGTCGTTTTTCTAGAAAATTCTCCACTATTCTATACGATAATAACATCGAATACAAAGGAAGAGCCGACCGTATGTAATTAAATTGGTAGAGACTTGTTTATTTACTCCGCCGGTTGCTCGCGTCGATTACGTCATCGACACTCACTCAGCGCGACAGCCGTTCTAGAAACGTTCGATCAGCAGCGTCGGTCGCGTAGACTCATTGACGTCGGGTGCACGCACGCTTCACTATGATAGATGAACCAGTATATCCTATTACCTGTATATGTATAGGAGACGTAAAATGTAATGTTTTTCTTATTTTATTTATTTCACGTACTACGCCAATTAGAACTCTTATATTTTTTGATGTGGATACAATTTTTATTGCAATGCTGTGGCTGTTTTTGAAAAATTGATTTTGATTTGATAGCAGTTTGGCATCACAGATATCAGAATTTTGAATATTTTATTGACTGGATCGTAAAAAAGTATAGTGTGTAACATGATCTCTTTACAATCCTTCAGTATAGTCTCACTGCTTCTTAATGACCGAGTCCCAACGTCTGGGAAGCTTTACTATTCCATTCAAGACACCATCTCTGTTCATCTGTCGAATGGCTTGAGTAACAGTAGCATGAAGCTATTCCAGAGACGGAAAATGATGTCCACGCATAGAGTATTTCAGCTTTGGAAATAGGTCGGTCAGGTGGGCTCAAGTCCGGCCTGTATGGAGCATGAGGTAACACTTTCCAAACGTATTCACGAAGTTTTTCGGTTAGGACATTCCCGATGTGAGGGCAAGCATTGTCATGGAGAATGAGTGGCCCAGCCTCGAACAACTGCGGTCGGGTTTTGCAATTTTCTGCGCAGGCTCGATAATAAACTGCTGTGACACTTGTTCCACGTGGAACTCTGTCATGATGATTTCTTTGTAATCATAAGCAGAGATCATCATTTGTTTGACTTTTGATTGAGCTCTCCGAAATTTTTTTGGCCGTGGGAAATTTGGACCTCTCCACTGTTAAGTCACTGCAATGTGGATATCTATTGGGTGTTTACCACTTAAAGTTTCGATCTTAAACAGATTATGCTATAGTTGAAAACAAAATACACGCTGCTTCCCTAAGCCTTCTACTACAACTGACGTAAATGTCACTGTTGTTGCAGCAACCAATTCGCAGTGTTGCCAACCTGTGCATTATTTATGAAATGACCCTCGTATTATTGGGTAATGATTTTGTTTTCCAGTCTTATAATCTTTTAAAAAAATCACATTTAGTCAATTATAGACAACTATTTTATCTTCTATTTTCTATACGTATGTACTTAGGCAATACTATCTAGTATTCCTATGTTATTTATATTTAAATTTTTCTATGATGTAGAAATTTAATTAGGAAGAAGAAAATACTGGATATCAGTCAATTATTATTTGTTTCCGCCTCTACCGATTTCGACACTATAACAAACAAATAAATAAAAAATAACTTTGATATGCTTTCAATTTATTGTACACATAATCTGACTAATATTTTTTGTTTCAGCAACTGAAAAATCAAGATGGCAACATCTTAGTCTGCCCTGTATCCGTTCAAACAGTCCTTGCTTTAGTCCAAGCTGGAGCTAAATCCGAAACATCTGATGAAATCCGTACTGCTTTGTCTCTTCCTGCTGACAAAGATGTCGTTCGCAGGGGCTTCGAAAAGCTCATGTCCACTTTAAATAACGCCAAGAACGTGCAGATGGACATCGCCAATATCGTATACGTGAAGGAAGGCTACACCCTAAACCCCACCTTCAAACAAATTGCCACTAAAGACTTCTTCGCAGGAATTGAAAACCTCGACTTCAGCAGGAATCAAGAGGCTGCCCGAACTATCAACCAATGGGTAGAACAGAAGACGCACGATAAAATAAAAGATCTTATTCAGCCCTCTGACTTAAACGCACTCACTAGGATGGTTCTAGTCAACGCATTGTACTTCAAGGGAACTTGGGTCAACAAATTCGAACCCCACAACACCTATGATAGGGAATTCTTCGTCACTCCTGCCACACCTGTAAAAGTACCAATGATGTCTACTACTTCTAACTTCAAATATGCTGAAAACGCCGAATTGGACTGCAAGTTCTTGGAAATGCCCTACTCTGGAAATGAGTATGCTATGACTATCATCCTACCTAACAAGAAAGACGGACTTGCGGCTCTTGAAAACAGAATCGGCGAGGCTCTCCGACCACAGAACTACAGAAACGAAAGGGTTGAGGTAGTCATGCCCTTATTCAAGGTTGAGACTACTATTCAATTCAACGAAATTTTGCAAGCCGTAAGTAATACCTATAAATATTTTTTTAGGCAGCTGTTACATAAATAGTTGCTTTATGTATCCTTCGGCAGCTGTAAGGTATCACTTTTATGTTGACATTTGTCAATGAGTACTTTACGGCCGCTTTTACTTTAAGGTCGCATTTACTTCGCCTCGGCTACAAACTTCAAATTCGGCAAAAAAGATCACTTTTACAACCTTGATACACAAATAACTATTTAGGTGACTACTATATAAATATTTAGTTGTTTTATGGCCGCTATTATAGCTACTCGTTTATTTAAATAGCAAGTAAATTTAGTGTTGCACTATTAGAAGCTTCATAAATTTCAGGCGACGTATTGAATTTTTTTTGTCGCTAAAAAAATTATAGTGAAAATGATTAGGCCTTATAAACTGAAATATAACTTGTATTAATTATTGGGTGTTATTTATTTTTTAAAGAAGAAGAAAAAAAGGACTAGTATTAAGTAATGTATATATTAATGATATTCCTTTTACGGAATATAAAATTATTTGAAATAATTGAAGTTTATTTTCATACCATACGTTGGCACTACTGAGAATGACCATGTTGTGCAAAATAATTTTATATTCCGTAAAAGGAATAAGGAATGACTTAGAAATAATTGTAAATTCATTAATATATACGGTTCTTTAATACTAGTATTTTTTTCTTCTTTTTTCAAAATTAAATAACAGCTAATAATTTCTACAAGTTAAATTTCTTTTTTTAAGGCGATGACGTGAGTCTTCTGCCTAATCACTTTCATCAAAGTTAATGGGACAATTTTGAAATAACTCGCGGGCAAAGCCAAGTCGTTCTATTGGTTTGGCTCAAAAATGATCCCCATCCATATTCAAAGGCCCATAGTTCTTTTATTTTTACTTTTGGATTATAAAATATTTTGAAAGTAAGCAGATTGTTATTTGTCCAGATGAAAACAAAGCACCCTCCAAGCGACATGATAATCTTTTGTGATAAGCTGAGCTGCAAACGTCAGCTCCTTTATACTTTTACATAGAGTTAAAACATCTCGTTTTACTTTCATTTGATATTGTCTGATCTCACAAAATACTATTTAATATCGATATTACGTTGTTAGGATTTTTTTTTTGGCAGTATAGAGAATTTTTGGGAAAACAGTGGCTAATATTATGATTGTCTTCCAGAGACGTATCAGATGTCACATTGAAATTGTTGTGCAGTAAAGTAATGAAACGAACAAATCTGTTGATATACTCTAATTGTCCTATTTTTGTACTCTGATTTTTTTTCTTTTCAATATACAAATTATAAATTATAATCATGTATCTACATTTTGCTAACCGAATTTAAATCTGTCTCAGATGGGAATGAATAAACCATTCTCCTCTGATGCCGACTTCAGTGGCTTGTTGCAAACTGCTGAACCTTTGTACATCAGCAAGGTCGTGCAGAAGAACTTCATCAACGTGACCGAGGAAGGTACTGAAGCTGCATCCGCCACCGCCGGTAAGTGTCTTAAGAAATATTTGCTTATTGCGTTATTTTATAATATACAAAGATATATACTAGCAATTTTTCAACTCAAAGAAAGGAAATAGGTACTTATTTAATTCTAATACAAAATTTTAATTCTTCGACGAAAAAGGGTTAATTATATGATTTACAAAATTAATTCCAATAATGGCCGGTTTTACAGACGACAGATAAATTTACTTTTAAAGTAAATAAAATTTATTCCTTCAAATGACAGTCGAAATTTTCACAATATTGTTATACTGGGTGTAACAAAAATAAGTACATTACATTTAATCAGTGATAGAACTCGTCGAGAAGCAACAATATTTCGTAGTAACTTCATAATTAAGGAGTCGTTTAGGTATTTTCATAATAATATGAACCATAGTAGCAATAACAATCAAAGAATTGTTTTTGACAAATGTGAGTTGTCAACTTTTTCAAATAAATTTTGACAAATAAATCGATTAAGAATTATTATAAAAATTATAAGCAGTAAAAATGCCTACCTTTACGGATAGCGGGTATGTTGGCTTATGATGAAGCTTAGGGAAACGCTTCCCAAGGTGGGCAAATTTATTTGGAATGTTTTCCATATTCTAAACGTTCGCACTTTTGTACATGTATGTAAATAAAATAAATAAATCTCCGAAATCATGAATCCTTTAAGTCTGCTGCTCAAGATCGTGGTAGAACTCGCCCTGATCACATAGATAATATTGAAGAGGATGTTTTGGACTAAACCAGGGTTTAGTACTCGAAGAATAGCACTACAACTATCACATATGACAATTTAGAGGATATTGAAACAACAACAGTTACATCATTTCATCGACGCCTTCAGTATGGCGGTGGCCATTTTGAACATTTATTGTGATTTCATTTAAGTCTGCATCATCTTTATGCGTTTTCTTGTTCCGTCAATTGTAGAGTCAGAACGGAAACAAACCAGAAACAGCTGTTCGTAGACGCACGCCATACGCACGCGCAGAATTTTGGCATTATGCAACGCGCTCTATTGATCAGACATGCAGTTGTTATTTTATTCAACCATAGGCGGGTAATGAAATTTGTGACAAAACTTTTAAGAATTTTAACTCAAGGTGTAGAAGGTTTACAAAAACAAGTTATTAAGAAATATTGTTTCACTCGACGAATTCTATCACTGGTTAAATTTAAAGTACTTATTTCTGTTACATCCTGTATTACATCTGATGTGGAATATTTCGTTAGAGACGAGGGTTTATGTATATTAGTATGTATACTATTTTATTCACAATCATCCTCTTTTTAAATAAATAATTTTCAGAATAATTCATTGAGTTAAAACCATTAATTTTGTTGATATTTTTTGACAGCTCTATTAAAATTTGGTTAGACTACTTTATTGTAGGGATCTATGGCAATGTTTCTAGGCAACCCCTACATAAACATTTCCAACCCGTGGGGTGGAAGTGAAACCTGTTATTTCCCACCCAAGAGATTGTTATTGCAGTTAGGAATGACGTATTTTCCAACCTTTAAAAGGTTAGGAATCGACATTATTATGATTGTGAATAAATAAATTTACTATCAAAGTAAATTTATTCTGTTGTTTTTAAAATCGGGGATAAGAATAAGAAATTATTAATAACAAAATAAAGAAAATTTAAAAACATCTAGCTATTTTTATATTTTGTAATAATTAAATTTTCTCGACAAATTTGAACTATGCAACATTAAATATGTAACAATAAATGCGCAGTTACTTTTTACAAGAATTGTTTTATTTTCTTTAAAGTAAAAACAAATACACAAAATATCCAAATTGAATATGTGAATCGTATGCCAACCTAGCTAAGCAACAACCAAGAAAAATGAAGGTTTAGGTGAGAAATATTAAATTTATTCTTCCTAATTGAAAAATAGAATAATCATACATAGGAATAACTGTAGTTTAGGAGTTGTAAATAACCAAGGTCGTTGCATAGCTGGAAAACGATTACGACTTACGAGAAGACATAACAGAAAAATTGCTGGGATATATCTGCTTAGAATCAAAGGCAAAATTGTATAAATCTTGCCTCTGAGTAACACTGCATATACCTAAATATTATCAAGCCTGCAAGGTCCGTTGCACATGCGCATATTGCCTTATTGAATACGCTCGCTTTCGATGTGTAACACAATGATAATGTATTAATATTGTGTGCCGCTTCTAATTGTTTGTAACTAATTGTGATTTGCTGGTTGTGGCTTTTCTATTTCTTTATCAATGTACAAAATGCACAAGCGATTTTTTTATTGTACATACGGTTTTTATGTACATACAGTGCGGTATAAAAGAAGATTTTTTTTTTCATATGCGAATTTTATTTTTATTATTTAAATACTACAACTTATATTTTGATTATATATTTGTTTAATTTTAAATATTTATTAAAAATGAAGTAACTATACGTATGTTTATTGGTATGCCTTTCGATACAGTTAGGAAAATATGTTTACAAAACAAATTTTATTGTGCTCCATAAATCATATTTTTTAATTGAAATTGTGCAAAAGTTTAATATTAACTTGTTTCTTGCATTTTCAATTTTAATTATTTTAGGGTACCGATAAGGAATGTAAATATTTGTAATATCATATTGAAATAATTACATTTGCTTTATTTATAAATTGTTTCAATCATTTTTAGAATTTTCATTGATTTTTGCGCGAAGACAATATTTTATGAAATGAAAAATAATTTTCAGGGATTCAGCCACATTAGGTCTTCTTCAGAAGCTACATTAATATAAAAAAAAAATGATTTACAAAATTTAGAACTTACATGAAAATTGCTGTAAATGTACTGTACATAATATTTATGTTATTTAATTTAACATGAAAAAGCCTTTATAAAAATATATTGTTAAACATATTATTTAACAAAGTCGCCAATGTGTATAAAAAATATATTTTTTTATAAATATATGTACAGTACATTTACTGTAATTTTCATGTAAGTTCTAAATTTTGTTAATCATTTTATTATATATTTTTCTTTTTATATTACACGCTGCTTTCTTTGTAATTGTTATAAAGCAAAAACTGTTTTTTAATGTAGCCCCTGAAGAAGACCCACGTGGGGTCGAAACTGTCAAAACTGAAATAATAAATGTGGCTGAATCCCAGAATATATTTTTTCATTTCATCAACTACCCAGCCAAAAAGAATCCTTATCCCAATTCCATAAGATTAGGGATTGCAATTTAGCAGCGTTTTCAATCCAGCTGGATTTTTGCTGGACCAACACCATTCCAGCTGGATTCAGCGCGGATCCAGCAATTTATCGATTTTTTAAAGAAATGAAACTTTTTTAATATAATACTTAAGAAACTTTTATTATTTCGACTGGTAACTACATTTAACACTTGAGATAATTAACTTTAAATGTTTAGTCTGTATTATATATATATATATATATATATATATATATATATATATATATATATATATATATATATATATATATGTATAATGTAATACTACTTATTAATTTATATTAATATATTATAATAATGTAAGGATAGATAATCAGTGGCAATCAGTTTTACCAGTTTTCTTTTTTTGACACTGGAAGTAGGATCTTAAAAAACAAATGGTATTGATGGTGTTGTCTTCCAACCTACTTCTTTTAAGCCTGTCGTTCAACGATTACTAATCAGCAAAGTTTTTGAACATAATAAACATTTTGCACCATCATCCAATTTTTTAAAACAGTCCCATAAGTTTTTTTTATCATCATCCTCACCACATTTCTCTTGCTGATTTGGCTTTGAAAGAGACATTATTAATTTTCTGTACGAATACGAATTGTGCAGTTATATTATTATTATATATGTACTGCGATCTGAAACTGACTGACTGAACTGAACTGACTTGAAAATTTCATAGGGCGGGCCGTGCGGTGTAGAGAAGGAGTGTAGCATTAGAAAAAGTTTCTAATGTAAATCTTGGATACGTTTTATCCTAGTTTATATTATAATTTTAATTTTGATAACAAGCTTCATTTGATTGTGTGTTATGCTTGTATGTTTGGCTATTTTGTTTTGTATTCGTGGCCGTTTTGACTAGAGATATTGAATGTTGAAGAGTTATTAAAATAATTTTGTGTATTATGTATGTAGCGATGGTATCCATCGACTCCTTGCTCAAACTAAGGGAAGAATTATTTGATGCAGACCATCCGTTCGTATACGTTTTGCATCGGAGCGACATGGTCGTATTTATTGGCAGGGTTCAACAACCATCCGTCTCATAGATTTACTTTCATGTCATGTAATATATCTAGGGTTAGGGTGTTATAAGGTTCTCAGTGGTTTAGTTTAAGTACTAATATACATTGTTACTTATCAGTGTTATCAAAAACTAGTCTTATTTATATAACTTATTACGACGCGTCTGTTATTTATTTCTTTTTAGAAACGCATTTATAATTACAACGTAATATATTGTAAAATGTTGATTTCCAACAGTATTAATGATATATACTTTTTTTTATAAAGTATTGACAAAACATTGTTTAATATTAGGTACCCATAAATATGCTGAAACAAATGTTTATTATTTGTTATTTATATATTTATAACTTATGCATTTTACGATATTGTTTAATCACTTGCGCCGAGTACTTATATATGGGCTGCATGGGAAACACGAGCCCCTTATTTTTTTTTCATTTGGGTTCGCACTTTTGGTACATAGTTTCAGAAAAAAATACAAATTGTATATATACGTATATTGCTCGACAATTATTTCTACCTCTATGTATAAACGTACTTCCTTTTAAACTGTAAATAAGCTTTGCAATAAAGAGAATATTCTAGCAGTGATTTTGTTTGAATGAACAATAAAGCAATACGCGGCATTTGCAATGATAACTGCATGAACCCCTAAACTTGGTGCTGGCTCTAACTTCTTCAATCGAAATTTACTCTAATCAGGTGCTGGGCTCATCTCAGTAGCTAGAGCTAGAGTAGTTCATCGTAAGTACTGCAGTGTTTCTCAAATTTTCTACTTTTTAACTTGTACTTATACAAAGTTTTATAATTTCCGTTATTTTTAACAAAAGTTAAAAAAAAATACAAAATAATATTGTCTATTTTACTCATATTTAAACGTTCGTTTAATCTTTTTGCTATAATTTAACTATTTATTTTGATATACTCTTCTCATCTTGCATTGAAGTCTCTACGACTAATATTCATATACGGATGCAATTTCTTAAAAGTAAACGCTATTATATTGTTTTATGCCTAAGTTTTAATATTTCATCAGTCTAGACTTCAAATTATTATTAAGCACTTGGAGATCAGAGTGGAAAAATAAATAATAATTTTACAGTCTTTCAAATTATTTCTTGTTGTCTTGGCTAAAATCAAAATAAAGAACAACGTTCCACGACTACTTTTTAATTATCAAAATAACATGCTTTTCGTAGCTTAAATTACATTATCATACTTATATTTTACATTATCTTCCGATAATTCCATTTTATTTTATTGCGGTAACGTTTTTCCAAACATATTTTTAGAAAAAAAAAACATTTCATATTTATAACACTCGTTTTTTACATATAATTTTACCTGTACCTGTACCTAATAAATATGTGAAGGTTATAACTATATATTTTTTTCTAACAACATTTAAAATTAAATATTTTTTTTGTTAAAAAATAAGTTAAAAATGGAAATATGAAATCATGCAATTTTCAAATTATAGTGTAGGGTATTTGACAAATTTTGGGAGTGTTTTAAATTGTACATATACCCCTAATTATATATGTAAAATTATTATTACTGTTTTTAATTGTTAAAACATTCCAAATTGGGTTTTTAAATTTTTGTTTCAAATTTCCCGGTAAAACGCTTTTCTCGTTCATGACGTCACGAACTAGCAGTTTAATAAGTACTTTGTAAACATAAGAAGTTTTCTTTAATGTTCATCTGTATTTTCTTTTCTCTCTACACCATTTATAAGTTTTAGAATACACATTTTGAAGAAAAATGCAGATAAATACTAAAGAACTTCTTATGTTTACTAAACTACTAGATCGTGACGTCATGAGCAATAAGAGCGTTTTAGCGGGAACAATGAAACAAAAATTGAAAAATCCGATTTTAAATATATTAACGATAAAAAAATAATATAATAATTTTGTATAAATGTATATGTACAATTTAAAATAGTTTCCCATAATTTGTCAAATACCTTATCAAATTATCGTAACAGAAGAAATTGGCACACACGAATAAATAAATTTGTGGCTTAATGTAATTTTGAACTAAATTGATATAACCTTTGATTAGTCGGTCACGAAAAACGTTATATTTTTGTTGTCATCATGAAACGATGAATGGCTGGAAGTAATTTTAATAACAGAATCAAATTTAAAGAAACTATTAAGAGACACGCCTTGTGGACCCTAGGCTTGTTTAACTCTCTCTCCATTCTTCTATGTTATTCGCTTTTGTTCTCTATTTCTTTATTACCATCAGTCTTAGATCTTTTTCGACTTCCTCGGTGATTAAAAAAAAATCTTTTTACCTGAGAATCAGGACTTCTAAATGTATACTTATGCCGTTAAATTTAATTACCCTTTTTTAACACCTTGTATATGTATGTACATACATACAGGGTGGTGACCGATACAGCCGAATATAGGACATTAACATATAAAATCAGACTTGCCTAATTTCCTGCTTCCCTAATTATTTAGGTAAAAATGCTTCAAATAAAAGTTTTAGAGAATAAAATTCTGAATCTGCATCAATAAGCAAAATTAATTTTATATGGTTTGTAACGGCAGAAAATAGGGTATAAAAATATCGAAAATCACCTCAAAAATAGCAATAGCCATGGAATTGAGACAAAATAAATAACAAATGTCTAACGGTTTATGTCATTATAGCTTAATTTACTTTTATTAGGTATTATTACTAATTTCTGTTCCAGTTAAGAATTATCTGTTAATTTAAATTGATATTTGTTCACTTAATCTAGCGTGACAGATAAATTGTTTTGTTTCAATTCCATGGCTATAGCTAACAGTAACAGCTACCCGATACAATATGAAAATATCTGTACCAAAAACAAAAAGTCTTGTCGCATCCAAAACCCCAATACGATGCAAGTTAGCAGTTAACGGCGAAATCATAGAACAGGTATCATCGTTTTCTTACCTTGGATGTGATATTACATACAGCCAAGACAGAACAACAGAAGTAAGAAAACAATCCCACAAAGCATCCAGAATATCAGGAAGTATGAATGAAATCGTATGGAAAAACAAATATATGAATCAAGACTCCAAAGTGCGCATATATAAAACATGCATTAGATCTATATTAACATATGCTGCAGAAACAAGAGCTGACACGAGAAAAACAAAAACAATCTTAAGAACAACTGAAATGAAAATATTGAGAAATATAGCAGGATATAGGTTAATAGATAGGAAACGCAACAGAGAAATCAGAACAACATGCAAAACGCAGGACATTGTAAAATGGAATAGAAAAAGAAGACGAGAGTGGAACCAACACATATCCAGAATGGGAGATGACAGAATAGCAAAAATTGCTCGCGATGGAAAACCAGAAACCAAACGTCCGATTGGAAGACCCCCCAAACGATGGAAAGACTCCTGGGTAACAACTTCCGAAGATAGTCCAAGATGAAATCTGGATATAACAGGCTAATAGCCTATTAAAAGAAGAAGAAGAAGAAGGCTATAGCTATTTTTGGGGTGATTTTCGATATTTTCATACCTAATTTCCGCCGTTACAAGACACAAAATTAATTTTATTTATTGATTCAGATGTAGAATTTTATGCCCTACAACTTTTATTTGAAGCTTGTTTACCTAAAATAATTAGGGAAGCAGGAAATTAGGAAAGTTTTTACATGTTAAAGTTCTATGTTCGGCTGTGCCGGTCACTAACCTGTATTTATATCTATGCATGTATTATGTACATAAGTAACATTATTTACACATTTTTAACTTCATACATACAATAGGTATGTATTTTATTTTTATATATATTTTACATGCATAATTTTGTTAATTTACCTAGAATAAACATTATTTCTCAAAACAAATCTTATCTATTTCTAATCTCGAAAAAGTGAACAGCCCGAAAGAGTGAAATGGCTGACTACTAAGGTAAAAACTTATTTTATCAAATTGACCATGTGATATTTAGGCTATTAACATTTTATTTGATAAATTTTGACTGACATCAGGATTTTTACTTGAAAACCGGGACAATTCTGAAAAACCGAGACGTCTGACGTCTGGTCACCCCACAGTATACACATCCATTATTTAACCAAAGACAAAAAATCCCTAATATTTAGCTAGGCTGGAGATTATTGCAATATATGTATAACTTGATGTTACACTAATTCAGTAAGTATCAGTCAGTTTTTATAAGGTGAATATTTGAGAAACACTGATATGGTTATGCGGTTGGTTACTGAGGTGTTATTCTGTGTAGTTGGCGTTGTGACTTTATCACTTCCGTCGCTGCCTCCACGTATCATTCCCTTCATTGCCGATCATCCGTTCGTGTACGTTTTGCGCCCCCTGTCTGAAGTCGGATATCGCCGGAGTCCCTACCAGTACTGGATTAACAACAATCGACAACCCATTATGCCTGAGAGCGCAGTTCTCTTAATCGGAAGGGTTAGCAGTGTTTAGAGAAATCATACCACCTAACGGTTTTACACAAGATGTAGAGATATTGTTTATATTTATGTTATAGTTATATATTTAACTAAATTAATTGTTTATATACAGAACTATGTCATCATTCCTAGTAGAAAATATTTGTGATTTTTAATAACTCATTTCAAACAAAATAATGAGAAAAGATTATTTATTTTTTTAACAAACAATAAAGTCTGAAAAAAGTAAATATTGTCAGAAATAAATCTGTTGTTCTTTTAGGAAGTAGATATGTCACTTTTCATATATTCTAGAGGACTAAATTAATAAATTAGTCTATTAACAGAAAATCAGATTTTGACATATCTGCATATGTTATAGAACCACAGAAATATAAAAAGAGTAATATATTTTAAAATACAAGAAACACTTTTCATACATAATAGTATTTTTGTTAAAATACAACCTTAGTCAGTGAAGTTTATATACCTCACAAATTTAATAAAGTATTTTCTTCAGATTTTTTTTTATAAGTGTTAATAACTTTAAAGTATTTGCAAAATATAAATTAACTGAATTATTTCCATAATAAGAATACAGGATGTTTCCTATAAAACAACCAGTGATTTTTTGGACGAAGTAATGATTTTAAAGAAATATGGGCTAATTTAACAGTAATAACAAACCGAAAACTCACCCATTGATTCTCAAACGGTAGAAAAATAGTGTATTATATCCAGGGATGGGATATCGTTAACGAATTGTTACGTTATTTCATAACGTTATAAAAATATGATTACGTTACGTTATAAATAACTTAATAAAAACAAAATAACGTTATGTAACGTACAATAAGAAATATTAAATATCGTTCCCCGAAAAGGCTTCAGTACTATCTCTGAATTTTTGACACTGACATTAGTGACATTTATCTGTCAATTACAGACATTTTAATTTCTCAAGTAGTTACCATGGAGATGTTTGGGCAGTGAGCAGACTGTGAGATTTATTACAACAGATTATTTTATAGATTATATATCTATATCTTTAAATCTATAGAAGGTATAATAAAATTTTAAATATGTCGGATAGAGAATTTTGGTTTTTAATGTTTGTAATAACATACATTTTCAATATTTAGAAGATTTTTGTTAAAATACTACTACTTCCGGTTGTCCAATCTGGATATACAATTTTTAGCATGATTCCAAACCTCTCTTAGCGAGAAGTAAAAAGTATAATTTGGTTCTACCGTTTGAGAACCACTGATTGAATTTTCAGTGTGTTATTACTGTTAAATTAGCCCCTACTTCATAATATTTTTGTATATATATATATATTTATAAAGTCATTAGTTCGCCCAAAAAAGCGCTTGTTGTTTTAAAGGAAACCCTTGAATGGAGTACTATAGCTTCATTTGTTTAGAAAAATGTTTTAAACTACGGATATACATAATTATAATAATAATAAATTGTGTTGTTATCTAAAGTATCTAAATAAGCTCAAGAACTTTCAATTATCAGAAAGGGGTCGCAAATGCGTTTCAATTGTCATTCATTTTGTAGTTAAGTTTTTCTTTAAATCTTGGCTAACGTTTCGATAGTTTTATTATTATTATTATTATCATAATGCTAAGTTTTTACCAGTACCTAATAGTACTTTAAGTATTGATATTTACAAATTTTATTGAGTAAATATAGGGATATGAACTTCACTGGCGTTTGGCTTATACATAATATATATAGTAAAATTTTTGAAAGATGTCCGATCAAGGTTATCTACGAATTGTATGAATACAGATTTTTGCTCCGCCCATTCTGACAAATTCAGTAGTGCCGTTTGCTTAGTTTTCATGAGGGTACACATAAGATACTACTGTTAATTTATTATTATAAAAATATATGGTACAATAAAAACATTCAAAACTCAAAAGTTTATTAGCAAATGTAAAACCAAATATGTGAAACATAAGATCCTGATACAATGTGATTGTCGGTGACACTGACATAAAATAACGTTATTCGTACGGCTATGAATCAAGGTAATGTATCTGAATTAATAAATAAGCCTACATTACTGTAAAAGTATTATCAATAACGAGCATCGTTTTAAAGTGGAATGTCTTAACTTAGTCGAAACATTATGAATTTTTGAAACACAAGTGTGTTATATCCATCCTTATCGTACACGCTCATAGCCTTTGCAAAGCAAAGAGATAAATGTATGCCAATTTTTTAATTCGTTCATGATACAGTTAACCTTGATCGGACATCATTTTTTTTTTTACTGTATATATATATATATATATATATATATATATATATATATATATAGAATTTAGAGAGGTACCTATCTGTATTGGTTTATATTAGTTTAATTTTTACAAGTTTATTATTGACATTCTGTTCCTAGTTTTCCTTTGCTTTGAAATTATTTTTTATAAAGCGATTTTTTTTCTATAAAACTACAGAAATCTGATTCACCTTTTCTAAATTCATTTTCATGGTAATTTTACAAAAAAGTGCGCTTTATAAAATACATATTTATAAAATTTAACTAATTAGTTTTTCTTGTACGTAATTACATATTTACAAAAATGTGTGACGATTTTTTTATGACTACAAAGAAATTAAACACTAAATTTTTTCCACTGGTAAACAATGAATACTGCGTACAAAATAAATACAAAGGAAACTTGTGAGTATTAGTCATAGAGTCTATTATCATATTACTCAAAAGAAAGATATTTTATAAACTTACATGAGATAAAACTCAAACAAATGAATTTTTGATATTTATATTATTTATATTTTTGAATAATTTCAACAAATAGTTGTTATAATAAGAGGTAGACTGTGATTCGAACAACCTGAGTTCTTCTCTGGCTTGGATCAAATTTCATTTTCATTTCACTGTGAAACGACGGATAACTTACGGGTAAATATGTATATTAGGGCAATGATTTACTTAACATGTACGTACCACCACCTACATTTATATTATTTATTTAATCATTTAAAATTTGTGTAAAATCGGTAGTTGTTTTTCCGTCTTCACAAAATTTCATTAATTTATACTTTGTAGTACTTAACATGTATAGTCATGTGTTCAATTTTTAATAGTTTTGTATTATGTATTGTTAGTATTATCAATAAATGATTGAAAAATTAATTTTTTCTTTTATTTCTTACAAAATGATAGGGTCTGGTTCACCGTTAACATTATCAGTAACAACATCATAAGAAAATCAATCGGAAAATAAAACTAACATAGAAGATTAGAAAGCATTAATGAATTTTTGGTAGAGTAGTACGATTGGTAAATAGTTTCATGAATATTTTTAAGTTTCAGATAACTCAAAAATTATTTTTATACAAACCTCTTTAGAAGGAAATCATTCTGTGACAATGCAAGAAAAACAAATGTCAGTTTTTATCCAATTCGATTTAAAAGAAAAACCTTTTTTTTGTAATAGCACAACCAAAGTCTAATAGTAAAGGAATCTATAAAAAAAATACTTAGCACCTTAGTGCTATCATGTTCTCTTTTTATATATTACAAGTGAAAGTTTTACGTCTATACAGGGTGTTTATTAAACATAGGGCAAAAATTGAAGGGATTATTCCCTGGACCATTCTAAGATGATTTTTGAAAAGCCGCTTTGTTTCGAAGATCCAGGGCGAAAAAAAATATCGACAATAACAACATTTAATACCAAAAATTACATGTAAAGTTTCTTAATCTACAAGTACTGTTGAAAATGACTACCTCCAGCTACGATGCAAGAATCCGCCTAGCTTGTAATGAATTGCCATCAGCAAGTCTATAAATGATATGCATGTTAGTCATCTCGGCGTTCGTATAGCTATTCATGATAAGAGGACTTCACTAACAAAAGTTTAAGTATTATAGACAGAAAATACACGTCAAACAGCCAAACGTCTCAACAAATTTGACACATAACTTGCCTGCTGTTACTAGATTAATAATTTGATATCAAAATTGGTTTTGTCGAATTTTTTTTCGCCACGTATCTTCGAAACAAAGCGGCTTTTCACAAATTATCAAAGGACAAAATCATCTTAGAATGGTCCAGGGAATAATCCCTTCAATTTATGTTTAATAAACACCTGTATAAAAATCTTTTCAAATATACACCTTTACATCGATGCCAAATTTTGTAGAGATGTATTTTCAGCTTCCCGGCGTGTCGTAGAAGTAGTTAGAGTTCAAAATTTTTCATAGATTTTTATACATAATTTTCAAAATTTACATAAGAAAAGCATTGGCATTGGTTTCGAGAACTGTAGAGTCTAAGAGCGGCGCTAGCGTTGGTAATAACCAGGATTTGGGAGTATTCGTAAGCACTCGGGAGTACGTCCATGCCCATAAAATAAAAACTAGAGGATGAATCAACAAATTTTGTGACAATCAGGGATCTCTCATTGTTTATTAGATATATAGATATTAGGATGGATCTTATAAGGGGTCAAATTGAATCAGACCGCCCCTAAAATAATAAAAATCTAATGTGGCCAGCACAATACCTATGGGTGTTTTCTTTTTAGGGAAAAAATGAACTGATCTTACCTCGTACTGAATTGAACTGAATTACTCCTAAAAAGAATAGTACGTTTCTTAAAATAAGAAGTAGAAAATAAAAATATATATAGCATTATAATAATCTGCTGAATTGGCTTATGGCTATAATTTGTTGTATTACCTTATGTGATTTGTTTTTGCCACCTTAAATTATTTTACATTTTTATATTTCCAGTGAAATTTTTTCACAAAGATGTAAATTTTATTTGAATTGACATCTGTCAATTAGTAGGTAATATTTGAATATTGTAATTGTTTTCTTGGTGCAGCTTTTAGCAGCTTTAGGTTGCAAGTTATTTCTTTATAATTCTTTATCTCTAAATTCATTGAATATGAAGAAAAAAATATAATTATACCGAATAGAGAATAACATATTCTTTTATTTATAATAACATAAAAGGTCAAAAAATGATATTTAACAGCGTTTTTTCAAGAAATACTGTTAAAATCTTCAAATTAGGGTACTTCAGGTTAACCAATCATAACCGAAATCTAATCAACTCTTCATATGGACGTACGAAAAAGGAATATGAAAGAATTATAAATTTTGGAATTGTTGTATTGGAGTTATCGAAGGAGAATTTTTTGTCACACATACACACATATAGACATCATCGTAAAAACTGTAAATTCGTATTGTAGGGATTCTAAAACGTGCATATTCATGAAAAACTCACCATTCAATTTTTTAACCAAAGACAATACCTTCCTTACCTATAGGTGACCGGAAGGTAAAAACTTACCGAAATTTACAATAATATACCGAAATTTTGACATTATTATTTAAAGAACTAACAATTTTAAATCTATCGACAATGAAGCAAATCTAGTTGCAACACTGACAACTATAAAACTCCTATAGTGAAAATGATTAGGCAGAGGACTCACGTCATCGACCTGAAAAAAACCTTATAAAATGAAATATAACTTGTGGAAATTATTGGTTGCTATTTATTTTTAAAAGAAGAAGACAAAAAATAGTAGTATCAAGTAATGTATATATTAATGATATTTACAATTATTTCCAAGTGAATCGTTATTCCTTTTACGGAATATAAAATTATTTGAAATAATTGTATTTTATTTTCGTACCATACGTTGGCACTTCTGAGAATAACCATATTATGTCAAATAATTTTATATTTCGTAAAAGGAATAAGGATTGACTTAGAAATAATTGTAAATTAATTAATATATACGTTTCTTTAATACTAGTATATTTTTTCTTCTTTTTTAAAAAATAAATAATAATAATTACTACAAGTTATATTTCTTTTTATAAGGTTTTTTTCAGGTTGATGACGTGAGTCTCCTGCTTAATCATTTCCACCATACATTTCATTTCCCAAATCATAGATACGTTTGTGCAACGTGGTCTGCGGCTTGTTAGTTTAAAGTTTAAACCACACAATTAGAAACATTTGTAAACAAAATTAATAGAGTAGAATTCGTATTGATTTTAAATCACTCATTCTCAAAAATATGGAATTTTAACATTTGTTGTTCTTGCATTAACTATTTATTCCAGAGGATGATAAAATTTTTGAATTCACTGAAATATAAAACTTTTCGTGATATAATAATTTGATATTTTTAGTAATAGGTTGATAAAATGGTTCTTATTTTGTATTGTTTTCTAGCTGTGGTTGTGACCAAAGTCGCTAAAATTATTGAACCCGCTCTGGAAGAATTCCATGCTGACCATCCTTTCATATACTACCTTTCTTCAATTGAAACTTACACCACTGCCTGTGATAACAAATCTCATAAAGACGACAGAAAAATTCTATTCGTAGGGCGTATCAATGTTTTTAAGCAGTAAATTTGATCGACCTTGTATACTGATTTTTATATATGCTAACTAATCCTCAAATTATGTCAGAAAATTTGTTTCCATAAGACGTGTAAATGTTTTGTGTAAGTATTTTGACTGACTGTGTATTGTTTTTAAGACTGAATAAAATATATGCTAATCTTCAAACTATGCTTGGTTTTTCATTCTTAACCTATACTTTAGATCTCTAGAAATTAACTAAAACTATAGACCATTCAATTTTGATGGGTATTTGATATTTCACAATGTCAAATATCACTAAATAGCAAGCGAGTGTATCATAATAGTATTGTCAAATGCTGACGTCATTCTGCGGCGCCACTACTCAAAAACATAGTTTTCATTAGAATTTTATTTTGTTAGTAGTGCACTTTTGTCAATTAAAATAAAGCAAATTGTTGTATAATTTGTTTTATGTGAAATACCCTATTTAAATAATGAAAATATAACTTTTTGAAGCCGTTATATCAGCTACTATACATTAGGCATCAATAATAAATGAGGTGCTAACAACAGAGCTGGGACCAGTACTCAAAAAAAGTATTTAAGTACTAAATACTAAATACTCACAACAAAAGTATTTAAATAAAAAGTAAAGTAATACTTTAAGTACATTTTTTTACCTACTTACAGTATCAGTACTAAATATTTTGTAATGAAAACAGTTAAAATAATATGACGAAAAATTATCTAGTTTAGGAACATATTTGTATATCACTCGCATCCAATAAGACAGTTAATAATATATACCTGTTACAAAAAATGGCATATAAAATGTATTAAAATAAACTCCATAAGAAATGCATTATATTTTATGCATCTCTATTAAAAGTCACACTTCACGTACTGTGATTAATGTTTGTAACTACATACTACTTCACGCCTTGGAGTAGAAAAATTGTTTACTTATTTAGTTCTTTAATATTGGTGAACACGTAAATAAGTTGTTCAATATTACTTCTTGATTTATCTTTATTTACGTCTTCAACTATTCAATTGCAACTATAGATGGCGAAAACTTTAATAACTACCAATACTTGCTCAAACCTATGTTGACAGTAGTGCACAAAACATACAGCAATCTGTTCTTGCGCATGCGTGAAGTATTTAGTGTTTAAAGTACTTAAGTTACTTTAAATACTTTTAGATACCTAAGTACCAAAAAGTATTTGAAGTACTTTTTATGAAAAAATCTGTTGTGGCCAGCACAATACCTCTCGCCACTCCTTTTTTTGGTTACTTAAGTATAGGGCGCGAACAGTCATGTTACATTGTTGGTCTTGACAAGCAGATGTGGGGGCCCGTTTCAGAATGATAATTAGTCATTATGTTTCATTCAGAATTTCAAGATTTTCTAAATACACGTAGTTAATTTGTCACCAGGAGTGTGGAATTTACTTGTCGAGGAAAATAAACCATATGGAATTGGAAAATCACTAAATTTAGAATGAGAAATTATGATACTTACATCTATATACATAATTACTAGCTATCATTCTGACATGAGTCCCCATATCTGCTTGTCAAGGCGCCCTATTGTATTTAACATTTCTTGTATACCTACATTCTACACCAAAAATTCTACTTACATATATCTATTCCTTATATTTAGATTGTTTAATTTTAAATTAATTTTCTGAACAAATTTTGTCCTCTTCTAATTTTTCGAAATGTTTCCAATTCATTGTCAGGATTGACAGTATTTTTGAAGGATATATGTAATAGACCTAGTGATGCCGTGGGATCTCGCGTTTTCGAGATCTCGTCTCGAAAATCGAGAAATTTCGAGACGAGACTATCATAAGTCTCGTCTCGAAAAATCGAGACGAGACGAGAGGAATGCCCTCGAGATTTGCTCGAGACGAGAGTAGGTATTCGAGATCTCGTTTCCACGATTTTTTTAATATGTATATAATTAAAGATATACAATAAGAATAATAATTATCAGTACAAATATTTTCATTGCCTGTTTATTATTTATTTATTTATTTTAAATTTATAGGGTTTTAGTATAAAGAATAGGAACAAAAGTGTTCCCTGTGGTGTACTCTCCACGCTAGTATTAAATGCCCTTGCTGCGATTAATATTTGTTCAGTATTTTTTTACTTACCTGTTAAATGCCAGACTTAGTAAAAATAAAGTTTTAATCAGTAGTATCTACTTACTCCTTTATTACGTCCAAGTTGATGCTAATTTATTTTCCTGATAAATCAAAGTATAGAAACTTTATAACATGTAAAGGTAATATTTTATGAATTTATTTTATATGTATTTATATACAAATAATAGATAATTACAGCGTCACTGCTTGCTACCTTCAACCACAAAAACACGCTCTGACCTGCCAACTTATGGAACATACATACAGCTAATTATAAATTCGAGAAATTCGAGACTCTCGAGTCGAGATCGAGAATTGAGGATAAAAAATATGACGAGACGAGACGAAAACAAATCTCGTCTCGAATTTTCGAGACGAGACGAGAGTGAACTGTTTCTCGCCGTTTCTCGTCTCGCGGCATCACTAAATAGACCTAAAATTTTAAATATTTAACTATTAATACATTAAGAAATAATATAATGTGTGTACTTCCCAGAAAAACTCTTTAGTAATATCTACGAATTTCTGACACTGACATTTACCTGTCAGTTACAAAAAAAAAAAAAAAATTCAACTATTTTCCATGGCATCCTTTCGGCTGTAAAATTTATTATAACATTATTTTATATATTATATTTCTTTTATCTCTAAATCTATAGAATATATAATAATAGTTATTTAACTATCAAGTGTGTTAATGAGGGCGATTAATGATCGAGACATTTTAACGCGTGAGCGTAGCGAACGCGTTAATTGTTGAGATCATTAATCGCCAATTAACACACGTGTTAGTTACAATATTTTTTCGTTGACCGTATCTTACTTAAAATGGAAAATCTAATTTTATTCCATGACAAATTTTTTTAGGTTAGTAATGGTTGACCGAACGTCAAATTTTACGTCAGAAAATCAATAAGTTTTGTCATCAATTGTTTTCAGTGGGTGCGTTCAGTGTACTTAATGCTAGACAACGCAAGCGGTTTTTTATGTTATTTGAGGAATTTTATTCTTTCAAATTCTTTTTAAAGGTATGCTACGTGAATATACCTAGCTAGTAATTGTCAAAAGCATGACTTTTAATTCTGTTTACCATTTTGCTACAACTTAGCGTTAACAAAATACATGCTGTGTTCCATGTGGTGAACGCACCCAATAAATCGTTTATTAATAAAAAATCATGCATTAATAGGGGTCATTAATGAATGATTTTCTATACATTAAGATAGCCTATTAATAAACGGTCGACGGAAAAATATTTAAATGTATCAGATAGAGAATTTAATTTTCTTTAATATTACCAAGAAAAATTTTCAAAAAATATTATTTAGAAGATTTTTTTTCAAGAATCTTCTACTTCCGGTTGTCCAATTGTTACCAAAACCTTTTCAGATCTTCCCATGAATGTCCGATCGGAAAATACGTAGTTAAACAATTTTTAAGTCTTATAGTTTTTGAGTAATCGTCCTTCCAACATCCTACATACATACACACACACACACACACACACACATACATCCACACACACACACACACACACACAGACATCATCGTAAAAATGTTAAAATCGGATTGTAGGGACCTTAAAACGTGCTTATTCAATAAAATCTGGATATGCGATTTTTAGCATGAATGCAATACCTCTCTTAGCGAGAGGTAAAAAAAGCATTTTAATTACAGTACTAAGTATTAATTTTCAAAAGTATTTTAAGTAAAGCATTGTCAAGTAGTTCCCAGCTCTGGCTATACCATAGTCTAAATTTAACCATCTGTTATATTATTTCGTTCGTAAACTACAAGCACAGAAAACAGTAAGCTCGCTGTTTGTCTGTGCTACAAGCGATTGAAAGTTTGCGTGGCGTTTCATGTCCTATACTCGCTGTTAAATAAATATGGACTGATGCTCAACTTTATCCCTTATCCGCGCCTTATTCCTTGCCCTGCGGTGTTGCTGCTTAGTATTTTCAACATTGCCATACTGAATTGACAACAGTGTAGAAATCTTTAGTCCATATTTATTTGACGGCAAGTATAAGTAATTTGATTGGTTACCTAATTTTAAACACAAGATTAGTGCTCAACCATTGGTCCTTACATGAACGTCACACCAGTGGCGGCTCGTGACATTCGTCGGAGAGGAGGCTTGTCTCAGGGAAAGGGGGAGAAAGTATTAAAATTGTTAAAAAATACCCAAGATTTAAAAATAACCTATTGTACTTCACATGTACATTGTACTGTAATACCTATAACTCTGTGCCGCACGCCGTCGCCGCCACCGCAGTTGCCAATCGTTTAGATAGCCTGTGGTTCAGCAGCAGTGGTCCGAATCATGCCGATCTTTCACGAAGGACAAGGGAAGGCAGGCCCCTATTCTAACTTATACGCTTGTGCTGGTATCAATGTGGCTTGATACATGTATCATGTACGTGCATGCAGCGTGCCTTTAGACTATGTTTTAAAGGTGCGGAGGAGCTTAGTTTCCGTTGTATGTTAAGCTGACTAAAAATTAGGCGTAACATGATTTATACAGAAGAATTATGCCTGAAGACCATTTTACGCCCACATTACTAATACAAAATTAATGAAAATTGAAAAAAGAATAATCATGAAACAAAATGTTTTGAAGTTTTTATTCTGTTAAGTTATGAGGAGGCTTAGCCTCCTTTGCCTCCTCTGACGAGCCGCCACTGCGTCACACGTCAAATTCTAAAGTTTCAAAATTCATATCTCGCTTATTATGTCGACTTTGCACTAAAATTCTTAGTTCATCCACCTCTTACAGAAAAAAATGGCATAGAACTCTAAAAAAAAAACATTTATTTTTTGATAATAAACTGTATTTTAATAAATTGTTTGGTTTGAAGATTTTTGTACTAAGTAACGTAATAGTCTTTAGTTTAAAGAATTCGAAGTACGCAGAAGTTTAACAATTTACTATGGTTTTGGTTTTATTAAATATCAACAAAAAAATAATAGGGTATTGCTGATGAAGTGCATTGTCTAATATCTCGGCTTTCCTATAATGCTTTCAGTGAGATAGCTTTTGAAATTGTTTCGAAATTCAGGTTTTATGGTTGTGGTTATTTTTTTCGATATTTCGTATTCGTTGCAGGAGTCGTTCTATTTCGTCCTGCACCACCACCTCCACCACCACAACAATTCCATGCTGATCACCCTTTCACTTATTACATTCATTCACAAGAAGGAGATTTAGTTTTCATTGGTCGTACTTCACAATTCTAAGCTTTTTTCATAAATTTCTGTACTATACTGTACTAATATAACTTTTTTTATAAATAAAATTTTCTGTAATAGTTTATTTATTTTATTTAATAATACATATTTACCGCACTCTAAGAAATTTTAGGTTAGGTTATGTTCAGGTATATTTAGAAAATGTTTATTTGAAGCGTATTTATACGTTTAAATTTTATTGTTTGGAAGACATATTTTTCGCGATTTTTTTTATTTAGATTTATTTTATTGTCAATGTACCTACCATATGAAGGTAGGATTATAAAAGAGGAAGTATGAGGTTTGAGGTTATAATTTGGTCAGGCGTCCGTGGGGACGGATGAACACCACTGCTGGTTCAATCTAGAGAAGGGATAAGCGCGCCAATTTTCAAATAATATTACATTGTTCGTCCAAATACGCAAAGAAATGTGTTGTAATTATATTATTTATTGAAATATAATATTAATAGTTATTTACGACACAAGTACGTAAAGCTAGTCTTTAGTCACGAATGGGTCGCAACGCTCGTGTTTTAAGACCCCTGAGTGACTAAAGATGCTTTACGTACATATGTGTATCGTACAATATTTTATCTACG
This sequence comes from Harpalus rufipes, assembly GCA_951394225.1. Taxonomy (NCBI): domain Eukaryota; kingdom Metazoa; phylum Arthropoda; class Insecta; order Coleoptera; family Carabidae; genus Harpalus; species Harpalus rufipes. The sequence continues at coordinate 16,305,970 of OX596283.1, read as the reverse complement.
ATATAATGAAAAAACCCAATAAATATAAACAAATACTTTTATTTATGAATCAGGATCACACTATTAAATGAGAAGTATGCCATGATAACAAAATATTCACCCTGGTTTTACAAATTTAGCGTGTTTATAGTTATTTAACTATCAAGTGTGTTAATGAGGGCGATTAATGATCGAGACATTTTATCGCGTGAGCGTAGCGAACGCGTTAATTGTTGAGATCAATAATCGCCAATTAACACACGTGTTAGTTACAATATTTTTCCGTTGACCGTATCTTACTTAAATGGAAAATCTAATTTTATTCCATGACAATTTTTTTAAGCGAACAATTTAGCTGACATATATTTATTACGAACAACAAAATAATAAATATCTCCATTCAGTATTTATTTGAAATATATTTTATAATGACAAGACTTTGTTGTGTCAATGACAAATATTTTCAGATTTATCTAGTGAACACGCAAACGTAACCTAAACAAAATGGCTTTGTTATAGGTTGTTAGTTAGGCGCTACCTGGAGTGGGGGCTTCACTTTTGCTACCTACTCTTTTTAATGTGCAAATGCGTACATTGGTTAAATAATTCAATCAAGAAAAAGTATTTTTGTAAAAAAAAATTACAATAATTTTACACTATTTTTAATGTAGATAGTTTTTATTATTTAATTTTACATTGAGAATTCTTTTAATAAATGTTGAAGAATTTCAGTGTTACATTATAACAATAACTATTAAACAAAGGCTGTGTTTTGTTTTATACATTGATCAGTCTCATCTTGTGCCTAATGAAACAAGTTTAAAGTGGCAGCAGGTAGTTTACATGAAGTAGGCAAGGAACACTAAGTAGTGTGTTGTGGTATATAGAAGTGAACGGATGGACATATATTTCTGTGTATTAAGTGACAATATTCGAACTATTATTTAAAGTTAATTACGAAGATTTATGTCAAGGGGTCTTTTTCGGCGTTATAGAGTAAATTGCACTCTATGGGTGAGATGTTTATGAAATCTTTCTTTAAAATTTATTCTCTAACACATTTATTTGTTTATTTACTCGTATGTACGTATATAATTATACGAGTGTCCAGTATGTAACACTTTTCTATACATATTTAGATTACTCTGTGTAGTGAGTGTTGCATGTGTAACACAATTTACAAAATTAATATTACGAAGCGTGCTCTTCTATCAAACTATATTGTATATCATGTTGACCTACATATAAAAACCAATTTGAGAGTTTATTTAACATGGAATTTCTTAGAATGTAGACATCTATTTTCTCCTGTAAATAAAAAAAAATACGATTCTTAAGATAAAAATATATTTCTGTGTCTTTTATCTATAAAAACTAATAAATATAAACAAAAATGAATGATTATTATTGTAATTTACATAATTTTAAGATCTTCAACATTCAATATCCTATGCTTGAAGGCTTGTGTGACATTAGTCGTACTGCGACTATTTCTGTTATTAAAAATTATAACAGATGTCGAAGACCTAGCTAAGGTGTGTAAGCATATATTTTAAAATTAATCATTCCTTTGTTTATATAATGACAATACATCAACGCAATACTATTACATATGTTTATTGGTAAAAAATACTATCCTTAACTCCTCTAACAAAGACATTTTATTACATTTAAAGAATTGTTGACATTAGGAAACAAACAGATATGAATTTTATTCGACTTTAATAAAAATAAGGTGCAACATATATTTTTCTGCAAATCTATTAAAAGTAGGCTTTAATGTTTGTTTTAGAGTTAAAATGTTATTTATAACACCAGTAGGAAAATATGACCAGTTACTTTTAACATTAGTGATAAACATATTATTATAAATACAAATTTAAATGAAAAAATAGTGCAAGATACACGTGTTAAAAGTGATTTTATATTGTTCGAAGGTTCCTTCTCACAAAATAAAATGTCAATTTTAACACAAATCATAAATAACTATTTTAAACTTATGAAAAACAATTTCAGATTCTATTTTTTATAAGTACTAGTATAATTATTCGGTTGTTGTCGTTTTTTTTTTTAGAGCAAATGGATGTGTGTATGCTCTTTGTACGATGTTTAATAAATTAACTGAATGTTTCGTACGAATGTATTTTGTGTACATGAATTGTAACAATTTGTAAGATCTTACTACCCTGAAGAAGGTGCATGGGTGCACCGAGAAGTTGGTATAGTCAGAATAAATGCTGTTTGACTGAATTTTGGAGTAATTGTTAACACCTAATCCACATCACAGTCGATAATTTACCCAAAATTTGAATATAATTTTTTTGGAAGGTTAAGGCATTACAGATGTCATCAAACTATTATAATTTTTATATACAATATTCAATTTTAGTAAAAAGTGTAAAAATAAATAAATATTTCATCACGGCATATTACCCATTGCTGAGTGTGCCAATCTGTTTTATACACAGATATATCGGTAATGATGGAATATTTGTACCATGCGGGCGCTTACCAGTGTATTAAAAAGTGTATTATTGCACTATATGTATGTAACATGAATTGTTACACTCGCTTATGGCTTGGTGTTTCATATTTATGAATTTATATTCTAGTTTTTACTCTTTTATGGCATAAATAACGATTATTTCTATTTCTGCGCTTTTGTAAAGTATTACTGATTGATATAACAACTTTATTTTATTAATTTTTAATAATACTCGTAATATTTCTGTTTATTATAACATCTCTAAATACTAGAATCGTACAAAGTAAATATATTCTATAACAAAAAAAATAATATTTATTTGTTCATAGGACGCGAGGAGTTATGTGACGTTGTTGACTTTAGCCCTTAAGCAGATATTGGGGCCAACTAGCGAACGTGTACATAATTTACAAATGTTACATGAAATCGGATAATCATGAAATTTTGAATAAAAAAATCTGATGTGGCCAGAATATTACTTTCCGTTAGTTCAATGTATTTTGTACAAATTTCATACAGAATATTTCTTGCAAAAGATTCTATATTTCCCGTACATTACCTTCCGTCAGTTCTATGTATTTTTTTCAAATTCCAATTCAAATGCAATCAAATTGTATAAAGAATAAAATATTGTTTAATATTTATAACAATAAATGTGAAAAAATGATATTTAACAGCGTTTTTTCAAGAAAAACTTCAAATGAGTGTACTTCCGGTTGATCAATTTTAACCAAAATCTAATCACGTCTACATATGGATATAAGGACATATACTTATAGACATCATCGTAAAAATAGTAAAATCGTATTGTGGGACCCTAAAACGTGGTTATGTATTAAAAACTCACCACCGAATTTTTTGATCGAAGACAGTACCTTCCTTACCAAGAGATGACGGAAGGTGAAAATATAACATTTGCAGATTATGTAGACACGTTCGCTAGCTGTCAGTATAACGCGGGCCTCCAAATCTATTTCCAAAGGTCAACAAAGGCACATGACTGCTAGATTATTATTTTCATAAAGTTATATTGTAGATTATATTAATTTATTTTGATTCATTTTTTTCCAAAAAAACATTTTATTATTTATAATGAGTACTTGTCAGTGAATTTTATAGATTATTTTACTTTGTCGTTTCTACAATCAGCGATAACGCTTCTTATTAAATTATCTAAAATGTTTATTTATTATTGTATATAAATGTAGTAATGTTGTCGCACTTGTACAAAAGAAGCAACAAGCACAATGTACAAAACACAATCGCACAATTGGTTGATGGTAACAAGAAAACTTGAAGAAATTCTTTCCAAAATGTAATTCTTCATTCTAGTTGATTTGCAACTAAGAAGCGGCTTTGCTGATAACGAAGAGTTTCTCGCAGATCATCCGTTTCTTTACGTTATCCAAGAGGTTAACTCAACAACTGTGATATTCATGGGACGTTTGACATCGATTGAAAATGACAATCAAGATAATGATATTTCATCCAATGTTATTCAGTCAAGAAATGCAGCTGTTGAATCATCTTCAAAAGATCCTAACAGCTCTGGAAGTACTTTTAGTATGAATGCTGTAACTGTTGTTTTGTTAGTGAAGATGGTTCATTTTATTTTTTATTAATATAAACAGTAGGGTATAAATTTATTTAAAAAATATTTTTTGTAATTTTACATAAATTTTAAATTTAAGAAGTGGGAAAAGGCTTTACAACTAATACGAAAATTTTGCCATAAATCAACGAAACTACTTTTTACTATTTTAATCATTCATTTCACAAAAACTCAGAGAATCTGCATAAAACGATGTTTTTCAATTACTAATCCAAATATATTTAAAAATAGCCGGAAGATGTAAATCATTCGAGTGAGTAATAGCCATTATATGCGAGTTGAATACTGTACTTTATCCACAACTGTCAAATAATAACATACTATACTATTATAAAATCAGAAATAACCTAACAAATTTTAGAAAATTGTTTGTTTACAAACATAACATAGTGTTGTTCACTAGGTATTTGTTATAACAAAATTATGAAGTGATTTGATATTTCGCAGAAAATTTTAAACCGACTATTCAGCTACATTTAAAGAAGTTGTACCCTAGGGAAACTAGACGTAACTTTGTAATTTTTATTATACATTTTAAGTTTAAGAAGAAAATAAAACTAAAAAAATGAAAAAACTAGTATAATTTTGGCTTTTTATGTGGAAAAAATTACTTATTAACAGTAATTTGTTTGAACACTTTGAAAGGTAAGATTTGAATTTGGCATACCGATTGAATAATATTTTATTCACAATCATTATAGTAATAAGTCGATTTCTAACCTTTTAGAGGTTGAGAAATACATCATTTCTAACTGTAATTACATTCTCTTGGGTTGGAAATAACAGGTCGGAAATGTTTATGTAGGGATTGCCTAGAAAAATTATCATACATGCCTATAATAAAGTAGGCGAAACAAATTTTAATGGAGCTGTCAAAAATATTAATAAAATTAAAGGATATAACTCATTGATTTATTTTGAAAATTAGTAATTTAAAAAGAGGATGATTGTGAATAAAATAGTCGATGGGAGTTTCATCACAGCCTCGCGGTAATATACATAGGCCCTCGGCTGTAATGAAACATATCCCACCTCGGATGTAATATACTAATTCTATCGAACTGTCACTATTATTCAATTAGCAACAGTAACTAAGGTCGTTAATTTATAAAAAAACAGTTGAATTAAGTGTATATTATTTGACAGTCATAGATAAAAGTAATTACCAAATCAAAATGTATATTATTACTGGGTGAGTATTACAAAGAGCTATTAGGAATATACAATAATACAATATAAAACTCGTCTTTGATATTAGTCCCCGCAAATGGGAATGAATTCATGTGAAATCGCTCAGTATTTTATGATAGTTTTAAATATATCAAATTTCAAAAACTCAAGGTTCTTTCAAGAAACCTCGGTTCAGATGAAATTATTAGGTATTATTTTTATATTGTTTCATAATACAATATTACAAATTTTGGAATTTATTTGTCATTATTTTTAATTATTTGTTTATTTTTTGACTTTTGGACATTTTTCATTTATACAGGTTATTAATGAATACGTGTTACAAATTTAATTTATGGAGTATGTAGGGGATGCAAAATAGACTTTTAAAAATAAACTCATATCCGAGTACGCACCGTTTTCGAGCTATAGGCTCGTAAAAGAGTACTTATCTACATTTTAGTTGGCTGTGATTGTTTATTTTAAATAATTTTATTCATTTTTGTAATGCATATAATAATTGCTCAAAATGACGATCACCAATTTCAATAGAAGCATTGCACCTTCGGAGCATGCTTTGATACATTCGTTCAAAAACGCCTGGATTTGTTTGAATTTCTTGTGCTGCCGTACAATCGGCCGTACATTAAACCTTGTTTGCGTTTACGTAATCGCGAACAGTATGCTCATTCATAATGCGTATGCAATTCAATGTTAAAAGTTAAAATAAACAAAATAATAATTGAAGTGATAGGGTACAGCAAACTAAAATTAAGGTAGATAATTACTCTTTCAAGAGCCTGTAGCTCGAAAACAGTGTATTACTGGATGAGTGTATTAGTAAAAGTCAATCTATTTTGCATCCCCTACATGGCCTATAAGAAAATCTGGGACTTTATATAAATTTTATAAGCATAAATCAATTTGGGGTAAGCATGCTAAAAAGTTTCTTTGTGATTTTGTAGTATGGGGGATTCTTCGAGTTTTGGTGAAATGAACTGTATTAAGGTAGTTGTCACTCGAGTGTACCTATTCAAAAACTTGTTCTATGTTCAAAATAAAAATTAAGCTAATGCAGTTTATATTTGCAATAACTTATATTTTTAACATTATATTATGTAAACAGATTGCATCAAAATAGCTAAAAGCTAATATCAACGACTGTAACATATGAATTTTCTTTATTTTTCCGTAGAAAAGTTTTTTTTTTGAACTGTACCACTCGCACTAACACATACACAAGTGTCGTATTTCAATGTTGAAGAATAACTGTGGCATCGTCGTATCTAGACATTTATTGGTACATTCGGGTATAAAAGTAATAAGATATTTTAAGATATAATACTAATTCTAAACTACAAATAGAAACTGCAAAACAAATTAATATATTTCTTTCTTAAAATTACAAAAGTAGTATTATACTGTTTAAAGTTTTCATGCTTTTCACGTAAAATACCAATTTCAAAAATATCTCTTTCGAATGTACGTCTGAAATCCCTTTAGCCTAAGATCACCTCTTATTCGCTATAATACCAAGCGGGTGTTAACTTAACTGATACTTCATCTGAAACGCTTGTACATGGTTGTCAAGTATAATTCTACCTATTTATCATATCTTCAGATTAAAATTTTCTAGCGACAATAAAATTAAATCTGGGTGGTAAATAATTTTCTACTTTTTACATAAAATCCGTTAATTAGTTTACTATAACATACTAGTTTTTCGATGAAATGTCATAGTGGATATAAAAGTTATAAATTAAAATGTTGTGTTTATTTTGCCATTTCCTATTCTTCACGTGTTAAAAAGGCCAAATTTAATTGAAAATATCTCAGGTACCGCGTGGTGAATTATTTTAAAACTTGGGGAGCAGGTATATTATACTTCAATTGAGATGTACTTAAAATTACAATTAATTCTGATATAATGGTTTCACGATATAACTACCTTAAATTAAAATTTATTTTCGGAATTGAATAAAAAAATTCAATGAGTTGTTTTAAGCAGGATTGTGCAGTATACATCATACAACATTGTACATGCTTAAGGAACACAGAGCCCCTAATTGTTAGCGGCCCCTCAAAAATTTAAAGAAAATAAATATTTTATTTACGAAACATTACAATTTTAGATTAAGACCCGTAATTTCCATCTCCTAATAAATTATTTATCAAATAAATTATTTGTTAGGTGAATACATTTTGTTAAAACTTCAACTAATATTACGAGTTGAAATTATGTAAATATTATTCATTAACTAAGTAAATAAATTTATTAGAAACTTTATTAAAAGGTGGAAGGCACGGGCCTAAATACAATATAATTAATATATGCAAGTCATGAACTTTTCAAATTAATTTATTGAAACTGTATTGATTAACGAGATTATTTAATTTAATACTTCTGCCCACAATAGTTATATTTGTACCAGGGATAGGATAACGTTAACGAATTGTTACGTTATAACGTAAAAAAGTAATTCGTTACATAACGTTATAAACTTAATAAAAACAAAATAATGTCATGTAACGTTATAATAACGTTATTTTTGTTTCGTTATTATAACATTAAAATAACCATAGTTTTCTCAAGTTTGTAATAAAAATTCATAAAAAATTAAAATTAAAAACATTGGCCGCTCATGAACAAGTGATTAAGGGTGATTAGCGAGCATTTGACTAGCATTGTTTTATCCCTGTCAACCGTTTATAGATTATTTCAGAGAAAAATACTTCAAATAAAACATGTGTGAAATTATTTTTTCTATAACTTTTATTTGAAGTATTTTTCTCTGAAATAATCTATAAACGGTTGACAGGGATAAAACAATGCTAGTCAAATGCTCGCTAATCACCCTTAATCACTTGTTCATACTAGCGGCCAATGTATTAAAAAAAACTTACACACATCTTATTCTAGAAATGAAATAAAGTGTTCAACATTTGTATTTGATTACTAGAGACCATCTGTTCATTATAAAACTTGAAATAAATTATAATTATAACGTTATTAAAAAAAATGAAACGTTATTATTATGTTATCGGGTATCGTTACGTTGCTTTTTCCATCCCTGATTTGTACATTTCTTTTTATTACGTATTTGTTACAATACTATAAAAAAAAAACATTAATTTTAGAGATTAAATACATTTGAATTGAAACTCTTTTTAATATTAATACTTTTGTCCATAATAGTTGTGTACTTTTCTGTTACACAATAGTAAAGAAACTAAAGCGTACTGTTCACATGTTTTATTATTATAATTTTATAGAGATTATAAAGATTATCTCGTGCGTTATATTCCAACTACAATAAAGTCGAAACAGTATTTTGAAATTTCAATTAATTTACTTAATTGGTAAACAGTAGTAAAATTATTTTTATGTTCCCTTGTAGATAGTATTAAAGACTAATATTACACTCAGATTAGTTTATGATACTAATTATTTACTGACGTATTTTCATTTCATTTTTGTAGCAACTAGTTTAACATCACTACCTACACAAATGTATATTCTATTTAGGCGCCTAATATTTTCATTCTTCTTCTAGTGGTTCTGATATAAGTAAATAAAATTTATCCCTTCAGTACATACATTATGACATAAAATGAATAAAATGGATACTAATTTGTTAATTTAAATAAATTTAGTATGGAAGTAAATTGATTGTGTCCTTTATAAAACAGGGGATTAAACTTGTTTATTTTTATTCATGAGTAATATTTCTAATTATAAATGACATTTTACATTTTATAACGGCAGAAGTTAGTACAAATATTTTGAACACATTATTACCAATCAACGAATAACTATGTATCTATATCTATAAAATAAACTGAAATTATTAATATATTTATTTCTAGAGTTGTATTATATATTAGTATATGTATAAGAATGATTAATTTTAATTGAAAATAAAGTTTACAATGACATTTTACTATAATTATTATATATATTATTACTCTTAAAATAAAAACAAAATATTGAAATGTGAATTGCAGCATAATGTAACATTTTCATTAAAACTACATATAATTAAGAAAATAAATTTCATTTGTCAAAGAGTCTTTAAAATTATAAATTTTTTTTCTTGAATATAAAATATTTTTATAAAAATATTCGTAATGCAAAGCAATTAATACATTTATACCCTGCTCACTTAACCTATTCAGTAAATGGCGCTCATATCAGCGCCAGTTTGAAACAGACGAAATTAAAAAATGGCGGTATTTAACTGCTGTCATCTGATATTTTATTAAAATATTAAAACGGTATCATAATGCCATCTAATCTTTGTATGTTCTAGTCAGTAAGTGTAAAATATAAAGTATTCTCTATCTGCTTTCCAAATCGAATAAAGATGGTACTTGACATTGCACATAAAAATGACACGAGATGTCACATGTCCTGGACACTGACAGTAGTTTGAAATTACAGTGCGTAAACTTGGCTCCAATGTCAGGCAATTAGAGAGTTAAAAAATTTGCCCTATTCTCTACTGAATTGATAAGGTGAACAGGGTATAGTTTTTATTTTCATGGTCCAAAAGCACACCAATTGTTTTTTTTTTGCTGATCATCTTTTTATTATTTTTATTACGCCCAAAAATTTCAAACTTATTCTTTTTCTTGGAAAATATTCAAAGCTATAAAAAAGCAGTCAAAATTGTACCTCATATACACATGTAATTTTTTTAAACAGCAGAATATTTTATTTTTGATGTACAAGTTTTAATGAGAAATAAAAATATATTAATTTGCAATGTTTTAATTTATTTTAGGAGACGAAAGTATAAATAATAAATATAAAATAACCGGCTGTTATTCTGAAAGTCCAAATTTGAATCCGATTGAAGTCTGAACCTAACTCCAATTGTTAAATCACGCAAAACTAAAATCTTATGTTATAATCTCTACAAAAGCTTTGAATGTCCGCAAGGTGACGTCTGATAAGGGTCCTATATATACATACAGGATGAGTCTGGGAAGTCTGTGAATATAAACCTCCATTTTTTTGTCTTTTCAACGATGTACCATTGCATTTGAAAAAAATTAAGGACAATGAGATAATTGAGATATATGAGAAATCATTTTTATTCAAATATTCTAGGTGACGTAAGGTAAAAATTAGTTTTAACAGCTTAACTTTTCTCTTTAAATAATACACTACCTACTTTATATCTTTATGGTAAATAATATGTATAGCTGCCGCGCGTTAAGTTAAGATTGACCTTGAATGCGCAGAACCTAAAATTAGTACTTGGACAAGTCGAAATATAATAGTAATTATAATATGCTATTGTACAGGGTTTCGTGGCCGCGTGCCTGAGTGTCTGGTCGCGAATTTGGGGAACCGGGTTCGATCCCGACCGATGCCAAATATTTAAAACTTTAACGGCCGAATTCACCATTAATCCGTTGATTAATAATCAGTTGATTAAGAAATCAAGCTGATCTGTAGATTAACGTATGTTCTAATTCACCAACTTGATATCTGAATCAAGGAATCATGATCAACTTATTCACAGTTTTGTTTTGGTTTTTGACAGTTAATGTAACTGTCATGTAATTTTATTCGTGGTAATTGTACTTTCCGTTAAAAAGGTATTAATATGTAAGTTTTTCATTTATTTATAAAATATATTTTATAATTTTCGTATAATAATATTATATTTTTATTTTGATACAGGTAGAAATTACACTAATTGCAACAAAATGAATGTTTTTAAATATAGTGAAAATTAAAGATAAAAAAGTATAGTTGAAAATAATAAAACTAACGCGGTTCTAAATAAAGATAAAAAAGAAGGATGAGGCAAAGTTACAAATGGGTACAACAGTCAGAATCCTAACATAGCTTTAAATGTAGAAATTAGGATTCAAAGATGTGATCAGTTTTTGATTCATGGAATATGACGAATCAGTTGAACATTGATTTTGATTAGTAGATTAGTTTGATTTTCAAAGGTGAATTGGATTGATTTAGGATCAGCGTTGATCTGTGAATCAGCTCTTGATTAAGGAATGGTGAATTCGGCCGTAAATGGCATAAAATTGATCCACACCAGCAATGAGTGCCCGTGCCGTGGTGATTGGCAAATGCAGCAATGGGTAATATGCCGTGATGATATATTTATTTTATTAAAAATTCAGTCAACATCTAAAATTGCTATAACGGGAAAAAATACATTTATAAGCCAAAATATGCGCAGGTCCAGTATCTACTAAACGCGCAACAGCTATAACTACATTCATTTTGATGGATGGAATTTGCTTTAAATTTATTTTACAGGCGTCTCATTTTAAAACTGTCATAATTGGGATGTCGAACATTTTAAGAACTACGACTTGAGAGATCATCTCAAATATTGTTTTACAAAAAAATCTCAAAGTTGCTATAGATAATGATGAAAAATTAATATAGGCCGATTTTTTTTCTTTTTCTAATAATACTTAAAGACTAATAGGTAATTAAGGAAAATGTTTCAATTAAAATAAAATATCTAACTTTGTTATTTGAAATATTTTTCTCCATTATAAACATTTTAGAAGATAGGTACTTATCTATGAGAAAAATAAAAACTTGACAAAATTCAGTTTTTTGTCATTATCCAGGCTAAAACGTTTAATTAACGTCCAAGTTTTCCAGATCCCTATAATGGCAGTATTTAAATGGGTCGCATTGCATATACTTCAAAAGAAATGTGACTAACAAAGCAATTAAAATAATATAACGAAAGAAACAAATGTATTTATCGGAGGTATTTATTTTATGGAAAAAAGGTTTCGCCGTTGGACTTTCTGGCAGTTACCAAGCTCCTTCAGTGAAAGAATTTAAAGTGGATCAACCGTTTATATACATCATCAAGGCACTGGAAAATGGTGACATTATTATTGTTGGCAGAGTTCAAGAACCTTAAGAATTATACTCTTGCTAATGAAATTACCTCCTTTATTTTTTTTTTATTTAAAAAAATACATAATTATTTAACAACTCTGCCAAGTATTTTTTTACATATTGGTTCAATTTCTTTCTGGAAACTTTTATTTTAATATTACATAATTCAAATTTATTTTGTGATAGTGACGGTCAATTTCTTTTCTATTGCAAATATTTAAAAATTGCATTATTGTTTAGGTATTTGATTAATTCATATTTCTTTTTCATCTTAACGTTAAAAGCCTACCATTGTTAATTTAAAATGATTTTTTGAAAGTATCATTTATTTGTCAATTACATTCTTTTAAATACGAGGATCCAAGATAAGTGTTTCCCAAATTTGTTATACTCGCGACCCCCTTCAGACTTCAAAAATTCTATGCGCCCCCATTAACACCATTCCCCCTCTTATAGTTTTGAAACCGCCCTTTATGAAACACTAATAGATAATGAATGATTTATTTTAATTTAGTGGAAGATTTATATATCAGTAAATATGACAGACGATATTTTGAATGAATACTTTTGAAATTTTATTCTATAGTAGACGAAGAAGAAATAGTAAATTTCCATAATTATAAGGTAGCATATACCTACTTTAATCTAAGAATTTTAGTAAAATTAAAATTATGAAATATTACTTCTGTGTAATAAAAAATGATTAATTATTGTAAATGCAACGTCACAGTCCTTAATTTGTTATTATCGTAAAATTTCAGATGAATTCGGGCGAACCAAACATACTATTCGTTGTTTTTGTTTGAATTCAAGTTAAGAACTATAGCAACCCTACTGTCATCCTATCCTAACTTAGTGGTTAATTTTTAATAACTGGTTAATAAATTTATCCAATAGATAACGATTTCACAACTTAAAATATACTTTTTTTTTGATATATCAACATACTTGATTAGTTAAAAAATTTAACTAAGGTAGTTGTTAAAAATTAACCACTGAGTTACAGAAGAGGCACTTACGTTCTGAAAATATTTCATGAAATATATTGAAATAATATTTATTTTAAATATGTTATTTATTTTAAACATTTTTCTTTATTTCTATATTCCATAGTAATTAATTAGACAAGAGAAAGAACATTTAATAAAAATAAATGAAAATAGGAATATACCTAATGCAGCCATTACACATACTCCTAGAAAAAACTTTGAGAAGCATAACTAACTGGGGGTCGGGTCGAGACATTCAAAAATTCATATCTCGCTTACTAATTCAAGTTTTAGTATCGCATTCTTAGATTTTTAATATTATCAGATATTTTTTTAAATTTGTAGAATACCTAATTATTATCAGTAATAATATTACAAGAGAGTGAGAATAAATTGAAAATAATTTGACAGATCTTTCGAAAACTTGTCAGGCAATAGTCACGAAAGCCCGAAGGGCTTGAGTGGCTATTGCCAAATGGCAACAAGTTTGAGAAAGAAACTGGAGAATTATTTTCTAACTTATCGAACTCTCGAATTATATTTAATTAGATTATTTTTTGTTCTACAAATTTGTTTCAAACGGTAAGACACAACTGTCATGTTATTGTGACGCCATCTACTGTCGTTATTAATTAGCTTCATTCATTTACACAGTACAGTTGGTAAGTCTGTTTTGACAACTAGAACAGAATTATTTTGACAAGGCGAAATGCCAAATAACTATAAATAATCAGGATTTGATTTATACATATTTATGAAGAAACTAAATACATGACATTTGTCAACAAAAACAAAAGCTAGAGAGATTATTCCCGGGAATCATCTCTAGAGCTTTATTCTCAGTATAATAATGACAGGATTGGTTAAAACACAAACACGTGACAAAAAAAAAACATTTCATTGGTTTAAAGAAATGTCAAAAAATAATCCATGAAATATTATTAATATAAATTATTACTTATATAATGAATTTAAAATTAAGTTTACAATGATTTTTTTAAATTTTTTTTTGTTGTTCAAATTAAAACTAATGTTAAAACAAAAACAAAATATTGTATAATAAACGCTAATGACCTCGATGTTAAAGCGTTATGCCAAATAAAATGAATAAAAAAAATATTGTAGTGTGAATGGTTAAAACTGAAACATAAATCAAAATTATTTAGTATAAAAATAAATTCAGGAATAAGTCTCTAAATTTATAAAGTTTTGTTAAAAATATATTTTATTTATTAGTATTTATGGAAAAATATTCGTATGTGCAACGTATATACATTTATATTTTAGTTTAAATTATAATTCATAATTTAATTTTCACAGGAATGATTTCGACTGAATCAATTATTGTGGGTCCAAAGCCCGACCAAATGTTTGTTGCTGATCATCCTTTTATTATTTTTATTTCGCCCAAAAAGTGCAAACTCGTTCTTTTTATTGGAAGATATTTAAAAACACAAGAATAAAATATCGCTCATGTGCCTAAAATATTTTTTTAAAATGACAAGATTGTATTTTTGATGTAGAGGTTAAGGTAAATAAAAATATATTCAAATGAAATGTTTTATTGTTTATCTTTATTTTATGAGACGAAAATATCAATCATGAATGTATGTTTAACATAAAATAAAATAACCGCATTTAGGTTCTAAAAATCCAGGTTGAAATTCAACCAAAGTCGGCGATACGTGTGTTCTCGATAAATAGACGTGCATGTTTTTTAAACTAAATATTTGAATATTGTTGTGTTACACGATTTTATTATTTTGACATAGGCAATTTAAGAACGCAAGTGAACGGATTCTTGCAGTGTTTGTGCAACGCACTAATATTTTTTTTTTATGACAGTGCACATAACAACAACAAGTTTAATAATTGGTCCGAAAACCGATCCTCTACATGTTATTGCTGACCACCCCTTCATCTACATCTTACAAAGTATTAAAGAAAATGACAACACTCTGTTATTTGTTGGTCGCGTAACTAACGTTCACAAATAAATAAACCTTTTAACCGCTGACCCCTTCGTATTAACATTTGATATTAGAAATTATACTTTTAAAAATACTAGTAAAATTTAAAAATAGAACTTTTTTAAACTAAATTGTAGAAAATGATCAATTTATGTGACTCCAATTATTAGCAAAATCTACTGTTTGAGAACAAAATGAACTTAAATTCATCACGTCATAGAATATTAAAAAAAAATGTTATAATTTGGGGAAACAGATCTTTTTCAATTTAGTTGAAGTTTAATAAAATAAAAAATATATTGACGTAAATTTTTCAGTTATAATTAATTAATTTTGGATTTTGGTTTACACTGTCTTATGATATTTCTTTTGTTTTTTCGAATGTCGATGCTCAGTTTTTGTTATTTTCGAATTTCGAGTTGTTATTACATAGTTATGTGCAAGTATATTTTTTTCGTATTAATTGAACAGCAAACATGCAACAATTGTAAAATTTATATATAAACAAAACAATAACAGACAGTTCGAAGCGAGAGTAAAGAACTATATATATCGTGAATTTTATTTTTTAGAATTTACTTCACATGTAGAGTATGAACCTTCATTACTTTTTTGAATTTATAAATATCTTAAAGAAACAATAGATGGGCAATTGAAGTACGCATGTAGACGGAATTTTGCAGTGCATGAAAACACATTATTAATATGTTATTTTTATGGCAGTTATACTGGGCGAATCAGCAGTTTTACACGATGATTCAAAAACTTTAGAATTTATTGCTGACCATCCGTTCATCTACATCTTACAAACAATTCGAAAACAAGATAACACTGTGTTATTTATTGGTCGTCAGTCTATCGTGGCTAAATGCAAATAAATATTAAATGTTTAATACCTAATACATTTATATACGTTTGGATTTTTTTATGTTGTATGACTCTGGAATATAAAATAAAGGTATAGAATAATAGCAATTAATAATTATTTTTTTATCCTATACACTCCTATTCATAGGCGCCCACTATGGGGGGGAGAAGGGGGGGCAAAGGGGGCGTTGGCTTCCCTCACAAAATATAGAAGGGGCGAACAGTTTAAAAATTATTTAAAAAAACTGATAATCGCGTTTTTTTAAATAAGTTAAATAACTCCGTAATTGTAAAAGATATAAGAAAATGTTTCTTATAAAAGTTACAGTGATGTCAGAATAAAATTCAAGATGGCGGTTTCCAAGATATTAATAGCAACTTTTTTATTTTAAATGGGCGCCATATTGGATTTTTACATTATTAAATAGAACTATTTTTTCTCTTTTCAACGATATGTAACAAAGTACGTTTGAAATAAAATTTAATAAAAAATATATTATTTCAATTTTAAATCAAATCAAATTAGCTTAAAAACAAATGTAGGTGAATAACAAACAATAAAACAAAATTTATTATAATGCCGAACTGTCATAATTAGTTTTTTTTTATTGAATTTAATAATTTATTTATTACGATTACATACTGGTTGTTTTACTGGAAACACCCTGTATATGTATAATACTTTAAGAATAAAGTGTATATTTTATTACTTTTTGTTATGGTGGAGGACCCCATTATCATGAAAAAACAGGATTGTATTTTTGTGTTGATATGTCAAATATAAACTTGGCCATTTTGGACGGTTAAAACTAATTTTGTCCACTGTTATCGACAAAATTTCCAAAAGTGAATTTTTTAACAACTTTGTTTATATTTCATTTTTACTGTTATAAATGTAAAAAAGTGCCGTGCGATGCTATCCCATCTTTTCAGTGAAAAAAATAAGTTCACATATTTATATTTATTTACATAAATATATTTTACGCACGATCGGGTTTTTTTAAATGTTTACCTATAAGGTTACCAAGGCAGGTTTTATTTACAAATTATTGAGTGGTAAGTGATTGTTATTACTTACCGATCAGGTGAGGCGGTAAGTAAATAAAAACAAAGTTCAAAGCTTAAGCTTACTTCCAAAATTTTTTAATATGTCAAAATAAATTTCAAATCTTATTGGCTGGTACCACAAGCCTTATTTTAACTAAAACGATGTTTTAAGAAATGTCAAATTTCATTATTTAATATTAATAATAAATGATATTAAATTCATCAAAATATGATTTTCAAGCAGAACATAGTTTATAATCAAACATTTTTAAAAAGTCGCTCTTTAAACGTAAATTAAAATTTGAATTTGACATTTCTTAAAACAGCGTTTTAGTTAAAACCAGGCTTGTTGTACCAGCCATTATTTTTAATTTTGTGCGTCGATCGTGCAATTTTTTTTTTATAAGAATAACTGATTCCCTGTATTATTTGCAAGTTTCCCTATTTCTGGTGACGTACATTCCATATCTATATCTTCATTTCCACTTTATATGTTTTTCTATAAAATGTCTTCAGTTAATTTTCTAAGTAATATATTATTATTTAGATAAACAACAAAAAACTCTAAAAATGTTCAAAACTTTAAAACGTCAAACGCGAATACAGAAATAAATATAAAACAAAGAGTCATAACCATAGCAACCGTACCAAGATATTTATTTGATATACCGCGCTAATATGCGGCGAAATAGATTGTGATTCGTCGAAAGCCGTGCGGAATTATTCCAAACGGCGTACGGAATTATTCCACACGGTTTGTTGGAATGATATTAATTCCAACATAATTTTGAGTTGTGGAATGTGTAGTTTCCAAAATAGTGTTGAAGAAATTTTTTCTAGGATTTAGATAGTGTAAGGAAATAAAATAAGAAATTTCTTATGAACTTTAGGCATTTTGAAAACGCATGTGGACGGATTTTTGCAGGTCTTGCATACAAAACTCATGTGTACTAAAACTTTATTTTAATGACAGTGATCCTGGCAGCAGGAATTAGTTATGAAAACCGCCCAGTCATCCGCCCTCGACAATTTATCGCTGAACATCCCTTCATTTTCGTCTTACAAAGAATTATAAATAATGAAAACATATTGTTATTCGTTGGTCGCTGTTCTAGAATTGATAAATGAGAATAAAAATGTATTTTGTAAGTTTAATTTGAATGTCTAATAAATTTTTATACATACACACAATTACAAATGGAGACTGCAACCACAGATCACCTAAAATTCACAACCCCAACATAATGATAATGAATTCGATTTAGTATCAACATAATGACCAAAATTCTGTCAGATTTATCTTTCAATATTATGGGAAATTTTTGATAAAATTTTTGTCGAAATATAAACTATTTCTTTGACCAAAAAGTCCTTTTATGTGTTTTTAATTACTAATTATTTTAGTAATTGGCAATTTATAAACGTATATGCAATGGATTAATGCATTGTTTAATATAC
This sequence comes from Harpalus rufipes, assembly GCA_951394225.1. Classification (NCBI taxonomy): domain Eukaryota; kingdom Metazoa; phylum Arthropoda; class Insecta; order Coleoptera; family Carabidae; genus Harpalus; species Harpalus rufipes. Next base: position 16,287,492 of record OX596283.1, on the reverse strand, counting down.
AATATTAATGTTTTATTTGTTTACCAGTTATAGGCAACTACATTAGAAGTGGATTTGGTCCTATGTCTACCAAACGATTCGTCGCTGAGCATCCCTTTATCTACTCCATAAAAACTGTTTTAACTAACACTACTATTTTCGTTGGACGCCAGAGTACAGTCTAGTAACTGTAACGCATTTTATATACAGGGTATTAATATTAAGTCGTTAAACCCGAAAATGACAGAATAACTTTTCTTAGTTCCAATTTTTTATTCGTAGTTATTTGATTTCTTTTATTTTTCGAAAAATCGTTATAACTCCCTCATTTTAAGGACGTGATGACTAATATATATACGCATTGTATACCATGAATACATAATTATATGAATAAATTCTATTTTCCGACAATTGTGTAAGAATTTATTTTTTTAATTTTATTCAATGATGGGCGATGGGATGATGTCTTAGTTCAAAACTGGACATGTGTATAGAGAGGGAGCCGAAACTCTCACGCTAAGGTGGATTTATGAGGGTTGCATTTTATATTCCGGGATTGGGCAACCCTAGTGCTGCCATCTGGCAACTAACGCCTCTATCGTAAAGTTTGACATTTTCGACGGTACACGTACTCAGAATAAATCGTGAACATTTTTTACAACTTCTACGTGGATTAAGTCAACAACAGTGCATCGATGATCTTCGATTTTGGGCGATGAAGCATCATCAGAGACCAGTGTTTATCGATGGTTTACCGAATTCAATTGTAGCCGTAGTTCGCTAAAGGACGAATTTCGTGAAGAAAACATTGATGCGGTGCATGAACTGATACTGCAATATCGTCATGTGACTTATCGTGATATTTAGGTATCCTTGGACATTAGTGAGACCTGCATACATTCAATATTGCATGAACATTTGGCCGTAAAAAAGATTTGTTCGCAATGGATCCCACATAATTTGACAATCGCTTAGAAACAAGCTCGTGTCTATTGGTCGGAAGAAATGCTCAAAAAAATGTTAAAATCTTCAAATTAAGGTACTTCCGGTTGATCAATTATAACTTAATTTTTAGAATTGTAGTGTTGGAGTTATTGTATATGAAAAAATCGTCACACACATACACACACACTCACACAGAAATAATCGTAAAAATCGAAAAATTGTATTCTCGGGACCCTAAATCGTGCTTATTCAATAAAAACTCACCATCGAATTTTTTGACCAAAGACAATACCTTCCTTACCTAAACGTGACAGAAAGTAAAAACCCCGATCATGCAAAAAAGTTAATAATAAAAAAATCTTATCTCAAAATACATATTGTTGCCAGGGTTCACTTCTTTCTTCTCGTATTTTTAGTCTAATCTTCTTCCTCGAGTAATGTAGCTTACATTATGATTATATGCTTGTTGAATAATGTACTATTACTTCAAACAACAAAATTAAAACAAAACACAGTCTTGTAAATTATATCTATTAGTTAGATTTGATCCCTGTCGTGACGTCACTTTCTTAGTTCAAAATTTAGCCGCTTGTTGCGTATCGCTTAGCATGAATCGCGAATACGTGCACAATTTTATTGGGTGCAAAGTTCAGCTATAATAATACTATTGTGTAAAAGTATGATTGGTTGTTATTGACAAATTTTTGTTTGGATATAGTGTTTATAGTGGGCTACTGCAATCTTCTGCCGCCGCCAAAAGCTTATATCATCGTTGATCGTCCTTTTGTTTTCTACTTACATAGTTTAGATCGTTTTCAACATTTGACATTTTTTGTAGGACGTGTATCCAATTTGAATAAAAAACAATGATCATGTAACCAACATTATTATTATATTTTTGTCATGAATGTATACATATTTTAACAATTGTGAAAGAACGTTTGAATAAAATCTGCGCCCAGAAACAGTACTTTTGTTAAAAAACTTATACTAATATCGTTAAATACGAGAGTCCGCTAGTTTTATTGAAAATAAGATACATGAACCATATTTTTGGAATTTTATTATAAATATGTTTAGAATATTTTCCTCTAACAATAATAAACCTCCACTTCGTCCTTCCACTTCTAAAAGTTTCCAATCATGTTATATCTTCGGTCACCTTTAGGTAAAAAGTCTTTCGTCAAAAAATTCGTTTTGTGAGTTTTTAATGTATAAGCACGTTTTACAGTCCCTGGAATACGATTTTACTATTTTAAGATGATGTCTGTGTGTGTGTGGTTGTTTGTGTGTGTGTGTGTGTGTGTGTGTGTGTGTGTGTGTGTGTGTGTGCACGTGTGTCTGTGTGACCATAGGCTCCGGCTTTTCTATTAGGGAAGGTATTTTCTTTGGTCAAGAAATTCAATGATGAGTTTTTAGTGAATAAGCATGTTTTAGGGTCCCTATAATACGATTTTGCCATTTTTACAATGATGTCTGTATGTATGTGTTTGTGTGTGTGTGTTTTTTGTGTGTGTGTCTATGTGTATGTGACGAAAGTTTCGGATCGCATAACTTCAATACCACGATTCCAAAAATTATATTTTTTTCGTATTCCTCAAGTTTACCCCCAGAAGAACAACTGATTATATTTTAGTTATAATTGGTGAACCGCAAGTAGCTTCATTTGAAGATTTAACAGTTAAATTTGATTTATTGACATTTAACGTTATTATAACTTAAAGAATTTATTATTCTCTATACGATTTGATTGCATTTTATACTTCATATTCAATAGATATAGAGTTAAAGAATTTTAAAGAAATTAAATTTTATAAATCAGCCAATTATGCTAAACATGGAAACTACTAATATATTCATATACTTCAAATTGACAGATGTCAGTATAAATAAAAAATAAATTAATGTGGCAGAGATGAGGATGTTGAAGTAGATATTGGGGAAGACACGGAAAGATAGATAAGGAAACAACTCTAGTATTACAAGTTTCTAGAAAGATACAAGCGAGATGAAGAATGAATAGCTTAGTAATAGAAGGTTGAAGAAAGAGGGGAAGACCAAAGATAAGATGGAAGGACTGTATTGCGGCAGACTTGAAAGAAAAGGAACTGAATGAGAACGACACGTAAAACAGATGAGTGGAAGAGGAAAATAAAAAATAGCGACCCCTAAACGAATGGTGATAGCTAAAGAAGAAGATGTTAGTGTCAAGTGCAATTTGCATAGTTTGTTTATGAAATAATTTTACTGGAAATTTAGAATTTTTTGCAAGAAAATTTATGTAAAATAAAATAAAAATAAATATTTCATCACGGCATATTACCCATTGCTGGGTGTGCCAATCTGCTTCGTACACAGATATCGGTAATGATGGAATATTTGTACCGTGTGGGCGCTTACCAGGCGACACCTCACGGGCACTCATTGCTGGCGTGGAGAGTGCACCACAGGGGTCAATTTTTTTGCCATTAAAATGCGATGTAATTTTTGGCGTCGGTCGGAATCGAACCCGGATCCCCAGATTCGCGACCAAACACTCAGGCACACGGCCATGACACAAAAAAAATTAAATTAAATTTATGTATGGAATTTATACATAATACACAGGATTGACGGAAGGTATTGTGCTGGCCACAACAGATTTTTTTATTTCATTAATATCTTAATAATTACAGAAAAATAAAACACAGTTTAGTACCTACGAATCTTATATATTATTTGGTCAGTATTTTTTACTAAATTTTTACAATAAAAATGTAATTAATGTATCTAGCTTAACCTAACCCTAACTTAACCTAACTTAATCTAGCCTGGACATAATTTTTATATTAATTGGTTATTTATTTTACAAAATACTGATCATAAATGTAAAAAATACTAATCAAGGAGTAAAAAAATACTAGTAAAATAAATATAAACTTTTAACAATTAGTTTATGAAATGTATGGTCTCATGAATTTAACTATAGCTTACTAACCTTCAGAAATTTGTACGATTAATAAAGTTTTAAATTTGTTCCATACGTGTGTGTCTGGGATAACATTTTATTGGTTTTATAAACAATATAGCACATACCGGGTGTCCCAGACAATCCTTGACATAGCCATTTAACAAACATCTTTTTTCAATACGGAACACTTTTGGCATAAAATTATGATTTTCTTTGGTAATCGAGTATATTTATTTAAAATCATTATAAAAATGGATCTAGTTTGCGATTATTTGAAAAAATTAACGTTGCTTATGTGGCAGTGGTGTTTGACAGTTAACGCGATGTTCATTTTTTGAAATAATCGCATTCTACATTTATTTTACTGTCACTTGCAATTAAGTTTTCCCAGTTACCAAAAACAGATATTCAAAAATTTGGGAATAAAAAATTCAGAATTGTAATACTCCATAAAAAGTAACGGGACAGATAATATTTGAAAAAGGCAAACTGTTAAATTGCTGTCAAGGATTACTTGGGACATCCGTTTATAATATGTTTTTGTTTTTTGCACGAATGATCATAGAAATTATTTATTTACTGTTGGATAAATTTATTTTTTTTTATTTAAGTTATAGCTGTTGGATACTCTTTAATCGAATATCCAGAGCCTCCAAAAGTGTTTGTCGCTGATCATCCGTTTTTGTACATTCTACATGGTATAGAAGACCGCACCATTCTTTTCGTTGGCCGTATACAGAAACTATAATTATCTTGATTCTTGATATATATTTCTAGAATACAATATCTACATTTATAATGTATATAAGAGTAGTTTATTACGTTTAGTTTTAAATATTTTATTGTAATGTTACCAAAATACAGTAATAAATATAATGATGCAATTAAAATTAATATTTTTTTTTTCATTTAAAACTCTTCCATTATTTCTCTGATTTGGTAAATATTAGGCATCTATTAATACCATTTACAAAATATCGAAAATAACTTGCAATGCCTTTAAAATAGTCGAATTTTTAATAACATTTCCTCATCTCTATATTAACTACATCACACGTTTACTCTATTCCGAATTCTCACTACTTCCGCCATCACCTTTTTGTGATACGGAATCCATTTTTAAGTATATATGTAAATGCAGAAAATAACGAAACACCGGAATTACCAAATAACAATTGATTGAATTTTTGATGTCACGCCAGATATTTTTCATGTGGTAGCCCTAGATTGGGCCTAGATCATAGGTGGTGGGTGGTTTCATGGTTGATTTAAATATTATTATTATATGAGTGTCAGGAATGGAATAAATGAATAGATGTTAATTTTTTTAACAGAATTAGAGTGTTATGAAATAAATAAATGATATTGAAAAAAAAAGTTTGATCAATTAGTGAAGTACATATATTATTTCTTGTATTAATAGTTAAATATTTAAAATTATAGGTATATTACATATACCCTTCAAATCAATCTCGACAATGCATTGAAAACTTTTCGGAAAATTAGAAGAGGACAAAATTTCTTCATAGAGTGAATTTAAAATTAAAAAAATCTAAATATAAAGAATAGATGTAAGTAGAATTTTTGTTGTAGAGTGTAGGTATACAAGAAATGTTAAATAGAATAGGGCGCGAGGAGTCATGTGACATTGTTGGCTTGACAAGCAGATATGAGAGCCCATCTCAGAATGACAATTAGTAATTATGTATATAGATGTCAAATGTCAGAATTATTCATAAAAATTTCAAGATTTTCTAAATCCACGTAGTTAATTTGTCACCTGGAGTGTGGAATTTACTTGTGGAGGAAAATAAATCACATGGAATTGGAAAATCACTAAATTTGTCAAGGACAAAGTGGCATGACTGCTCACGCCCTATTGTATTTAACATTTCTTGTATACCTGCGAGATTTATTACAACAGATTATTATATACCTTATATTTCTTTATCTCTAAATCTATAAAAGATATAATAAAATATTTATATGTATCAGATAGAGAATTTACTCTTCTTTAATACTAGTAAGAACAAAAATTTTCAAAAAATAATATTTAGAAGATTTTTTTTAAGAATCTGCTACTTCCGGTTGTTTAATTATTACCAAAACCTTTTCAGCTCTTACCAGTAATGTCTGATTGAGAAATACTTAGTTAAATAGATATTAAGTATTATAGTTTTTGAGAAATCGTCCTTCCAACTTCCTCATACACACATACACACACACACACAAAAACACATACATCCTCACACACAGACATCATCGTAAAAATATTAAAATCGGATTGTAGGGATCTTAAAAAGTGCTTATTGATTAAAATCTGGATATGCGATTTTTAGCATGAATCCAATACATCTCTTAGCGAGAGGTAAAAAGAACGTATTTTGAGAATTACTGATCGAAAATAATTTTTCATTGATTACATTTGTCTTGTAAAATAGAAATTGTTTGCCAATATAACCTTCTTTTGTAGGTCTCATGGTTTGCGAGATAGCAATGGTGGTAATTATAGACAAAAATATTAGACACACTTTAAGTAATGCTTTGATATTAAAATTATTTCATTTTGATTACTTACACAAATACACTATTATTAACCTATTCAACAATGACCAATTTTACGAGTGCCTCTATGTAATGCTTCAATTTGGTAAAATGCTACAATTTTTTGCATGAATATGTGGCATAAAGAGCTGGTCGCTATAATGTGTGCAGCGGATTATAAAAGAATTAAATTTTTAATGGAACCAATAAACTTCAATAATTTTAAGATAGCTTTACAGTAAATTAACAGTTTAAATAAAAAGAAAATAATGAAATATTATTTTGTCGTAATAAAATTAGTCTAATCGATTATTATCTTAACACCATTCTCAAAATATTGAATGAAATATGTATTTAATATAAATATTTTTCTTTCAATGAAAATAAATGAAAATGTATGCCTAATGCAGACAATGCAGATATCTTTAGGCTTGATTTATGTTAGCGGTATAATGACGGTACGATAACGGTACAACAACGGTACAATGACGGTATTTCAATTACACGAGGCATTTACATTAGATGATACCACCACGGTATGATCATAATAAAATATCATGACAATATGGCTTTGTCTTTTATGTATTATCACGGTTTAAGGCTGGTTTATGCAACTTTTCATAAGGAATAAGGAATAAAACATAAAATATAAATATGTATTTAAATATCGCACCGTTTATGCAGTTTTGAGATAAAACATAAACATAATATACATAAAAATAATACATAAGAAATGGCCAAATTTTATTTCTTATGTCTTATCCTTATGTGCTATGTCAAAATATGCCTACTGCGCAAGCGCAGATTTCTGTTGTTTCTGTTTTGGAAGCATGAAATGTAACTAAAATCATTTGTTTTGACTCGGATAGTCGGTGACTCAGTTGCGGTTGATTATCTAACACATCGCTGAATAAATGATTATATCTCGTTCACCCATAATAAAAATTAGTTGAAATTCTAAACAAGAACATCGAAATTTAATTCTAAATATTTGAATTCTATTTAATAACTTACTTGCAAGATTACAGAAATATATATGCTGATATATAAATTCTCGCGAATAAAGACAAAAATAACAAATAAAAACGTTAAAGAATGTCCCAAACTCCAGACTAATAAGCAAACAACCTAATCATTTGACAAATGTCAAAGTCTTACCGTTCAGTGAAATTTCATTTTCCAATATTGATATTCCTGATTGTATATTACCCGCCGAATTCAAATATCTTGTCTATCATTGGTTCAAAGTTATGTATTATAAAAGTGCATAAACTGATTTTATCTCCATGCCTTATGGCTTATCACTATGTTTTATTCTTATTCCTTATGGAAACGTGCATAAACCAGCCTTTATGGTACATATGTCATATTTCTATCAAAAGCAGTAAATATTGTGCAATGTTTAAAAATTTCACAAATACCGAAATGGCTATAATTGCCCTTACTCTTGACGAAGAAGAAAATGAAGAAAATCCAGTGTATATATTTCACGTTTTTCGCATAAGCAGAGATTTTTTGTTCAATACTGAATACAATAATTATTTCTCATTTCTAGCTCATTTTGACTATATTTTGGTTTAACAAAAAGACAATTATCAAAAAGTCAAAAACATGTCAAATGTCACAGCATTTATGTTTATTTCCACTCAGCTGATTTTACGTGCTGTCAATAATAGAAACAAAACTATACTGTACCGTGGTCGTATCGCTAATGTAAATCAGTGAATTTCAATGTACCGTCATCCTACTGTCATCGTACCGGGAACGTAGATGTAAATGTGTCCATAAAAAAATACGGTAGAAGACCCCATTTGTACGATGACAGTGTTTCTTCGGTATCAGTGGGATTGAATATTCTAAGGTCTTTAAAATGGATTATCCATTCTACATGATAAAATTTTAATTTATTATTCAAATATAGAAACACGATTTATTTAATGAAATATTAACATAAATAATAATTTTTAAAATAATAATAATAAATGTTTGAATTTTTGACAGTTGTAGTACCACCGAGTTTGCCGAGACCTGCACCGAAAATAAAAGTTGAACATCCCTTCATGTATTTCTTATGGAGGATACAAAGTGGTGAAGTATTGTTTATGGGTCGACTTATTAAGCCCTCATACTAATTACATATTTGTGTAATGTTGAATGTAACTTCAAATATACATACATATATGAATAATTGATTACAATTACATAAACCTGTCAGCTTTAAATGATTCAATATTACTTTCTGTATAAATAAACATTTAAATAAATATAAATACATATATACTTTAGTTATTTCATCACAACGAACAACTGGCTTGCAAAAAAATATCGTTCACCTGAAAAATAAATTTTTGGCCTTTTCTTAGCTATGTAAATACGATTTTTCTTTAGTTACCGTAAAACGGAGTGAGATTGACTGAAAAGTTGAAAAAACTTTATTTTATATCTCAAAGTCTGTCATGTATGGCATAAACCAAAAAAATGTTGACTGGAGTAGAACACCTGTATATTTGCTACATATTACGACTTGTTATGTAAAAGAATCCAGTTTAGCAGACAAAAAAATTGTTGTGACCCTCACAATACCTCTAGCGCCCTTTCCATTGTGGTATATTTGGTGTATTGTATTTAACATTTCTTGTACACACAAAAAATTCTAATTACACCTAATCATTATATTTACGTATTTTTTATAATTTTAATTCATTCTATAAGCAAGTTTTCTCCATTTCTTCTAAATGTTCGAGGTTTTACCAATTCATTAACGGGAATGGCGTTATTTCTGCAGGGTTCATGTAATATACCTATAATTTTAAATATATAATTAATAATGCAATAAGAAATATTAAATATTGTTCCCAGAAAAAGCCTTCAGTACTATCTCTGAATTTTTGACACTGACATTAGTGACATTTATCTGTCATATTTTAATTTCTCAAGTATTTACCATGGAGATGTTTGGACTGTGAGTGTTACTAGAACAGATTATTTTATAGATTATATATCTATATCTTTAAATCTATAGAAGGTATAATAAATTTTTTAAATGTGTCGGATAGAGAATTTTGTTTTTTAATATTTGTAATAACATAAATATTCAAAAAATAATATTTAGAAGATTTTTGTTAAAATACTACTACTTCCGGTTGTCCAGTTGTTACCAGTATCTGTTCAACTCTTCCCATTACTGTTAGATTGAGGAATCCGAAGTTACACAGGTCTTTAATCTTATAGAATTTGAAAAATTGTACCTCCAACAACCTCACACACACACACACACACACACACACACACACACACACACACACACACACACACACACACACACACACACACACACACACACACACACACACACACACACACACACACACACACACACACACACACACACACACACACACACACACACACACACACACACACACACACACACACACACACACACACACACACACACACACACACACACACACACACACACACACACACCCACACCCACACCCACACCCACACCCACACCCACACCCACAGATATCATCGTGAATATGTTATTTTCGGACTGTGCGGACCTTAAAACGTGCTTATTCACTAAAATCTGGATATGCGATTTTTAACATGATTCTATACCTCTCTTAGGAAGAAGTAAAAAGTAAATTTGAAATGTCAGGTTTTTTAAAAATTACAAAACGTTCAAACTTCTATCTCCAGAAACTCAATAAAAGCAAATGTCTAATATTTTTTTGTGGTAGAATGTTTTCTTTTATAAACTGTCTTAACTCGCAATATTATTTAAATCATGATTTATTTCTTTTTTCATATACAATTTTTGAAATTCTTGGGGTGAGTTTGACTCTAGCTAAACACAGATGTAGCTTTATGTAACAATGTTTTTGAAGAAGAAACATTTATAAGATTTATTCAAAGAAGAGATTGCAGTAAAGGTAAGGGTCGTAGTTAAATACGAAACCAAAAAAAAGTTGTAAAAATTTTATAGAACAAGTATTGTCACTTTTTAAAGATGCTAGAGAGAAGTTTGTGTGGCCTGAAATAGAAAATACAGACACCATTGAGTACAATTATGTTGTAAAAATACTTCCTACTTTCTTATCCCGAAAATTGAGCGACGGGGGCATTATATTTTTATAAACAGTGCTGCAATAAACAAGTTGATTTTAATTCTTATTAATTTATTTCTGTGCAAATACTTATTCAATAATGAATAAAACATTTGTTGATCTGTTTGATGTCTAAATGATTTATTTTTCCAGTTTTTGTTATGTATAAATTTTTTTATATATTTTTACAAAAATATAAATATACACTGTTTGGATGAGAAATAAACAAAATTTTGAAAAACAGATGCAAGATATATTTGAAATATTTTGTTACATACGTGTGTAGGTACTTAACAATGGCATGTGCTCGTTTTTAACTGGTCAGTATTTTTATTAAATGTTTACAATGAAAGTGTAATTTTACCTATCTAATCTAACCTTACTATAACTTAACCTAACCTAATCTAACCTGGACATAATATTCGTTTTAACTGAATACTTATTTTACAAAATACTGATCATTAATGTTAAAAAATACTGTTCAAATAAAAAAAAATACTGATGAAATAAATATAATCTCTTAACAATTACGTGCAGTGCATGAAATATATGGAATCTTTGTAGATGAACAAACCATAGCTCACTAAACTTCAGAAAATTGTACGATTAATAAATAGTTTTAAACTTCTTCCATATATATCTCTGGGATAACATTTTACTGGTTTTATGAACAATGTAGCACATACCGGGTTTCCCAGGAAACCCTTGAAGGGAAAACATGTTTTTTACAATACGGGACATTTATAATCATAAAATTCGGAATTTCTGATATCAATTTTTTGAATTTAGATCTCTGGTAATCCAGTATAATTAAATTAAAATCATTATAAAAATAGATCTAATATGACAATATTTAAAAAAATGGACGTTTCTTATTTGACAGTTATCGCGAAATTCATTTTTTGAAATAATAGCAATCTAGATTTATTTATACCATTTCTCAGTTATCATTATCAAAGACACAAATTTGGGCATCAAATAATTCAGATTTCATAAACCACCCCACAAAATCATAGACAGATGTGAAAAAAAAACATGTTTTCCCATGTTAAATTGCTAGGTCAACGATTGTTTGGCAATTCGTTATAATAAGTGTTTGCTTTTTGCATGACTGATATTTTCCTTATAGAAATTATTTATTTACTGTTAAATATTTTTCTTTAATTAAAGTTTTACTTGCTGGACACGCATTTATCGAATATCCAGAGCTTCCAAAAGTGTTTATCGCTGATCATCCGTTTTTGTACATTCTACATGGCATAGAAGAGCGCAACATTCTTTTCGTTGGTCGTACGCAGAAACTATAATTATCATGATTCCTGGTATACATATTTCTAGGATACAGTACCTTCTACTATCATGTATATATGAGTTTCAAAACTGTAATGTTACCAAAATACTTATATGTAATAAATATAATGACGAATTTAAAATTAATATTTTATTTCATTTAAAAATCTTTCATTATTTTCCTGTGCTGTTCATTTTATTTTGTCCACTATTGCTATCCCGAGAACTATTCAATACAAACAAATAAAATATACAACTACCATTTGTATGTTAGGCTTACATATCGACAAAAACCTTAAGTGGAATAAACTTGTTAAATATCTTATTCCTAAATTGAATAAATGTCTTTATTGTCTAAGAATTTTAAGTAAATCTGTCGATATTGTTTCATTAAAGTCAGTCTATTTTGGTTATTTTTATTCTGCTGCAACATATGGACTATTTATATGGGGTAATTCGTCTCTAATTAATGACGTATTTATAATTCAAAAGAAAGCTTTTTCTTTACATCCATATATGAAGAGCTGTTTAGATTTTAGTTATAACTGGTCAACCGGAAGTATCCTCATTTGAAGATTTTAACAGTATTTCTTGAAGAAACGCTGATAAATATCATTTTTTGATATTTAATATTATTATAAATATTAAAGAATATACTATTGTCTATACGAATTGAATGCATTTTATACTGCATACTCAATGGATATAGAGTTAAAATATTATAAAGAAATTAAATTTCATAAATCAGCCAGGTGTGCTATAATCATGGAAACAACTACTATATTATTTGTAATTGACAGAAAATGATTGTGGTATTGAAAAAATAAATATATATTGTAAAAATAAGAATAATGTATTGTATTGTGACAAACATAACAGCAATTTGCGGTATCAGCATAGAAGGTTTTTTTGTATTTGTATATTTGAGGGGCATTTAAGCTGTTTATGGCAATCCCTCGAGTTTTGTTGACTTGTACTATACCTGTACATATTTTAATGCTTCCAGCCCATGTGTTGAAAATGTTTATGCAGAGTTTCCTATAACATTGTTGTACATACCTATAATAGTATGTAGGCTAGTAGGCTAAACAAATTTTAATAGTTGTTAAAAAATATTAATAAAATTAAAAGTTATAACTCAATTATTTATTTTGAAAATTAATGATTTAAAAAGAGGATGATTTTGGATAAAATAGTATACATACCTCGGTGAAAATTTCATTGCAGCCTCGCGCTGTATCCGACATCGAGACTTCGCCTGTCGGTGGAATACATAAACCTTCGATTGTAATGAATCATATCCCACCTCGGATGTAATATACTATTCCGTTGATCGTTTAATAATGGGAATCATTAATGTACAGAAATCTTTTATTTATGACACCTATCCAGAATATAGTTTTGTATATATGTAAATGCTGCATGATATATAGGAAAAACATTAGTTATGTGCTTCCGTTTTTTTTTGGTAAAAAGCATGAGTCGCTGTAATAATAGATTAGAGGAACATCAATTTGCATCTAGTTCATTTCATGTTTGTTTTCAGTGGGAATTGTACTCTTGAGTGCTAATAGAAAACCTTTTCGCCAATTTTTCATTGTACAACATCCGTTCGCATATTACATACATACTCAAGAAAATAGAGATGTCATTTTCGTAGGAGGAATCCGGGAATTGTAAAATGTAATAATTAATAATTATAATAATAAAGTGAATGCAACTGCCGAATATTTACATTTATTTAAAAATCTGTTATCTAGTAGTGAAAAGTATGGAATCACATCCATACTTTTCACGATAAAATCAGTTTTTTAAAAACTTCAAAATAATTTTTAATTTTAAATCGAGATCAAAAATTGTATGTAGTGTAATGTTTGCAAAAGGTGTCACCCAATCTGATTCGTTGCAACTAATTCGCAAGTTTATATTATTATTTCATAATTAAAACCTTAAAGTTTGTATTTTGTATTCATTAAGATTGCATGAGAAATAAGAATAACATTTAAAAATTACGCGGTGTGAAATTATTTTATATATTTGTTATATGTGTTTGTATATTTTGTTTAGGGAGATTTAAAATGCTTGCAATTGGGAAAATGTCATCTTAAACATGGGTTTTATTATATTTTTTTGTCCACAGTGCAATTTATGCGTTATAGTGCTATGGTAGTACCTTCTAATAAACTCTTTTTCCATGTTGAACATCCGTTTTTGTATTACTTACACACAGAAAATGGAGATGTCCTTTTCGTAGGAAGGGTGCAGAATTTGAAAAAATGTGATTGTAAATCTAAATTGTAATATAATGAAGGTATTAATAAAATTTTCATGAATCTTTAATTGTGTTTTACTTATATTTTGGATTAGAAATTTCCCCATTAATCCATTTTTTTATCAAAATTACCTATGCCTACACCTTCCAGGTGTCGTAATTGTTCTTTCATAGTGGTTCAATATGAAAATTAATTGTATTATTTTTAGCCATGTGTGTTAAGTGGATGGACGTGGTTGGTAGGTTTCCAAGTACTAAGAACAGAAGAGCATGTATGAATGCGATTATGAGTGTGGCCGAGGCGAAAGAAGTGTGCTTAGACAGGAATGTGTGGCGAAGGATGTTTCATAACTATTATTGTGATCCGGATGCGGTATTTCGCTACCGAAAATCGGTCACTTTGTTGTTCTTATTGTTTTCGGGTTTATGCGAACCCACTAAGTGGTACACGCGTGATTTTATGCATGTATGTATGATTGTAAAATTATCAAGTAATAAAAGTATATTTGAATGACAAATTTATAAAATCACTATTCACTTGTTTTTCTATATATATGTTTGAAATTTGGTAGGAATACTTTTGAACTCTTTGTTTGCAAGAGTAAAAATTTAAAATCGATATATCAATGTTATATCCGAAGTTATGGAGTTTCAAACAGGATTCGTTTTTTAATAGCCCGCTGGTATAACCAAATTTGTGTTACTTTTGTTTGTTTTTTTAAATGTCGTTTGTATTTGCACGTGAAATCTGGTTGCACAATATAAATATATGTACATACACAATTTGTTTAATAGAATACGAACTTATTATGATTTTAATTTTTTTTCGTAATACCATACCGTTACTATGATTTAACGGAACTAAACACGTAAGTGAAAAGGGATCTATTACGGACGCATGAACGAAAAACAAAAGCAAAAATCTGATGTGGCCAGCACATAACCTCTCGCCGTATATTTTACCTGGCTGTATGCATAAAGCAAAGAATATTTTTATAAATACAAATAATATATTCATATAAATCTATGACGTATAAACTTCTTTGTTATTCAATAATAGCATGTCTCAACATGAAGATATTTTACCATAAATTATGTTACAATAAATTACAAAGTAGAGTACTATATATAAATATTAGGCTGGTAACAGCAATTTTCAATTCGAACAACGTTGTTTACTTTCTCTTCATATTCTTCTAGTAAAAACATTAATTTTGGGCGGTCTAAAATGTATATATGGATTGTGCATCTATTCTTACATATCTTCTTTTACATTTTATTTTTTCATACATGTTATATCTAAATAACACTAATTCCCTTTAATAAAGTGACGGATAGATTGCACTCCGATTATTCTTATATCGATGTGTAATTTTGTCAATATTTACAACTTACTTGAGAAGAATTTGACAGCTTTTTTGCAATTCAAAGTTACTCTAGTCTATAGTACTGGTGTACATTGTCCCATAATGTTTGAAACAAATTTAAGTCCTTCAACCTAGACTTGTCATCTCCATAATAGTCACAGATCAAGAATTAAGGGATTCTCCAAGTACATTTTTCTTTCATTACTCATTATTTCTGACACTGACATTTATCTGTCAGTTACAAATAATTTAAATTATCAACTATTTTTCATGGCATTCTTTCGGCTGTCAAATTTATTACAACAGATTATTTTATATATTATACTTCTTTTATCTCTAAATCTATGGAATATATAATAAAATATTTAAATGTATCAGATAGAGAATTTAATTTTCTTTAATATTACCACGAAAAATTTTCAAAAAATAATATTTAGAAGATTTTTTTTCAAGAATCTTCTACTTCTACTACTGTCCAATTATTACCAAAACCTTTTCAGATCTTCCCATGAATGTCCGATTGGGAAATACGTTGTTAAACAAATTTTAAGTCTTATAGTTTTTGAGTAACCGTCCTTCCAACATCCCACACACACACACACACACACACACACACACACACACACACACATCCACACACACACACACACACACACACAGACATCATCGTAAAAATGTTAAAATCGGATTGTAGGGACCTTAAAACATGCTTATTCAATAAAATCTGGATATGCGATTTTTAGCATGAATGCAATACCTCTCTTAGCGAGAGGTAAAAAGGCGTCTAACACGGCCAGCGTCCGTTATTATATTTATTACAGTATCGTGAAGAGCTTTATGGTATTACGAAAAATTTTGATCGCCACACGGCCTATATGCAAATAATGGACTCAGCTTATTTTAAACCTCGGCTATCGCCTTGGTTTACTTCATCCGCATCCGTTATTTGCTTTATCGGCTTAATGGCCTTAATAACTATAACGTAATTGATTTTTTTTACAGTAATAGCAGTTCCAAACTTTGTAGAGATACCTGAAGCAGTTATGATTGTCAATCATCCCTTCTTGTATTTCTTGCGTAGGATAGAAACTGGTGAAGTTCTATTCATGGGTCGAATTATTA
This sequence comes from Harpalus rufipes, assembly GCA_951394225.1. Classification (NCBI taxonomy): domain Eukaryota; kingdom Metazoa; phylum Arthropoda; class Insecta; order Coleoptera; family Carabidae; genus Harpalus; species Harpalus rufipes. The sequence goes on along the minus strand of OX596283.1, from coordinate 16,270,908 downwards.
ATCCATGAAAGTGATTACTTGTTTATTACAACATTTAATTTAAAATATATTAATGATTAATTTACATATTACAATAAATATGTTAGTATTTGTGTAACTTATGGTATAAAAATTTATATTAATCACCAGTTAAATGGAGAAAATAAGTATAAAATTCTTTATTGTGCCCAAAAAACTAAATTTTACTATTAAGGCTTTATATAAAATTTTAAACACTTTTGATATCATTTTAAAGTTGTTTTAATATTTTCAAAAGTTTTTCGCATTAATTGATATTTTATCTAATTTTTAGAAAATTTTACCACTAATTTATTTAAAATTTATTAAATTATTCACATTTATTAATATTTAAAACATATAAAAAAAAAGTTTGTAGTAAGAAATCATACTTTTAAAAAAAGTACGTGTAATGTTCAATTCATGCAAAATGACTGGATTAAGTTGTTCTGAATTGACGGACATAAATAATTTAATACTTTTTGTTGTATGGTGGCGGGTTTTAGTATAACTTTTAAAGGATTGAAAAAATAAATTTAACATTAGTATTATACATTGGGAGTCTGGGAGTTGCTTTCATGAGTACATCTACTCCTATGTTAAGGTTGTCACTCGAGTGTACCTATTCAAAAACCTGTTCTATGTTCAAAATAAAAATTAAGCTAATGCAGTTTATATTTGCAATAACTTATATTTTCTAACATTAAATTGAAATATGAATGATAAAAATTAAGTGTGTGAGATTTTGTTTTTTTGTCCATTTAGATGACGTAACCTGGGTTACAAACAATGAAAAAAAATTCTCTCTTTTGATATATTTTATAAGATATTTCAAACGACCGCCATTTTATCTTTTAATAATACAACGTACTACTTGCTTACCACCATTGTAAAGCAAATTTTGTGTACATTTCAAAAATATAGTACATATATCTATTTGAAATTTCAAAGTTGGTATCTCGTACTCCGGAACCGATAGTAATAGAACCCTTATTGATATGACATCTTATTGCCCATATTGCCTATAGTAAATTTGCTTATTTGAAGATAATCCCTATCTTCCTTAATAATGGAGATAATTGATCATTCTCGCGTAATATATATATATATATATATATATATATATATATATATATATATATATATATATATATATATATATATATATATATATATATTAAATACCGAGGACTGAGAATTATAATAACAAGATTTAATTTAATAATAACATGAAACTTTTAAAGTAAATAACAAATGGTGGAGGAAATAATATAAATATGTTGTTTTCTTTTTGTTTATTAATTGTTCTACGCATTATTATTACTAATCTTAATTTTATATATTTTAATAATAATAATAACACAATAAATATTTTTGTTGACAGTCCTTACCGAAAGGAGAGCGTTTTTTGGTAATTTTGACACAATACCTTTTTATATTATACATCCATTTCTTTACATTATACATAGTGTAAACTATCGTGAAATAATATTAATCGGAAGAATGGAGGAATTTTAAATTTTTAAATATTGCAGTATATTTGTAAACTGTATACTTACATTAAATATTCCTAACTCTATGGTTCACTATATAATGTTTTAGAAAGAAACATCCTAGAATATATTGGGTGGAAATCTAATTGTGCCCTAAAGGAATTTTAATAAAAGACTTTCTACTTCTATTTTCTTGACATGAATTATTTGAAATATTATTTCACGCCGAAATAAAAATTATATGGCTGTAATTTTTAAAACATTGTACATTATTCGACTATGTTGCCGTTTTTGGAGTAAATTATTTATTGAATGGTGTTGGTGATAAGTATGAAATTTGAGGTACTAATAAAATAAATTGTATAAAAATAAATTATTGTAAATAATTTATATTTGTTGTGTTTTATTCATAGTTGCCCTTTATATAAAAAATTACAGAAGAGATCAGTAACTTTTTCATGTTTAACAGTGGTATTTGCTCTTGCAAGTCTTCAAATTGATCCTCCAGTGTCTGCGAGCTTCAATGCTGATCATCCATTTATTTACTATCTGCACAGTATAAAAGAACGAGATTTAATATTTATTGGACGTGTTATCACATTGTAAACATTAAATATTACATTCCTTTTTGTTATGATTATGAAGATACATAGTATTACATATTTGCAAATGTACTAGTAACAAAATAAAGAAAAATACATGCATACATAGAAAATTAATATTGTTTTTTTCCTATTAATATCTTATTTTCCTGAATTGGAGAAATTTTTATATGAAATGCTTATTTAAGAACTTTACATGTACGTACAGTAAAATTTTTGAAAGATGTCCGATCAAGGTTATCTACGAATTGTATGAATTCAGAATTGCTCCGCCCATTCTGACAAATTCAGTAGTGTCGTTTGCTTAGTTTTTGTGAGGGTACATAAGATACTACTGTTATTTTATTATTATAAAAATATATGTTACAATAACAGCATTCAAAATTCAAAAATAAATCAACTGGTACGTTTATTTGCAAATGTAAAACTAAATATATGAAAATTAAGATACTGACACAATGTCAGTGTCAGTAACACTGACAGAAAATAACGTTATTCGTACGGCTATTAATCAAGGTAATGTATCTGAATTAATATATGAACACAGCGAAAGCATTATCAACAACGAACATCGTTTTAAAATGGAATGTCTTAACTTAGTCGAAACAATATGAATTTTTGAAAGAGAAGCGTGTTATATCCATCCTTGTCGCACACGCTTAAAGCCTTTGTAAAGGAGGGGGATAAATGTATGCCAATTTGTTAATTCGTTCATGATACAGATGACCTTAATCGGACATCTTTCAAAATACAACATTTAACAAAAAAAAAAAAAAAATTTAATTTTAACTATTAATTATTTTATCTACAACAGTGCGCTAATATGAAATTAGTACACCAATTTGCATGTCATTATGGGTGATTTAATGGCACTGAGTGTTATTATGAGTTTCATAATGACACTCAGTGCTATTATGAAACTCATAATGACACTCAGTGCCATTAAATCACCCATGCGTATTAATAACGTAGGCTACGAATAAACATTTCAATGTTTCTCATTATGTCAAAAATTAAATGAAAAATATATTTTAAGATCAATTTAAACTGTTGTAGATAAAATATTGAAGGATACACATTTGATATAGCCTAATGAAACTTGCGTGATTAAAACACTCGGCTCATCGCCTCGTGATTTAACATCACACGCGTTTCATTATGAACACTATATCAAACTTGTATCCTTAATATCTAACAATGTTCTGGTATATTTTATTACGAGTATATCACACAATAAATATACAATTATGTACAATATATTATTATAATATAGGGTTGCCATATTTTCCCGAGACTCCGTCGGGACATTTCGATGACGAGTGATTTTTTTGTAGGTAAAGTCGTCCAGATACTGATGAAAATATAGGAAATTGATTTTTTAATTTAATCTGATAGTGTATAGGAGGTTTACATACATACATACATAAAATCACGCGTGTCCCACTTAGTGGGTTTGCACAAACCCGATAACAATAGGAGGTTTGTAGTTGAAAAAGTAAATACATATACCCGTAGCCATAAGTACACATAAAAAAATTATTAGTTATATAGTTACAAGATAAGTATATACATAGGTAACAAATACATGTATCATTTTAAATATTTATCAGACGATTTAACCTGGGACAATAGTTGTGGATTTCCTTTTACGAATTTGTAAAAATTTTCACAACTCATATTAAAATTAACTTTGCACTGTAAAATAGCCTCCACTGTTTCGACTTCCAAGCGGTTACGTTCGTCAGTCCACTGAGCGGTCATTAATGAAAATATACGTTCTACAAATGCGTTATGACCGGGTATACTGAAAACATATTGACAAATTTTCTTGAATTGAGTTAACTCATGTGGCGTTTCAGTTTCAAAAACTTTCACCCATCTTTCACTGACATTTTTTGTTTCCCATTCTTCACTTTCAACGTATTTTTTAATAATCTCCTTCAAATGAACAAATTCAGGAAAACAATCATCGCCAATGATAGACGCCTCTTTTTCATTCAAATATAAAATGCTCTCCTCTATATTAACCCACTCCGGAACTTTAGTTAAAAGTATCCAGTCAAATGATTTGAAATGATCCAATTGTGTCGTCCATTTCTCAATATAATCTATGGCATTGTCATAAAACATTGCTACGTCCTTTTCAAATATTTTTAAATCATTCTCTAATTCAGGCTTAGTTTTTCTCAGATCATTTATTAGTTGTTTAGCCATCATACCAATAAAATTAGAGGCTTTACTCTCTTGGAGCATTTTTTTCATATTGTCAATGAGATTCTTGACCTCAATAATAGTGATGTTAGACTTTTCCACTTTTAATGTCTGCTTATGAAAAAGAAAAGCCTGGGAATGCATAAATGAAAAATAAACCTTTGCCAAAGGTTTTCTAAAAAACTCAATTAATATATTCGGCGCGTTTGGCTCATTATCAAAGAATTCTTTCAGTGGTTCCCACATTTTTAAAATTCTCTCAATGGCTGGCATTAAGGAAAGCCACCTAGTACGTGAATGGGATAACACTGTTTGGTATGAGATATCTACATATTCGCAAAAAGTTTTAAGCCTTTCTGTTCTGACCGTATAGATTGAGAAGTATTTGAAAATCTTAATGACTATTATTTCACAATCAATAATTAGTGTATCTGCAGCTGACGATATCGAGTTGTGTAATATGTGGACTGGACAACCCACACCTTCTATTTCTCTATTAAGTTCGATTTTTAATTTGTGAAAAACATTACACAATCCTCTCCTTTCAGTTCCACCAAAATTTGTATTCGTGTTATCACCACAGAACGCCACCAACTTCTTAGAAGAAATATTTAGGTCTTTTAGTGTTTTCAGACAATACTTCGATATAGTATTAGAAGTTTCATCCGGCAAAGCTTGCAGTCTTAATAATTTTGTTTTTATACCTTCTTTCACGTCAAAGAATTGAATAGTAATCGGAAATAGTTTTACTGCTTTGTGGTTGCTTGCATCGGTACCGATTCCATAAAATGAGGCAGATTCCAAATTCGAAACACACTGAGACACAGAATATGGTGCCAAAATATGCTTGATGATAGCAGTTGCTTTCGTTCTGGCCGAAGATTTTTTGGCTGCTATTTTCGAATCTGGATATATTAAGGAATCTAGTTTACTTAAACATTCAAGTGATTTAAAAGATTGGTGATGGTTGATTACTTTGTACGCTGTTGTGAGTTCAGCTGCACACACTAACAAATGTTCATTTGAATCAGTTTTCACACAGAAACTGTCTATTTTGCGTGACGGTGATGCAGATGACATTTTGGTTTTGTGTCCAGTTGTCTCATTATGATGCTTTACGTCACCCTTACCTCCATGGCTCACTGAAATGTATATCTTGCAAACTGTACAAAATGCTTCTTCGTTTGTTCTTCCTTTCTTAATAAAAGACCACTCTTTAGTGTAGTCATCGCTGAAATGACATTTCCTTTTTGACGGAGCCATGATTAATAATAATAAATACAAAGTATTCAGTTCAAACAAATACGAATTACGACACGAATAGCGATCGAATAAAACGTAAATAATAATCACGGTGCACAGACCAACAAAGCAAACGAAAGCAAAGTTAACTGGTACTGGCCCGCCGGCCGGCCGGCCGCATCACGCATCACACCAACACGCACATGCGCCTTGCGCTCCCACACGCTCCGCCAGCACCGCGCGATTTGTCATGTTTAATATTTTAATCTAATATACTCGTATTATTATATCGGGACATTTTCTAGATCGTCGGGACGTCGGGACACCACTATCTATAACGGTGACATGTCCCGACGTATCGGGACGAATGGCAACCCTATTATAATATGATAATCTCTCTTTTCATTGTCTGTACATAGTATATTTTTTTAAAGATGTTCGATCAAGGTCATGTGTATCATAAACGAATTAACAAATTGGCATACATTTATCTCTTTCATTTGCAAAGACTACAAGCGTGTGCGATAAGGATATATATATATATATATATATATATATATATATATATATATATATATATATATATATATAACACGTTTGTCTTTCAAAAATTCATATTGTTTCGACTAAGTTACGACATTCCATTTTAAAACGATGTTCGTTGTTGATAGCTTGATTCATAGCCGGACGAATAAAGATATTTTCTGCCGGTTTCACTGACACTGATACTGTGTCATTATCTTATTTTTCATATATTTTGTTTTACATTTGCTGATAAATTTACCAGTTGACTTAGTTTTGTAAGATGGGCGGAAGTAAAATCTTAATTCATACAATTCGTAGATGACCTTGATCGGACATCAATGAGTGCCCGTGAGGTGACGCCTGGTAAGCGCCCGCATGGTACAAATATTCCATCATTACCGATATCTGTACAAAGCAGATTGGCACACCCAGCAATGGGTAATATGCCGTGATGAAATATTTATTTTATTTATTTATTTATTTAAGTGTATTTTGCTAAGTTTGTGCCGTGCTCTGTTGTTTTGTTTGTGATCTTGGAATTTGTTGCAGTTCATGTTTATGTTGTTGAATTTTATTATAATTAACAATTTTAGTAATATAAAGTAATATATTTTTTATAAAAATAAAACAACCTTTTAGTTTATGTTCTATTTATTTTAATTTAAAATGTTGTTTTATTGTTATATTATGAGTTGTGAAAGATTTTTTAATAATTTAATATTTTTTGTTTAACAGTGGGTATTAGTGTTACAAGTGTTCAGATACCCCCTCCAGTTACTGCAAGCTTCATTGTTGATCATCCATTTACTTACTACCTTCACAGTATTAAACAACGTGATTTACTATTTGTTGGACGAGTTAGTAAATTGTAAACATTGTATTTACTTTTTTTGAATAGGTATATCTGTAATAGAAATTGTACTTATACTGGAATTAGGAAATAAAGTAGAATGCTTATAGAAGTAATGGTGTTTTTTTGAACAACGAAATAGTACATTAAAATACAAGTATCATAGGGCAATCTTTTAACGCACGAGTCTAAGTTTGAAAAACGAGCCGCGTGGCGAGTTTTACAAAGGACGAGGACAGTTTTTGTGTTGTGTGTTGTGAATTTTGTCAGATTACATTGTATCAAACAGTGCGCTTATAGGTCTTCTAAACGACGTGTTTGTAGTGCTTTTATAGACTCAACACCGAAATAGAAAATGATACTTTTCTTTTTGTGCAGTGAAAAGAATAATTATTATCCTGAATTGAAGAAGATTTTACATGAAATGCTAATTTATTAACCTTGCATGTATAAAATAACATAACATTTTAAAATTTATTAATTTATCATTAACAGGTAATTAATTGTACGAGGCTCGTTCACATATTAATCGTAATATAATTTTCAAGTAGATAAAGAAATAAAATTTTGAGCAAACCAATTATTTTTCATCTAATTTCTTTTTACCTCTCGCTAAGAGAGGTATTGCATTCATGCTAAAAATCGCATATCCAGATTTTATTGAATAAGCACGTTTTAAGGTCTCTACAATCCGATTTTAACATTTTTACGATGATGTCTGTGTGTGTGTGTGTGTGGATGTGTGTGTGTGTGTGTGTGTGTGTGTGTGTGTGTGTGTGTGTGTGTGTATGTGTGTATGTGTGTGGGATGTTGGAAGGACGGTTACTCAAAAACTTTAAATTTGTTTAGCTACGTATTTCCCAATCGGACATTCATGGGAAGATCTGAAAAGGTTTTGGTAATAATTGGACAACCGGAAGTAGAAGATTCTTGAAAAAAAATCTTCTAAATATTATTTTTTGAAAATTTTTCGTGGTAATATTAAAGAAAATTAAATTCTCTATCTGATACATTTAAATATTTTATTATATATTCCATAGATTTAGAGATAAAAGAAGTATAATATATAAAATAATCTGTTGTAATAAATTTGACAGCCGAAAGAATGCCATGAAAAATAGTTGATAATTTAAATTATTTGTAACTGACAGATAAATGTCAGTGTCAGAAATAATGAGTAATGAATTAAAAATGTACTTGGAGAATCCCTTATTTCTTGATCTGTGACTATTATGGAGATGACAAGTCTAGGTTGAAGGACTTAAATTTGTTTCAAACATTATGGGACAATGTACACCAGTACTGTAGACTAGAGTAACTTTGAATTGCGAAAAAGCTATCAAATTCTTCTCAAGTAAGTTGTAAATATTGACAAAATCGGAGTGCAATCTATCCGTCACTTTATTAAAAGGAATTAGTGTTATTTAGATATAACAAGTATGAAAAAATAAAATGTAAAAGAAGATATATAAGAATAGATGCACAATCCAGATATATACATTTTAGACCGCCCAAAATTAATGTTTTTACTAGAAGAATATGAAGAGAAAGTAAACAAAGTTGTTCGAATTGAAAATTGCTGTTACCAGCCTAATATTTATATATGGTAAACTCTACTTTGTAATTTATTGTAACATAATTTATGGTAAAATATCTTCATGTTGAGACATGCTATTATTGAATAATAAAGAAGTTTATACGTCATAGATTTATATGAATATATTATTTGTATTTATAAAAATAATCTTTGCTTTATGCATACAGCCAGGTAAAATATACGGCGAGAGGTTATGTGCTGGCCACATCAGATTTTTTGATATATATAACACACATTTTTAAACAAAAATCGCGAAATACGGGCTGAAGATATGTAATATTTCAATTGCTCGTAGGAAAATTATTATGTCTGACAACAAATCATATCGTTTTTCTCTACGAACAAAATCCAAAACCCTACAGTTATAGTATCACGAGCAGTAGGTAATAGGTTATTTAAAATAAATTAAAATGTACCATTTTGATTGAAATTGAAATTTCGATACACTTGAACAAAAATAAAAATCTGATGTGGCCAGCACATAACCTCTCGCCGTATATTTTACCTCTCTGTATGCATAAAGCAAAGATTATTTTTATAAATACAAATAATATATTCATATAAATCTATGACGTATAAACTTCTTTATTATTCAATAATAGCATGTCTCAACATAAAGATATTTTACCATAAATTATGTTACAATAAATTACAAAGTAGAGTTTACCATATATAAATATTAGGCTGGTAACAGCAATTTTCAATTCGAACAACTTTGTTTACTTTCTCTTCATATTCTTCTAGTAAAAACATTAATTTTGGGCGGTCTAAAATGTATATATCTGGATTGTGCATCTATTCTTATATATCTTCTTTTACATTTTATTTTTTCATACTTGTTATATCTAAATAACACTAATTCCTTTTAATAAAGTGACGGATAGATTGCACTCCGATTATTCTTATATCGATGTGTAATTTTGTCAATATTAACAACTTACTTGAGAAGAATTTGATAGCTTTTTCGCAATTCAAAGTTACTCTAGTCTACAGTACTGGTGTACATTGTCCCATAATGTTTGAAACAAATTTAAGTCCTTCAACCTAGACTTGTCATCTCCATAATAGTCACAGATCAAGAATTAAGGGATTCTCCAAATACATTTTTCTTTCATTACTCATTATTTCTGACACTGACATTTATCTGTCAGTTACAAATAATTTAAATTTGCAACTATTTTTCATGGCATCTTTTCGGTTGTAAAATTAATTACAACATTATTTTATATATTATATTCCTTTTATCTCTAAATCTATAAAATATGTATAAAAATATTTAAATGTATCAGAAAGAGAATTTATTTTTCTTTAATATTATCAAGAAAAATTTTCAAAAAATAATATTTAGAAGATTTTTTTTCAAGAATCTTCTACTTCCGGTTGTCCAATTGTTACCAAAACCTTTTCAGATCTTCCCATGAATGTCCGATTGGGAAATACGTTGTTAAACAAATTTTAAGTCATATAGTTTTTGAGTAACCGTCCTTCCAACATCCCACACACACACATCCACACACACACACACACACACACACACACACACACACACACACACACACACACACACACAGACATCATCGTAAAAATGTTAAAATCGGATTGTAGGGACCTTAAAAAGTGCTTATTCAATAAAATCTGGATATGCGATTTTTAGCATGAATCCAATACCTCTCTTAGCGAGAGGTAAAAAAATGTGTAAATTACATTTAAAGTTTGTATCGCATGGAAATGGTCTACATAATGGCGCGGCAGAATGACGTCAGCATTTGATATTACTATGATGAAACGCCGCTAAATAGCGAATCAGTAGTAACAAAACAATATTTTGTACGAGTAGTACTCATTTTAAAATTTTACAATTACAAATACTCGCCTATCGTTCAAGCGTGTTGCATATATTTTAAGCCGGCGTGGTGGTCTTGTGGCTATGCTGCTCGACCGGCATCACTATTGTCGTAGGATCGATCCCGCATCGTTCTAGACTTTATATGCTATGAATACCACTCGGTCAGGAGGGTTTTTCTCCGGATACTCCGGTTTCCCTCTGTCGGTAGGTACACAAGCATCCAACACGGTTCGTTGCTGTAGGGCGCTATTTCACCACTCGGGCAGAGCCATCTCTGTTCACTAAGTGAAAGCTCGAATGCATCAATAACCAAGAATACAAGACCCCTGTCTAATTCTCAACCATCATTACACTGAACAAACAATTACACTGACACACACACAACACCCTGAAGAGGAGATTAGTATCTCCTATACCGGGGCACCACAACATTTATTTATTTATTTATATATTTTACTATTTTTCACAAAATTTTAGTACATTTAATATATTCATACAGAAGGATATAAATAATAATAAATTGTACAACAACAGCACAAGGGTTCGTCGTCTGCCCTCATGTATAATGACCAACTTGGATAAAATAAAAATCTGTTGTGGCCAGCACAATACCTCTCGCTACTTCCGTTTTTGGTTACATTAAATAAAGGACGCGAGCAGTCATGTGACATTGTTGGCCTTGACAAGCAGATTAAGTATGTACATAGATGTCAAATGTCAGAATTTTTCATTCATAATATCAAGATTTTCTAAATTCACATAGTTAATTTGTCACCAGGAGTGTGGAATTTACTTGTCGAGGAATATAAACCACATGGATATGGAAAAATCACTAAATTTAGAATGAAAAATTATATTTGACATTTATGTACATAATTATTATAGCGATCATTCTGACATGGGCCCCTATATCAGCATATAAAGGCCAACAAAGTGATATGACTGTTCGCGCCTTATTGTATTTAACATCTCTTGTATACCTACACTCTATATCAAAAATTATACTAACATCTATTCTTTATATTTAGATTTTTAAATTTTAAATTCATTCTATGAATAAATTTTGTCCTCTTTTAATTTGTCGAAATGTTTCCAATTCATTGACAGTATTTTTGAAGGGTATATTACAATATACCTATAATTTTAAATATTTATCTATTAATATAATATTTAACTATTAATATAATAATTTAATGTATGTACTTCCCAGAAAAAATCTTCAGTAATGTCTCTGGATTTTTGACACTGACATTTATCTGTCAGTTACAAACATTTTAATATTTCAATTGGTTTGCATGACATTTGGGCTGTGAGTTTTATTACAACAGATTATTATGTACCTTATATTTCTTTATCTCTAAATCTATAAAAGATATAATAAAATATTTATATGTATCAGATAGAGAATTTACTCATTTTTAATGAGCAAGAAAAAAAATTTTCAAAAAATAATGTTTAGAAGTTTTTTTTAAGAATCGGCTAGTTCCGGTTGTCCAATTATTACCGAAACCTTTTCATCTCTTCCCAGTAATGTTCGATTATTAAGTATTATAGTTCCAGCCAATTCACACACATACATCATCTCTTAGCGAGAGGTAAAAACAAAATTGATATAAAAATATACCTTATAATATTGAAGCAAATTTCGATTTTGATGTAAACGATCCTCGTACAATTTTGTTATATTTTACATCATAGTAATATGTTTTTATTTTTATTTTAGCTGTAGTTCACTTAATAGTTGGTGGTCTACCTGATGAGTATTACATGAACATAGATCATCCATTTATTTATTATCTACACACTCCAACACTGCGTGGACCAATCATATTTATTGGAAGAATTACATTACCGCCATCTGTTTAATATCCAAATGTTTCAAGAGAAGAACCGAAATAATTTTCACTTAAGTCATTATTATGCATAACATTTATATAATAGATATTTATACACTAAATGAGTTAAAATAATGTTTATTCATGACTATTTCATTCATAAATTTATAAACCAATCCAAATAGAGGATTCCACCTACTTACGAAATTTTATTTCGACAAAACAGCGTCACAAACTTTTTTTTCGTATCCTTCGAGCCAATAAGTAAGTGTGTTTTGATAAGCGAATTTTTTTGACGTTTTAAAAATACCTTGAAACATATTGTATATATGCCTGTCGAAATGCGTATATTTTCAGTTTTTATTAAAAATGAGTCGATTCGGACAGAAATCTGTTCAGAACATTGAAAAACAATTTGAAGTATAACATCTAAAAACCCAATAAAAATTATAGATTAATACTTGATTTTTATTTTGGAAATAGTCATCCGAATACCATTCGTGGTTAAATTTTATTCTAGAAAAAAATTCCTATAGCTTTACTCGAGCTTGTTGCAAATTTATCTCGTGACATTGATCAAAAATCACTTGCTTGACAGCTTGTGATTTTTTTGTCAATGCCACTCGATAAAATGCTAGGAAACCAGCTCTCGTAGCCATCGGAATATTTTGCCGGCAAAAATTTACCACTTATGATATATATGAAAAAGAAGTTTAAGCCACGTGCTCGTAGGGCGAGTGGGTTAAAATTCTTTGAGTGAATAAACATTTTAACTCACGTGGTTTATGAAATATTTTATTCAATTTTGACGAAATAATAAGAAAAACCATTATAATATTTAATTTTGATAAAATAAAAAAAAAAAAAAATTAGTAGGTTGTGCATGACAATCGTTGATATACGTCAAGTCATTTATTTATAAATTATAAAAAAATAATTCTGTCATTTGTATCGTGAAAAATAATGAAAATGGCTGATCTGTCTGATAAAGATTGTTATTTTAAGTACATTACTTGTTGCAGACTGAGTTAAAATTCTGTGAGAGTGACTTATTTTTTTTCTAATTCACTAGTAAATAAACAATTACTTACTGTTGTTGCTTTGGAGTTAATAATGACAGCTTAAAACGTCAAAATTGAATAAAATATTTTAATAGGTCTATTCTAATTCATAGCTAATAAATGAATTAATGTGATTTTTTTACAATTGTCACATATAAACTAAATGTACAAACAAAGATGTAAAAATAAAATAATTTCTGGGCAAGGGCGCATTTGCAATTGGTACTTGTATACACCGATTACGATCACTTGAGCTTCACGTTATACATATACCGGGTGAATACTTGAAACCCGAACATAGCCCGTCAACATGAGAAAATCGTTTTTCTCAGACTGTTGCTCGCCGTTTCAACTGATAACAATGGTTGTGGTATCAATAGAAAGATAAAAAATTCTGCATCAACTGATATACATGTAATTTGTAATATTTTAGACTCATAAATTAATTATTAAATTTATTCAATTTCTTATTAATATCGATAGTCATGATAGCATTTGAACAAAATGACACACAAATGTTTGACATTTCGTGTGTCAGGATTTGTACAATTTTTATTATTTAATATTTTATTAATTTATTTTATTTCTAGCCATTTCTAATTTGTTACAAAATGTTAAAAAGAAATTAAAATAAAATTACCTATCTACTGAAATCTGACAGATAAAATGTCATGCATTTGTTTGTTATTTTGTTCAAATGCCATCATGGCTATCGACGTTAATAAGAAATAAAATAAATTTAATAATTTAGTTATGGGTCTAAAATATTACAAATTTACATGTATTTGATTTTTTCGTGTCAACGGGCTAAGTTCGGGTTTCAAGTATTCACGTCATTTATATTATATATATGACGTGAAGCTCAAGTGAGAAAAATCGATGTCCTATCATTGTGCTTGAGCCATTTGTGACGAATACAGCGACCAGGAGATCCTCAAGATCCTTTAGGGTTGACTGATCGCCAACTTGTGCTAGTAAATTTAGGGTTACTCAGGGTGCACCACGAGGACGCGAACTAGCTATACACTCGAATTATGGGAAAAAAATATGACTAAACAAAAGCAAAATATAAAAATATATACAAATACAAAAATTACAGTTCGGGGGATATTTTCTATTATGCACTTAATGAAATATATGCAGTAGCATTTTATGTTTATATCGTCTTTAGTTAGTAAACATAGTATATAATAATGTAGTGATATTTTTTTTATATTTTTCAGTGATTTTTCGCAATGGCACTCTTCTAGTTGATCCTTCAATAACTACAGAGTTCATTGTTAATCATTCATTTATTTACTATCTTCATAGTATAAACAGGCATGATTTAATGTTTGTTGGACGTGTCAATAAACTTTAAAGATTAGGATTAGACTGTAATGGTGTTTGAAATATGTACCTATATGCAATATATTGTAATCAATAAAGCAATTTTTAGAAGAAAAATGATGTATTATTAAAATATTTTAACAAAACAAAATAAGGAAAAATATGGTTTTATGAATAACAATAAAATATAAATTTAAAAACGTCCTACTATTATTGTATCACTTATAGCCAATTGCACCAACAAAGCTTAAATTTGAAGCTAGGCTTAAACAAAAAAAAATGCAAATCGAAATTTTGACCGTAATATATTATAATTCATTTGACATTTCATTTCGATGCAATATTGTCAATTTAAGCCAAGTTTACGTTGGTGCAACTGGCCATTACTTACATAAATATTGTATCATTCATATACCTCCATACACTCTGTATATCTCCAAGTTGATCCCCACGTCATTAATTTCTGATGCAAGAATTGCTAAACTTTTATCTAGCATCTTTGTCGTACACACATGACATATATGAGACTTTTATTCGCTATCTCATTATCGTTGGTGTTTCGAAGGGGTATACGCTATCTCCGTCCAATCGACGGCAAAAAATGAAAAAAGAAACTGCATTTGTAACCGCGGTAACAAAAAAATGTATTTTTCAAATATTTGACTAATTTAAATATTCATGTCATTCTGTCAATCATGTAATAAAGATGATTTTTTGATTTTGGCGCCAATAATTTGTGTTTCGTTGTGTGTTGGTAGTTTTGTTAATTCTTGGTATTATATTGTGCATTTTCTTATTGCAAAGATGGTGTTTCTAAGATTGCGGACAATTTGGACAAGATAAAGAGGTATCTATTCCATCCATTATACTTACATCGTATTTATTCACTTCGTTTGGTATTGGTAAATAACTATTTATACTTCGAATTTTGATGAATAACAAAACTGATACAATATATGTTATATTTATTATAATATTGTCAGTTTTGACATTACATCATAATTATTCAATTGATTTATTATTGCGAAATAAATGTCTTATTTCGAATTTTGAAGAATAATAATATTCACACGGTATAAGTTATACTGTATATTGTCAGTTTTCAATTTTGATTTATATGAATACTACGGAAATCAGACGATTTCGCCCGATTTCACCCGACAACATGACGTCATCAATTCCCTCCCACCTCTGGCGATTTGAATCATATGATCATATGATGACTTGGGGATCAAGAAGAATCTGAAAATTTGTTCAAAATTAATAATTAAAACATTTAAATTTATCATTCATTTAGAATAAATGTAAATTTTCATCTTGTGACATGAGACCATCCAGTTCACAAATTAAATCATGAACGACACCTTGCTCAGTTTAAATATCTTTATAAATATTTTTTCCGATATTTAGCATGAATTACTAATATATTCTTACTACCAACGGTTCGGTGCACCCTTGCACCTTCTTCAGGGTAGTAATTTTACAAATTGTTACAATTCATATACACAAAATACATTCGTACAAAACATTCATGTAAATTATTAAAAATCGTACCAAAAAATTCAAAGAGCATACACAACATCCATTTGCTCTTTGAATTTTTTGGTACGATTCTTGCTGCAAGCTTACCATTGAAACTAAAAAAGAAAATTTTATTAATTGACAAATTCAGTGTCAAGTACAATTTGCATAGTTCGTGAAATAATTGTACTGGAAATATTTAATCTTTTGCAAGACAGTACTTTATCTGTGAGTAATTTATATAAAATACATACAATTGACGGAAGGTCATGTGTTGGCTACATCAAATGTTTTTATTTAGACGAATAACAGTGTGACGTGAGTCTCATCTTTGTGATCGGTATTCGAACTTGGGTTTTATTCCATTTATTTCCACCATATTGGTAGACATTTTGATCTATTTCTATGAAATGATGTATGCAGTGTTGCTCGTCTATCTCTTCAACATTTCAACTATAGTGATATGTGTTATGTGTTTTACAGGGATTTTTACCTTTCAAATGTTGGGCGGTGATCCAACAATAAATGCATGGTTCATTGCTGATCATCCATTTATTTATTATCTTCATAGTGTAAAAAGTAGAGATTTAATCTTCGTTGGACGTGTCAATAAATTTTAAAATGTTTATATATATTTGTACGAATTGTAAGGAATCATATTTTTTTTATAATGAATAAAATAAAGTTCACAGCAAATTTATAAGTGAGTTTTTGAAGTGATTGAGGTTTGGAGGATTGGAAAATAATCAGACTAGCTGTCGTAATTAAATTGACTGACTAATTCCAAACCCTGAAGAAGATTATTTTGATAATCGAAACGTCGGCAAGAGATTAAACAACTTAATTACGATTGCTATTCGGATTATTTTCCAACCCTCCAAATTTAAATATAATTCTGTAGTCCAAAATATATATTGACAAAGATAAAAGATAAGTTAAACCGAAATTTCCTGGGAAAGAAATTTTTAGAAATATCACAAAACAATACAATAACGAACAATTTGGTTTGTAAACAATTTATGATCAAAAACTTAATTGAAATTTTATTTATGAATCGTGTTTTTTGTTACTGTTTTCAAGATATTTCTTTCCATAACATTTTGAATTTTACATATATTATAATAAAATGTTATATTCTCACTTGAGTGGCGTTTTCCTCTAAAAACAGTCGTGCGAAAATTATACAGGATGAGTTTGGGAAGACCTCCCCCCCTTTATTTTTTTTATTATAAGTAATAGAATAAAATTTATTTTACTAAAATATAAACCGCCATTTTTTCTCTTTTCAACAATGTATTAGTTCTTGAGAAAAATAAGATAATTGAGATATATGAGAAATAATTTTTATTCAAATATTCTAGGTGACTATGTAAAAATAAATAATAACTAAATAGATAAATAAGTAAATAATAAGTAAGTAATAATAAATAAGTAACAAACAAATGTATAGTTTGTTGATAATAACATTGTTACATTTTGTTCATTTTCACATAACCATCTATTATATTTGAATAAAAATTATTTTTCATAAATCTTATTTATCTCGATTTTTTTCAAATACATTAATAAAAACTAAAACATCAAGTTAATAGTCGTATCTTGTAAACATGAAAAATATTTTTTCTGCTCCTGCTTTGAAAATACAATTTTTCTACTCCTGCTCTAAAAATACAAAGTTCTGGTTTTTCTGGAGTAAAAAAAATAGTGTATAACAGGTGTAGAAAGATCTTTGTCGCTTCGCTCAGGCTGCAACTTTCCTTTTGGTTCGACAAAGAAACACTTTCAGCACTTGGTATACAATAGTTATTTGTATACCAAGTGTTTCTTTGTCGAACAGAAACGAAATTTGCAGCCTGAAAGAAGCGAAGGTTGCAATAGTTTGTGTTATACACACTATTTTTTCTACTCCTGCAAGATGAAACAAATAAGGAAATAAACAATATTTTTTTTAATAATTTGACATTTATTGTTAATTTCTATATTTGCGATGCGTATCTATGACAACAAACATTTACGGCCGAATTCACCATTAATCGTTTGATTAATAATCACCTGATTAAGGAATCAAGCTGATCTGTAGATCAACGTATGCTCTAATTCACCAACTCATATTCAAATCATATTCAACAGATTCACAGTTTTGTTTTGGTTCTGACAGTTAATGACACCGTCATGCAATTTTATTCGTGGTAATTGTACTTTTCGTTAAAAAAAGTATTAATATGTATTTTTAATTTATTTATAAAATATATTTTATAATTTTCCTATAATAACATTATATTTTTATTTTGATATACAAGTACCAATGAAAGAATGTTTTTAAATATAGTGAAAATCAAAGATATAAAAGTATATTATGAAAATAATAAAACCAATGCAGTTTTAAATAAAGATAAAGAAGAAGCATGAGACAAAGTTATAAATGAGTACAACAGCCAGAATCCTGACATAGCTATAAATGTTAAAATTAGGATTCAAAGATGTGATCAGTCCTTGATTCATGGTATATGACGTATCTGTTGATCATTGAATTTGATCAGTAGATTAGCTTGATTTTTAATGATGAATTGGATTGACTCAGAATCAGCGTTGATCTGTGGATCAACTTATGATTAAGGAATGGTAAATTAGGCCGTTAGTACAATATTTATAAGTAAAATTCGTTGCTAGGATAACGAAACGTGATGCAAAGTTTTGTACTAGTGTTGCAGAGTCGCTCTCAGCATGAAAATGTATTTTCAGAGCAGGAGTATAATAATAACTATTGTTTCTCGCTCCCCCAAAAATATTAATTTTACGTTGAGAGTGTAAATGTTTATTTTTCATAGCACTCGTAGAAAAATAATATTAAAATAGTATTAGTTGTATAATTTGCTATAGGATTTTTAATCGATATTATTTAAGAACAAAATTTCTAAACTAATTTTCTCGCTTATCAAATAATTATGTATTAATTAGAATATGGGATAGATTTTTTTTTTGTTAATACGTATATTTGCATGCGGAAACAAAAATAATAATACTTATATTAAATAATATATAATAACAATTAATGTACTTGGGTTGTTTGGTATTATAATATATGATTTTTTTGTCAGCAGTCTATATTCCCGTACTGAGTGCTGGAGCCGTGCACGAGTATAAACTGCCTATGATCCTTAATCATCCATTTATATATTACGTTCACATTGTACGCAATGCAGAATATGATAATCCACATCGTCGAATTCCGGGACTGCGTAAACCAGACAGTCTTGAAGAAATTGTTTTTATTGGACGCCATTCGGGATATTAATACAATTTTTTTTTATTAAGTAAACTGAAAGTTTATTAAAATTAAGATAATATGTATTGATACAATGATAATGAATGTATATTTAAAATTTCGAAAATCTTAGAACCAGTGAAAGACACTTTTAGATACGTAAAATATTATAGTTAAACGTAATTATCATTTTTCGCAGTAAATTATTGTAATAGGGTGATTGCACATTTTTTCATTATTATTTTATGTGATAGATTATACAAATTAATTCATAATACACTGAAAAAAATATTTTTTTGTTCATATTTTTTTAAATATTAAATTAAAAAGAAACGCGCTAAAAACTCTAGACAAAAAGTACCCCCTCCCACTCTTATGACGTAGGAAGGCATCTATTCCTATTGGCTGCCTGAACACAAGCAACCTTTCTTGTTCATCGCGTGCAAATGCGTGTCTCTGTATCTCCGTCG
This sequence comes from Harpalus rufipes, assembly GCA_951394225.1. Taxonomy (NCBI): domain Eukaryota; kingdom Metazoa; phylum Arthropoda; class Insecta; order Coleoptera; family Carabidae; genus Harpalus; species Harpalus rufipes. The sequence continues at coordinate 16,251,064 of OX596283.1, read as the reverse complement.
CTTGTAAACAAAACTTCACATGTGTTTTTGTGTTTGATATTTGAACCTGTTTGCTTCGATGCGCTGCCGCGAATACCTTCTGACGTTTTTAATTACGTAATATATTTGAAAATCTGCACATTTTTTAACAATTAATTATTCATAACTTATAGGAATTAATATAATTTTTTTCCAATAAATAATGTTTAAATAAGCAAAATTACGAAGTGATATTAATTTATTAACAGAATTTTTTCCGATAATTTGTATTCCTTCAGAAAACTCCTCAAGGTATATGAATAATATGTAAATTTAGGTTTATTTAGTTTTATAATTTTCAGTGAATTTGTGATAAAAAATCAAGAGATTTTATTTTTATTACCTACTGCCCTTGAAAAATCAAACTTATGTACATGATAATATTGTACTACCATTATTGAAGACATGAAAATTACGAACATTAATACTCGTATTATGTACAAAAGACTGGAATCTATTTACTATTGAATTTCGAAATTGCATATTAAGCAACACTTGACATGAATTACGCTTTTGCGTACTTGGCTCACCCAAATCAAATGTGTAGTTGATCCAGATAGAATACATAATGGCATGAAGGCATATATATTTATACAGTAAAATTTTTGAAAGATGTCCGATCAAGGTCATCTGTATCATGAACGAATTAACAAATTGGCATACATTTATCTCTTTCCTTTGCAAAGGCTATAAGCATGTGCGATAAGGATAAATATAACACGCTTGTCTTTCAAAAATTCATACGATTCGTAGATTACCTTGATCGGACATCTTTCAAAATTTTTACTGTAGGTACATTGTTTCATGTTGTATCTAGTTACTTTTTCTTAATAAAAACATTACAATGAAATAACATAAATAAGCATTTGTTTAATTATTAATTATTCTGATGATATGAACACTCGACTATAATGAACTATTTTCCTTGGTCCCCTGAAGTCCATTATATGTGGATTCTACTGTATTTTGAAACATGAATTGTGAAAATTGTTCGATATATTGTCCGGAGTTAAGCGCTCACAAAATTTAATCTTAAATATTATTATCTTCTGCAAACATTACAAAAGTATAATATGTAAAAGATCATACTTGTTAATTAATATGTATTTAATTAACCTGTTTTTTTTTATAGATTAGATTAGATTTATTGTTTCAAGAAATATCTCATACAATGAGGTTGGATTTACAAAATTACAATAAAGTGAAAATCGTTCAACAAATATATAAAATACAACATTGGAATATTTAATATTTTTTTTATATTAGTTTAATAGTTAGCTACCTAGCAAGTATCGATTACTGTGTTCTGTACATGTATAAATTTTTATTCATTCGTTTCTGCAGAAGCTCTGTAATAACTTTAATAAACAATAAACATGAATGATTATTTTCACTATTTTTTTCATGTCTCACTCTTTTTATGTTTTGGTGCAGGAATACTTTGCGTTAAGGTTTGGGGGCCATCTTCATATTATATTTTCATAACAACTTAATAAATTTACTTTTTTGTCCAAGTGATCGGTTTTGGAGGTGCAGCTAATCCATCTAGGCCTTCACTTTTTATAGCTGATCACCCATTTATCTACATTCTGCATAGCATACAAGATAACAATATTCTTTTCATTGGTTGCTGCAAACAGATTAACTAATTTTCCAAATGATTGTAATACTTAAATGAAACTACTTACATATTTACTTAGTACAATAATCTATGAATATTCTAATGTTATATTGTTATACATGACATGTAAACATTCTTATAAAAAAATAAATGTGCTTGTAATAATATTACATTTTATTTTTTCTTATACTTTTCCCAATGAAACAAAATAGTATGATATCGATTTGATAGTACGAAAGGGAATATTATTAATAAATAAATGTTATGAATGAAAATCGTAGAAAATTATTAATATATCATTATGAATGAATATATCTATCCAACGTAATACAATGGTATCTCTACATACGAACTTAATTCCGAAAAGCTAAAGAAGAAGTCAGTGTCAACTGCAATTTGCATAGTTTGTTTATAAAATATTTACAACCTTTTACAAGAAAATTTATGTATGGAATTTTTCACAGGATTGACGGATTACTGAAATTATATTTTTTATAGTAAAATATTTACATCAAACAGTTAAAAATTCTTTTAAATTAAAATTTAAAGTACAGTAAAATTTTTGAAAGATGTCCGATCAAGGTCATCTGTATCATGAACGAATTAACAAATTGGCATACATTTATCTCTCTCCTTTGTAGTCTATAAGCGTGTGCGATAAGGACGGATATAACACGTTTGTCTTTCAAAAATTCATATGGTTTCGACTAAGTTAGGACATTCCACTTTAAAACGATGCTCGTTGTTGATAATACTTTCGCTGTAACGTAAGTTTATTTATTAATCCAGATACATTACCTTGATTCATAGACGTACGAATAATGTTATTTTCTGTCACTGACACTGACGTTGTGTCAGTATCATATTTTTAACATATTTGGTTATACATTTGCTTAAAAACTTACTAGTTGATTTATTTTTGAATTTTGAATACTTTTATTGTAACATATATTTTTATAATAATAAAATAACAGTAGTATCTTATGTACCCTCATAAAAACTAAGCAAACGGCACCACTGAGTTTGTCAGAATGGGCGGAGCAAAAATCTGAATTCATACAATTCCTAGATTACTTTATTCGGACATCTTTCAAAATTTTTCCTGTATTTATTTGTAGGTTCATAACATAATAAATATAAATTTTAACTCTAACCTAACTTGTAACTGTTGTCAAAATATCAAATGTCAAAATAAATTTAATTTTAAATGATATTTGAATATGCGAAATAGGAAAATAGTGTAAAAAACGTATTGTATTACAATGTCCATTTGTAATACTCGTACTCGTATTACAATAAGGTTCATTGTAATACTTGTCTTTCATTATAATATTGTGTGATTAATAGTTTTCATTATTATAATCAAATTTTATTTATTGTAATTAAAACTTCAATACCCGCATTCGGTCTCAGGGACAAATGAGTTAAAATATACATTATTTCTATAATTATATTTATAATATAATGAATTTATTAATAATTTATAAAAACTCAAACAATTTTTTTAATTAATTTATAATCCTTTAACTATTACTAGGGCATCTTTTGTTGATGAGGCCTTATACCTTTGTTTTAGTCAAATGGTCTATCTGACCGGCGCGTGTATTTGTATATGCATCAGGTTACTGCAGTCTTGTCGCTTGCCTTGATATATAAATACAAAATGTACATATTGCTATTGTCTGCAGAAAAAAAAAACATAAAGTTTCTGCTCCAGAAATTATATTTCACTGTTTCGTTTGACTATTATTCAATGTAAATTACATAACTTTGAAAATTTTACTTTGTTAACATATTTAATTATAACATTGTTTTAAATATTTCAATATTTTGTGCTTATACAGACATAGATATCTATGTTCCTTTATGTTATTGCAATATTTTATAACATATTTGTTTGAAAATGGATGAAGGTGTTTGAAATATTTAATTTAACTAGCATTAGCCTAAAGACGGTATGCGACCCTCTGGAATAAGAACAAAAAAGATTTTTAATGAAGGCAAAAGAGCTTAATAAACAATTCCATGGCTTCTGCAATGCCAATTGCTTCAGCTCCAGACCTAATTGCCACTGATGATTGATATTTTTAAAACATGGCAAGAAATAAAAAACGAACGCTGTTAAATTGTATATGTGCGACATTATTAAAAAATAATTTATTTTTATTTTTCAAGTAAAAACAGTACAGTTCCTATATATTTCTTGGTGATGGTTTCAAAAATTCATACACTATTTTATTTTTAATGTGTGACAAGCACAATTGTTTGGTTTTGGAATACAAAAATACATTCTGGTGACGGTCCTTCAAACTTTGAAATTTGTTTTCATACTTATAATAAATGTAAAAGTTATATAAATTTGAAAGTTTGATATTTGATCTAAATAAAACAATTATAAAACTTATTCGCTCTGTCCTTTGTTAAGTATATTAATCGTTTTCATTTTCCTAAAAAATGTGGACGTATTTTTGAAAAACATATTTTAAGAATTTTAGTGCATGTTTTTCCTTTAATATATGTACTAATAAATCTTATTTTAAATTATTAGTATCATTTTGGTAAAATTTTATCGAAAATAGGTTTATATTTTGTCATTTACTCTAGTTTTTTGAGTAATTTTCATATAATACAGGGTGCGGCAGAGAAAGCTCTCCAATTTGCCGTTGTTTCCGTTGTGGGTGTGACGTTGTGACTTGTGACGAACGATATGCGCCATGAGTTGCGACTGAATACAATGATTAAAAACTGTTGAATAAATTGACAGATATACCAGAAGATGAAACTACACACAAATCGGAGAAAATAAAAGATAGAATATAATACCTAAACTAAGGTAACATAAAAATCATGCATCAATTGTTTATGTTACAACAGGTTGGACTGTTGGATAATCAAAAAATGTTTGTAGCTGCATTTTCAAGGATGTAACTGTTGTTCTTTCAATATCCTCCAAATTGTCATATGTGACGATTTGGAAAACGTTCCAAATTTGATTGGCTTGGGCAGCGTTTCCCTGAGCTTAACCATGAGCCAGCACAATGTCTGTATACTCGCTATCCGTAAAGGAAGGCAATTTTACTGATTATAACTTTTCTAATAATTATTAATCGATTTATTTGTCAAAATATATTTGAAAAAACTCACATATGTCAAAAACAATTGTTTCATTGTTCTTGCTACTAAAGAAAATGCCTAAATGAGGGGGGGGATGGTAAAAATTCTAAAGAAAAATGAAATTTCGAAAAAAAGTTATTAAGAAATATTGTTGCTCTCGACGAGTCCTATCACTGGTTAAATTTAATGTACTTATTTATGTTATACCCTGTATATATAGTCTCTATTGTACCCTAAGAATGTTGAGTTTTTTCCATATTATTAGTTTTCCACAAAGTTTTTCCATGCTAACTTGCCAGATGGTGTGCTTGTCTGTTTGTCGTCTTTTTCTTTTTTTAATATATTTTCTATTGTGTGATCCCATTTCATTTGTTGACTTGACTTCAAGCAGATTTCTAGTTTCTTCGTTTCTCACTCTATCCAGCTTTGTTGTTCCTGCTATTGGCCTCAAGCATTTCATTTCAATAGCTTGTATTTTACTGTCTTGTCTTTGATTATATTATATAAATATTAAATTACATATTCATATACAACCTTTAATGACATACAAAATGTAGAACAAAGTAAGAGAGAAAATAGAGGTTGAACTTAACATTCAGGGAGGGACAAGTGACCTTCCTGCCCCCCCCCCCCCAACGGCTCTCATGTGAGTCAGCGTTTTCAAAATACGTCTCAAACACGAATGCACCTATCACTACAACCAGCGCCTGAGCAGTAGCGGCGAAAAATTGGGGAGCTATATCTGCCCCACTCTGTAAGATGATTTTTACGTGTTTTTCTACTTTAATAACATTTAATTTATTTTGTATTATAAAACATCAAAAAATTTGAAATTAGAAACCATGTCCATTTTTTAATATTAAAAACATAAAGAGGTATTTTAAGGACATAGCGAAACATTTATATTTTTTATGCTCCTCTATATTAAGTTTTTGTTGAGACAGTGAATATAGCACCCAGAATATCCAGGTTACCTGTCGATTTCGAAGCAACCTCACCATTTACATATTATATCCACAGAGAAATTGCAAACACGAATGAAATTATATTCATAGGAAGGTATGTATTACCTAGTATATAAAATCGCTAGTCATGTACAATTTGGACAGTATTGTAACTTTGTAACAGTATTATAAGTTATAAGATGTAGATTTCAACTATCAACTATACCTCGCTAAGTTTTGAATACTCGTAAATTTGTACAATAAAACGCAGTATTGGTATATAATATTTAATTAATGATGAATGACTGAAAAAATTGTAATTAATGAGTAATCAAATAAGCATTGTCCAAATAGAAGTAATTTAAATAGTAGGTACTACAATATAATTTAAGTATGAAATTATGTTGATCAAAATAGAAAATATGAAAACAGTAGGTACATAAAATTCAGGGATACTATAAGATAAATTTAAATTATAATTATTATGTTAGAACTTCAATTATTCGACGAAAAATCATGGAACCAAGGCCATGACAATTATTTGTGAGAAAAATTTGCCATTTAACTTTTGTTAACTTAAATACATACTTACATATTTACTAACGATGGCAACTGAATTAAGTTGCTTTGCATGTTAAAACTACATATTATTCCAATTTATTATGTATTATCCATATTTTCTTCTCCAAAATCTTACCGTTATTTTATTTTGTAATAGTGACGTTAATTTCTTTTCAAATACAAACATACAGGGTATATCAAGATAATCGAACAGTGCCTTTTATTCATGTATATGAAAAGTTACATAAAAAGTTGTTATAATATTTTGTAAGGCATAGAGGGGGACACATTTTGACATAACCATTATCATTTTAAAGTCATTGGTACTCAACTTATGGATCAATGTTACATTTTTTTAAATAGCATTATATTTTTTTATTAATTCATTAAATAGCGATTTTTTTTCTGAATTCAACAGTATAATAATATCATACACTTACATTGCGCAAAATTCGATAAAAACTAATTCAAAGTCAGTATTTCATTCCTATTGTAATTTTTTTTAAGTAGGTTGTGCAAACATTTAATCATTAAAACAAAAGAAAATTATGTCATTTTCGTATTTTATTGTTATCCATTATTATAATTAAGGTAATTTTCGATACCTTTGTAATAATTACTTTAATAATGGCAACAGATTCAACGAATACTGATTTGATTTATTGATCAAAATGCATTTCTAGCATGCATTTTTTTAAAAAAAGTTGTCCTAATTACGCAAGACTAAATAGTAATTACGCGAAATAAAAAAATAACGATATTTGGAACATTTCGAAAAAATAATATAATACGTAACAATGACATACACAAATGACAGATAGTTTTCTTTTGTTTTATAGTGAATGTTTGCTTAGCCTACTTAAAAAAATTAAAATACCAACTTTGAATTGATTTTTATCAAATTTTTCGCAATGTAAGTGTATAATATTATTATATTGTTGAATTCAGAAGAAAATTCGCTATTTAATGAGTTAATAAAAAATATATGGTGCCATAAAAAAATATAACATTGATCCATAAGTTGAGTACCACTGGCTCTAAAATAATAATAGTTATGCCAAAATATGTCCCCCTCTATGCCTTCTTTTATATATAGGTTTTTTTTAAATATAGGTTTATTTCTCTATGTTTTGGAAATAATGACTGATGGTTATTAGAATTTTACCATATAGGGTAACGTATAATTGAAGTTCTGTATGTATATAAAGATGAATACATATCATTTCGCATAACATTATTGCAATATTTAAGACTAAAATATTTGAACCAAATATAGTTAATAGTTTTCCATCAGCTGGTCTGGTGTTATCAATAAAATGTTTAGTATATATTATATAATTTATTGTAAATTATAGTAAAGATTTAATAATAAGACATATCTGGTAGGATGTATTTATTATTAATTAATAAACTGACCAATATTTCTGTATTTATTTTGTACTTAAAAAAAATAAGATGTATTTTCTTCCCATACAGCAAATATTCTAACAGGAGCACCAGTGCCTTCGCCTATTTTCATCGGTGCCACAATCAGTGTGAAGTTGCGAACTGCAATAAGAAAATTCTATGTAAGTATAGCGTCCTAAAGAAGTAATAATGAGATTGACGTCATTTTTTTGTGTCTATAATACTGTAATATGTACGTACATGAATACATGTAAGTAACGAAAGTATCATCATAAAATTTTATTAACAAATCTTTTATGCCGACTATTTATATGTTTGATTGTTTTTGATGACGTCACTTTCAATATTAATTTAGAATACTACAGATTTAGATATAAGGTCTGTACAGTATTTATACAATCAATTTAATTACATTATCAAAAAGTGTTTTAACCGTAGAAATAGGCCGTAGGGTCCAGGAAATATTTTATTAAACGAAGAAAGAATTTGTGAAAAATTCATGGACCTGGCAGGAATATGAACCTTGGACCGTCTCATATTTAGTGAGACGCTCTAACCAACTGAGCCACAAGATCCCTTCTCATTGAAGTCAATGAATCTTTCACAAATCGTTTTACAAATTTCATAGGCGAGTACACTATTCTATTGAAGGTAGACGAATATTCAACCCGAACAATACGCTATATAATTGTGAATCTTCCCTTGGTAAGACTTGTTTGTGACCAGCAGTGTACTTGGTCCATTAATTTTTCACAAATTCTTTATTCGTTTAATTAAATATTACCTCGGCCCTACGGCCTAATTCTACGATTAAAAATGTTACTGTTGGTCTTATCATTATCAAAAAGTATTTAAAATTTTATTACGTTACGCTCTATATTTATTTAACTTCTAAATTGCATCCAGATATATTCTTATGTTTAAAATTTTTTGGCCTACTATATTGTTATGGAGTAAATAAATTTAAACAATTGACAACCATTAACCTGTCAATAAACCCTGGTAACACCCTTTGGGCTGTTAAAGAAGTTTTAACCCGCCATTTTTCAAATTTTATTGTAACCTATTTTTTGTTCCTGCACTTAGTTCTATCGGAAATTAATTTAGAGTCTACTTTTTGTGTTTTTTCGACAATTTTTGGTGAAATTGAAGCGATCTGATTATTCATTTTTAATTTTTGATTTTTTAAATTATTTATCTGTCAATTTTAATTATTTAGGATGGAAATCAAATAGAACAATATTTATATAGTTATTATACAGTATGTTCATAAAAAAACCTGTCGGGGTAGGCTATGAATAGAGATAGATAGATATGTCTTAATTTGACAGTATTTAATTAAATGTCAATTTGGCATGAAATATTGTCAAAAATGTTATCTAAATAATTCAAAGCTTTTCTTATTGAATTTTATTTTTAATGTAAATAAATTAGAAAACAGCGAATTGCAATATTCTTTTGCTGCCTGTTACAATGAATTTCCGGAAAATCACATTTCATAATCAATTTTGATTACTTGATTTTTGAATTGAATAATGATCAGACATTAAATTTTTAAACACGCTAAATTTGTAAAACCAGGGTGAATATTTTGTTATCATGGCAAACTTCTCATTTAATATTGTGATCCTGATTTCTGTATATCGTAGATAAAATATTGTATGATACACATACCTAAAGAATCTTTAGTCACTCAGGGGTCTTAAAACACTAGCTTTACGTACTTGTATCGTAAATAACTATTATCTACAACTATTGAATTACAAATACATTATATAGTCAACTTCAAACACAATATGCTACTCATATTACACTAGTGTAATACGAAATATTCATATTCCACGGTAAGACTTGTATGATTGATACTTTTATAAACTTCTGTAGGTAAGTATTGATTGATAAATTTAAAATATACTACTTAGTTCAACCCATTAATAAAGAAATTAGTTATTCATGTCAACATGAGACATCTACATTATATGCTCATTAAATAATATAGTAATGTTTCGTTTTAAATTAAGTTCAATTGTTTTTTATACTGAAAAAATACCATAGAAATCAAATTTATTTACATATCAATTGATTTTTTCTCGATATTTTTGTTATGTAAAGATATAAAATGATTATATGATTAAATTCAGAAAAAAATAATCTATCGAATGAGCCTACAAAATATAACTTGAGAACCACTGGTTTAAAAACATATTTTCTTCTCTAATCGGATGTCCTCTTTGGTCTTCTATAAGATTGTCTTATAATGATTTATTGTATTTTTAATAATATAAAAAAAATTTAACGAACGTAGTTATTATTTCAATAAGTATTTTCTTGTTTTATGACATGAGATTGGTTCAATGGTTGCAGATTCTTATAGATTCCTTTACAGGTTGACTTTAATATTTCTTAAACCACAAATATTGTATAAAATTATTGAATGTCTAGGGGCCGCTTATGTTACGACTACAAGTATATTATACCTGGTATATCATGTACTAAACAAACGTTCTCTAAATGGTAAATGTTGTTCTTGGCAAAGATTCGATGTGCATGCATTGTTGCTGTTTCACTGTTGCCAGGATCAACGCTCGCCACATCTAGTCCTATACCATATATTTCCCTGTTATTAACAATCCATGTAGCTGCTGCTTCGGTAACGCCTACAAGAAAAGGAAAAAATTAAATTAGTTTATACATAATGAGGTACGATATTTTTCTTTGCTTTAATTGCAAAAATAAGAAAAAATATTTTATCCGTATTTTTTATTTTTATTTAAAAATGTAACAATATTTTTACCTCTCGCTAAAAGAGGTATGGATTCATGCTAAAAATCGCATATCCAGATTTTAATGAATAAGCACGTTTTAAGGTCCCTACAATCCGATTTTAACATTTTTACGGTGTGTGTGTATGTGTGTGTGTATGTATATGTGTGTGTATGTGTGTGTGTGTGTGTGTGTGTGTGTCTGTCTGGGAATGTATGTGTGTGTGTATATGTTTGGTACATTGGAAGGACGATTACTCAAAAACTATAAGACTTAATATTTGTTTAACTACGTACTTCCCAATCGGACATTAATGGGAAGAGCTGAATAGGTTTTGATAACAATTGGAAAACCGGAAGTAGCAGATTCTTGAAAAAAAATTTCTAAATATTATTTTCTGAACATTTAAGAAAATTAAATTCTCAATCTGACACATTTTTTTTTATTATATCGTATAGGTTTGGGGATATAGTATATAACAATATAGAATAATCTGTTGTAATAAATCACGTTGCCCGAAAAAACAGTTGAGATATTTAAATGTTTGTAATTGACAGATAAATGCAAAATGTCAGTGTCAAAAATCAGATTTTTCTGGGAGGTACGAATACATTTAATATATATTATTGTATTATTAATTAAATATGTATTTAAATTATAGGTATGTTAATATTACATATATCCTTAAGAAATATCGCTAATTCCGGCAATGAATTTGAATAATTTTGAGCATATTAGAAGAGTGGGACAAAATTTCTCATAGAACGAAAGAAGATTACAATTTCAATTATTTGTATGTACAAGAAATGTTAAATTCGTTACTTATAGGGCGCGAGCAGTCATGTGGCTTTGTTGGCCTTGGCAAGCAGATATGAGAATCCGTGTCAGAATGACGGCTAGTAGTTATTTACATACATGTCACAATTGCCATATGTCATAATTTTTCTTTCAAAATTTCAAAATATTCTGATGTTGTTTTGTCATTAATAGTATGGAATATACTTGTCGAAGAAAATAATCCTCATGGATTTGGAAAAGAATGATGTTTTGATTGAAAAATTATGATACTTTACACCTATGTACATTATTAATAGCTGTCATTCTAACACGGGCCCCTATATCTGCTTGCCAAGGCCAACAAAGTCACATGACTGCTCTTGCCCTATGTATCATAAAATGAAAAAGGTGAGAGGTATTGTGCTGGCCACGACAGATTTTTTTATATTACTTTCATTGCTAATGATTGGTTAATTTTTGCATGAAACGTCCAATATATATCAATAAATACAACCTGTAACTCTAAGATTTGCTTATTCTTACACGTACACGTACGTTCCCAACATTTTAATTTAATAATTTATTTGTATCTTGTTTCGTGTTGCCTTAATTTTAAAATAAAACAAACGTAACAATCAAAGTTTCAAAGTACAATATGAATTAATTAAATTAAAGTCATAAACTGATAAAGTAAACATATTGCATTACCTGGGAAATGAAGTTTCATGTCGTCGTTCATTCCTAAGTACCTTTTCTTGTCATTCCAGTATTTGCTATAACCAAATCTAATCAAAATAACGGAATTATTTGGCATTGGTCCATTTTCTTCTTCCCATTTTGTTAAATCAGATACTTGCAAATTTCTAGATGGACCGTCTTTCTTTACTTCCGTAGAAATGTCAACAAGAAACCCTGCAATATATTATAATGTAGCAGAATAACTTAGTAAAATCAAGGGTAAATAATAAATTACCTGGAACAACGAATCTGTTCGTAGGAATCATACCCACTCGATAACCATTTTCGTTGAAGTGGTAAGGCGCATCCAAGTGGGTACCTGCATGCTCTCCGGAACAGAACTCATTTGTTGCAAGCCTAGAATAGTCCGTTCGACATAATTATAACAACAGCTTTGTAATTCGTTATTGTGGTGCATTTCAAAAACAGCTCAATTATATGTATACAGAGTGTTCATTTTATTTTGTCCACTATTGCTATCTCCAGAACTATAAGAGCTACGAGGTCGGTTAAATTAGCAAACAATTTTTATTTTACAAGACTATTTTAATGAGCATATTTTTTTTCAACCAGTGGTTCATAAACTGGATACCAACTTTGTTATTTTAAATACAACTTTTTTACCTCCCGCTACCCTTGGTAAGGGAGGTATAGGGATCGTGCTAAAAATCTCATATCGAGATTTTGGTAAATAACCACGTTTTACGGTCCCTAAAATCCATTTTTTAACATTTTCACGATGATGTCTGTGTGTATGTGTGTCTGTGTATGTATGTATGTATGTTTGTATGTATGTATATGTATATGTGTGTGTGTGTGTGTGTGTGTGTGTGTGTGTGTGTGTGTGTGTGTGTGTGTGTGTGTCTGTGGACCCTCTTTATGCTCTAACTCAAATACTATCATGAAAGTACCATGTATTTCTATCTTATTCTAATATGGAAAGGCCATTAGATTTTGGTGGCAATTGGATAACCGGAAATGGCAGTTTACTTGAAGTTCAAGATAATTTTTCTTCAAAAAATACCTTAAATGTAATTTTTTCTCAATTTGTTATTATAAAAATTAAAGATTATTCCATTTTCTTCAAGTTTGCTTTAATCATACATATTTTATGGACAAATTTATTAATTTATAAAGTAATATAAAAATTATATCTCGGAGCTTATGCTTTAAACACATCTCCGTGGTTACATAGTTCAGCTTAAATGTATGTAACTGACAGATAAATGTCACTGTCAAAAAAATAATCATTTCAAATTAATAATAGTAACGTTTTAAAAAGAAAATTGTAAATAGAACAATAGTTTTATGGAAAGGAACTTAAAATACATAATTTCTAGCATTAGTAAATATGAAGGTATGTATTAAATAAAGGAACAAATAAATATATTATCACGGCATATTATCCATTGCTGGGTGTGCTAATCTCATTTATACACACATTTCGGTAATGATAATGACATATTTGTATTGTGCGGGCGTGCACCACAAGGGTTAATTTTATGCCATTTAAAATTGATCGGGATCGAATCGAATTCCCCAGATTCGCGACCAGACATCAGGCATGCGGCAACGAGACCCCATAGGTAAAATGGCGGGGTGGTATAGTGTTGGTCACATCAGATTTTTTTATTTGGTTATTCGATCGAGAATTTTATTCTGAATTCAGTGAATATTTGTATACCCTTAGATAACTATTTTTATGAGAAAAATGCATCCTATCCAATATTATTCAAAAGCGGTATACCTAAATGAATTTTTAAAGTGATGTACAAATTCTTTTTCGTCATACTTACTACGAAAATATGACATTATGCAATTGTTTTGTTGACAGTATTATTTTAATTTATTTAACCTTTTACATATAGTTGTTCCAATATATAATTATGCTTTTTATTGTAGTGCATTTCCATTCTCAATGTTAATGTTTTGATTGTTATTGTTATTATATTTTTATATACACGGTCAATCACGAATATTTTTGTATAAATTAATATTACTCTGTAATTGGGATCATCAAGATCCTGTTGAGTTAATAAAGATATTATTATTATTATTATTATTAATACTTTAGGAAAAAATTAAATGTTATATACTATTTCTCAGATATTTATTTAAAAAATCGTAAAATTAAAGACTTGGTTCTTAAATTTTATATTTTTAGTGCCACTGGTTGACACGATTTTTAAGTTTTTTAATAACAATAATTTATATGTTATTTTACACTAAGTGAATAAATAATTCATCATTATTTTTATTTAAATTTCGCGTCGATCAGTGAAACTACAGATACAGACAAGTTCGAGCTAATATGAAGACCAGTGTTTGTTATTTATTATTCCTGTCTCTTGTCAGTGTATTTGTTACTTACAAATGAGAATGTGTTCTCCTCGAAGTAAGTGCAATTCTCGTGAAAAACATTTGTTGGGGGAGTTAAATAGTGTATATTTGTTTCTTTTAGTGCCAAACTAACATTCGTGATATGAATTTTTACTGTGTGATAGTTTTTAGTGGACTAAATAGTGAGATAACTGAAATTTTGTCCCAATAAACGTTCCTACGAGCAGTGGTAGTTGATTTCCGGCGATGCTGAGAACTGCGATGCCTTTGTTGGCCAAATTGGACTAATATTAGGCGAGGTCAGTCCAACATTTATATCATTTTATTTTATGTCTTCTACAGCTTATTAATATTAGTTAATCTGGTAATAATGATAGATTGTCTCACCGAGAATAGATAATAATTAGAACAATATTTCTCAGTGTGGCGATTCAGACTTGTAGGCTCCCATACAAAAATATTATTAATGAAACAAAGATGAATGATCGTTTTATTTTTACAAACATCACATATTTTTACCTCTCGCTAAGAGATGTATTAGATTCATGCTAAAAATCGAATATCTAGAATTTAATGATTAAGCACGTTTTAATCCGATTTTAATAATTTACGATGATATCAGTGTATTTGTGTTTGTAGATGTATATGTGTGTATGTGTGTGTGTGTGCGTGTGTGCGATAAGATGAAAGGATTGTATTGCGGAAGACTTGAGAGAAAAGGAACTAAATCAGGACGACACGCAAAACAGAAATGAGTGGAAGAAGAAAATAAAAATAGCGACCCCTAGCGAATGGTAAAAGTTAAAGAAGAAGAAGATGTCAATGTCAATTGCAATTTGCATAGTTTGGTTATGAAATAATTTTACTGGAAATTTAGAATAGTTTTCAAGAAAATAATACACAGGATTTACGGAAGGTAATAATAATTTTTAATAGCGACGAGTTATTAATAGATCTAGATACCGCATGAATTTTTAAAATGCGGGGTACAATATAATGCGTTTCTTTAATTAGAACTCATAATACTTTTTTATATGAGAATTTTGGGTACACAACTGCAAGGTTATTCATAACTCACTAATTAGATCAAAATTAGAGTATGTATCAACTGTTTGGAACCCTGTGTATGATTGTAATATTATGATAGAAAATGTTCAGAAAATTAGAATCGTATGTAATAAATATAATATTGAAATTTCTCATTGCCATAACAGACTGCACTATTCCAATACTTTGTCTCTTGAAAATCGAAGAATTTTGCTAGACATGATGTTTTTTTATAAACTGTACTTTAATTTTTACGTCAGTTATGATAGATCCAACAAATTGTTCCTATTACCTCGTACTCTTACAAATAGCTATCAAAATTATCCGATTAACAGGCTGATGCCAAATTATAATTCAACATTTTTTCACATTGATTTTTTAACTCTTTCTGTTAGTAAATATAAAACCTGTATTATTTGTAATTTAAAACAAAGGTTATTTTTATGACTTTTATGTTTAATTTTTTATATGCATTTTTGTAATTCAGCACTTTGTTCAATTTTTTTTTTATTGTAAATTGGTGTGTACCTATTATTAGTCTTGTACTCCTTCTACATTTAAATAAATAAATAAAAAATAAATTCCCCAGTAAAGAATGTGTTTACAAAGGTTTTTTTTTCAGAATTATAGTTTTATTTGTGCGTCACGATAAGCAGAGTAGCCAATGAAAGTATTTTTTTTGTTTTTATTTACAATAAAATAAATAAATATATCATCACGGCATATTACCCATTGCTGGGTGTCCCAACATATTCATACCTCACGGGCACTCATTACTGGCGTGAAGAGTGCTTTTTTGTGCCACAATAATGTATTATTTAATAATAGTGCTTAACATAGCAATGTAACTTACCAATGTCCTTTTTCTTCGTCTTTGTTAATTACTTTCTTAGTAAACTCAAACTGTTGACTTCCTGGCCAATGTATTGTTTTGTCATTGAAAGGCCAAGTGAGATCCTCCAGCTTCGTAAACAAATGGATATGCTTATCCTGAGACTGAGCTAAATTTGTAATCAAAATAATCACAAATATAGAAGAATACAAGAACTTCATTTTGATGTTTCTTGGAAACTACTGAATAAAATAGAAATCAGCTTATTTATTAAAATATTAGATAAGAATTGCTTAATATTCATAAATCAACATTATAATTAATGTCAAAAAGACGAACATTTTTTAAAATTTTAGAAAAAATATTATTTAATCAATAATTTAATATTAATTGACACATGTTTTTGACATCCATCTCAAATCGATAACAACATATTGGAATTAACATTTTCTACAATACAGTAAATTCAGTACAATTTGGGATACATTATTTATGAATTCTCAACAATAAGGCCGTTCGCCATAATTAGAATATTGGCCATTATGGTAATACACTACATTTAATAGCTTATATTGTATTCTTTACTGTTATAAATAAATTATCTATATAGAATTTTACATTACGGCGTAATAATGATAATAATAACAATGATAAAAATAATATAAATAAATAAAAAATCTGATGTGGCTAGCATAATACCTTCCGTCAATCCTGTGTATTATGTATAAAATCCATACATAAATTTTCTTGCAAAAGATCCTATATTTCCAGTAAAATTATTTCATAAACAAACTATGCAAATTGTACACTGACATCTTCTTCTTCTCTAACTTTACCCATTCCTTAGGGGTCGCTATTTTTATTTTCTTCTTTCACTCATTTCTGTGTTACGTGTCGTAAAAGGAACTCTTTTCTCTCAAATCTTCTGCAATACAGTCTTTCCATCTTATCTTTAGTCTTCCTTTGTTTCTTCAACCTTCTATTACTAAGCTATTCATCCTTCTTCCAATATATTCTTCATCTGTCCTCATGACATTTTCAATCCAATGTAATCATCTCGCTTGTATCTTTCTAGAAACTTGCAACACTAGAGTTATTTCCTTACCGTATTTTTCCGTGTCTTCCCCAACATCTACTTCAACATTCTCATCTCTGCCACATTCATTTACTTTTTATTGATACTGATATCTGTCAATTTGAATTATCTGAATATATTAGCAGTTTCCATGGTTAGCATAGCTGGCTGATTTATGAACTTTAATATCATTATAATTCTTTAACTCTATATCTATTGAATATAAAGTATAAAATGCAATCAAATCGTATAGAAAATAATAAATTCTTTAAGTTATAATAACGTTAAATGTCAATAAATCATATTTAACTGTTGAAATCTTCCGGTTGACCAATTATAATCAAAATCTAATCACTTGTTCTTCTGGATGTAAGCTTGAGGAATACGAAAAAAATATAATTTTTGGAATTGTGGTATTGAAGTTATGCGATCCGAAACTTTCGTCACACAAACAGAGACATACATATATACAGACATCATCGTAAAAATGGTAAAATCGTATTATAGGGACCCTAAAACATGCTTATTCACTAAAAACTCATCATTGATTTTTTTGACCAGACAATACCTTCCTTACCTAAAGGTGACGGAAGGTAAAAATATGACAAAATAATAACAATATCAATAATAAGAACAAAATAAAAATAGAATTAAATATACTAGTTTCATAAGGTACCAAAAGCTAAATGATAGCAGCAATTCATTTATGAATAAAATAAATAATAGGGGAACTAAATTGGAGCCCTGAGGTACACCAGAAGAGGCAAAAAATTTAAAGAATGAAAAGCCATTGTAGAACACGTAGCAGGATCGCTGAAACAGATAAGAAGCTAAAAGGGATAATAATGTAGAAGAAGCACCGAAAGAACTGACTTCAGATAATAAAAGGTAAATCGAAATTTGGGAGAAAAATAAAAGTAATAAATCATTTATAACATTTTTATTGTTTTTGGTATACAAGAGATCGGGTCATTCAAACTTGTGTATTTTAATACATAATACTTAACCTAAATCAAGAAATATGAAATTGATACCACAAAAGATACAAAATTCTTAAAAAAAACACTGATTTTTTTTATTATAGAGTAGGCGTATAATTGATGTTCAATGTATATAAATATGAATATCATTTCGTATAACATTATTGAAATATTTAAAAGACTAAAATATATGAACCAAATATAGTTAATAGTTTTCCATCAGCTGGGCTGATGTAAACAATAAAATATTTAGTATGTATCATATAATTTATTGTAAATTTACATGATTAATAATAAGACATATCTGGTAGTATGTATTTATTATTAATTAATAAAATGAGTACAATTTTTCCTTATTTCTTTTATACTTTACGATAACTAAGATGTAGTTTCTTCATCCCATACAGCAAATATTCTAACAGGAGCACCACTGCCTTCGCTTATTTTCATCGGTGCCACAATCAAGGTGAAATTGCGAACTGCAAGAAGAAGAAAAATGAGTACGTACAGTAGGTATCGTAAAATAAGAATGAGATTGACGACATCCACAAATGTACTATTATAATGTTTCATTTGTCTATTTCTATTATAATTATGTAAATAATATATCTCGTTCTTCGTTAAAATTTGGTTATCAAATCTTTACGCGACACCTGACATCTGTTTATATATTTGGTTGTTTTTGATTAAGTCACTATCAATATTAATTTGGAACTTATAGTTTGAGATATTTGATCTATCTTCATATAATCAGTTTAATTACATAACCAAAAAATCTGTTGTGGCTAGCACAATACTTCTCACCACTTCCGTCTTTGGTTACATAAGTATAGGGCGCGAGCAATCATGTGACATTGTTTAGTAACTATGTAAATAGATGTCAAATGTCAAAATATTTTTATTAAAAATTTCAAGATTTTTTAAATTCACGTGGTTAATTTGTCACCAGGAGTGTGGAATTTGTCGATGAAAATAAACCACATGGAATTGAAAAATTACTAAATTTAGAATGAAAAATTATGACATTTGACATGTATGTATGTATATAATTACTAGCTATCATTCTGACAAAGGCACCCATATCTGCTTGTCAAGACTAACAAAGTCATATGACTGCTCGCGCCCTATTGTATTTAACATTTCTTGTATCCCTACACTCTATACCAAAAATTCTACTTATATCTATTGTTTATATTATATTTTTACTTCCTTGTACGTAAATAAAGGAAGTATTGTAATCGCGAAAAATTTCGGTTTTCAGATTTCAGCGGAAATATCCATTTTGATCATCCCTGAATTCATTTTGACTAATTTCGTCGTGACGTCTGTACGTACGTATCTCGCATAGCATAACTCAAAAACGGTAAGCCGTAGAAAGTTGAAATTTTGTATTTAGGACTCCTATAACATCTAGTTGTGCACTTTCTAGTTATTACACAATTTCCAGAAGTGGCACTTTACATGAAGCCTATAATAGATTTTAATGAAAAACTGTTTTAAAATATAATCCAAAACTTTTCAAATTATATACAATAATAATACAAGACTTTTATGTCAATCGAAATAACATAATAGATTTTGGTTAAAATAGGCTAACCGGAAGTGGTACATTACTTGAAGTTGTTAACAGTTTGTATAAGCGAGATGTGTAAATTTAAAAATTATTTTTTTGTAATAAAGCTTGCTATGGATGGATTAGGACAAACAAAAATTCATGTCAAATTACGTTAAATACGTGCAATTTTATGATTCGTAAAATAACAAATATTATATTTTTATTGTGAAATTAGTCATATTCATTGTTGTAATCAAATATTTCTTTGTTGTAATCAAAACTCTCTTTAAAAAGATCTTACCGTTTTGAAGTTAAAATTAATATTTTGTAATTTAGATATTAAAAAATATGTATAGTTTAATAATCGTACAAGGAAGTCGTGTGGTGTCATCAGATTTTTACCTCTCGCTAAGAGAGGTATTGGATTCATGCTAAAAATCGCATATCCAGATTTTATTGAATAAGCACGTTTTAAGGTCCCTACAATCCGATTTTAACATTTTTACGATGATGTCTGTGTGTGTGTGTGTGTGTGTGTGGATGTATGTGTGTATGTATGTAGGATGTTGGAAGGACGGTTACTCAAAAACTATAAGACTTAAAATTTGTTTAACAACGTATTTCCCAATCGGACATTCATGGGAAGATCTGAAAAGGTTTTGGTAATAATTGGACAACCGGAAGTAGAAGATTCTTGAAAAAAAATCTTCTAAATAATATTTTTTGAAAATTTTTCGTGGTAATATTAAAGAAAATTAAATTCTCTATCTGATACATTTAAATATTTTATTATATATTCCATAGATTTAGAGATAAAAGAAGTATAATATATAAAATAATCTATTGTAATAAATTTGACAGCCGAAAGAATGCCATGAAAAATAGTTGATAATTTAAATTATTTGTAACTGACAGATAAATGTCAGTGTCAGAAATAATGAGTAATGAATTAAAAATGTACTTGGAGAATCCCTTAGTTCTTGATCTGTGACTATTATGGAGATGACAAGTCTAGGTTGAAGGACTTAAATTTGTTTCAAACATTATGGGACAATGTACACCAGTACTGTAGACTAGAGTAACTTTGAATTGCGAAAAAGCTATCAAATTCTTCTCAAGTAAGTTGTAAATATTGACAAAATCGGAGTGCAATCTATCCGTCACTTTATTAAAGGGAATTAAGGTTATTTAGATATAACAAGTATGAAAAAATAAAATGTAAAAGAAGATATATAAGAATAGATGCACAATCCAGATATATACATTTTAGACCGCCCAAAATTAATGTTTTTACTAGAAGAATATGAAGAGAAAGTAAACAAAGTTGTTCGAATTGAAAATTGCTGTTACCAGCCTAATATTTATATATGGTAAACTCTACTTTGTAATTTATTGTAACATAATTTATGGTAAAATATCTTCATGTTGAGACATGCTATTATTGAATAATAAAGAAGTTTATACGTCATAGATTTATATGAATATATTATTTGTATTTATAAAAATAATCTTTGCTTTATGCATACAGCCAGGTAAAATATACGGCGAGAGGTTATGTGCTGGCCGCATCAGATTTTTTAATTTTAAATTCATTCTATGAAGTAATTTTGTCTTACTCTTCTAATTTGTTGAAATGTTTACAATTCATTATCGGGATTGATAGTATTTTTGAAGGGTATATACCTATAATTTTACATATTTAACTACACTGTAAAAAATCGATGTAAATTTACACAATTTGTAAATGTAAATATTACTCTATTCCTCGTGTAAAATTAAAAACTCATGTAAATCAAATTATTTTTACATTTTATACCGATAATTTTACAGAAAATTGTAAATATTTATTTTTTAAGGAATTTTACAGTAAAAAAATATGTACCTTTACAAAATAATGTATCATGTACAAAATTTATTTAGAAATTACATATGTCTAGCAAGACTTACGGATTAAAATGTAAATTTTAGTAAATATATCTACGTATATGGTGCTGCATTGCGTACATACAGACGTGTAATATGAGCATAGTGAATTATTATATACCGACTACAACAGGTAAGTGAATTCCTTAAAATAATAAATATATTTTATAAATAAATTAATCTAGTACTTTATCACCCATATTATGTTACTGTGTGTGAGTCGATCTGCGTTTGAAGCAGATATCGATAATGATTAGGCCCTGATAATGATTGTTATATTACGGATTATCAAGCGTCACATCTGAGAGCATCAAATACTCGTGCGGTAAATATGTTACAGTAAATGTACATAGTGGTATGATGTGCATATTGTCCGGCTAATGTAAAGATTCATTTAAAATTATTTTCACTTGCAATGCAACTAAATATAACAACAATTACCTCACCTAACGCACTAAACTCACTAAACTTCCAAGCGTGACTTTTTTGCGTTAGGTGAGGTTATTGTTGTGTTTGGTTGAATTGCAAGAAAACAGTAGTTTTGGCAAGTTTCTACATTTACCGACAATGTGCACATTATTCCACTATCTACGTTTACTGTAACAAATACACCAGACAGATTGTTAGAAAATAATAAAAATATACATTAAAATGTATTTTTACTTTTACAGTGTAAATCTACATTAACGTACATGTGAACTTACAGAGCTATGGGAACCCCCTGTTTGCTCCTGTCGTAACTAGTTCGCCCTCATTACTGTTATACCAATGCAGAGCTGTGGTGTGGAGGTTCGTAGTGTGTTAACAACAAGCATTAATTAACAATTAGTACTGCATTTTTAACAACAACAATTGGAACAAAATTTAAAATTAATGATGAACACGACACAGAAAACGTGTCAATTGAATGTATTAGAATAATTTCTAAAAATTTTAAAGAAGATTTTATATATTTTATGAAAACTATTGAGGTAAAATTTATAATACTAAATATATTTTTTTAGACAATTTATAATAATTTGTTGAATTTTTAGGAAGGAATAAACCTTAAGGACGCAAAACCTTCAACTTCTAGTCCCTGCATTTTATGTTTCGGTGAGTTTGTGTTACTATTAATATTATTGTTACTATTATTATTAATACTAATATTATTTGTGAAGTACAATTACAAATAATAAGAAAGACTTTCAGGAACTCTTTACTTAGTATGGTCCAATTTTTCGACTCATTTTTTGCACGCGGGAAAATTAATTTGAATAGTAGCAATATTAAGCTTAAACACATTTTCTGTTTTATTTCTAAAAGCTTAATATTGAAATTGTGAATATAGATTCAAATTTAAAATAAACACTTTGTTTTAAAATTTTCAGCGTGTTATATTTAACAGAAAAGGCAAAATGGTAAAGTAAATGAATTTCTGTTGGTTTATATCGTTTCAGGTCAGGTCATAAATATTTAGACATTACAATGGCCCTACAGGGTGTAAATTTTAAAACGGGTCATAGGGCTATAACATAGGAAAACAGTTTTTTAGCTGCCAAAAGTTGCTACATTAATTTATAGAAAAAATAATTGCTGTATATTATACTGTCAGTTTCATGGCTAATGAGAATTTTTGTTAATTTATTTTGTGGCTTTATATGATACAGAAAGATACGTGTTTGGAACAAAAAATTCATGATTTTTTTTTTCTATAATATTCACCAATTTTTTTTTTTTTTGTATAAATTAATATAGAAACTTTTGGAAGCTAAAAAACAGTTTACCCATGTTATAGTCTTATGACCGGTTTTAAAATTTACACCCTATATATGCAAGTCATATGTTTAATAATTTTTTCTTAATTACAGAAAAGCGTAATGGAACCACCTGTTATATATTCGTGGAGGGCGTCAATATTAATGAAGGCACTATGTGCTTCCACAAAATATTTGAAGAATTATATTGCATTTATTATATGTGCAACATGGCGTACCCAGAAGAACTAAGCTGCACATTAGAATTTATGCAACGTTACTTTTTGAAAATACACCCTGATGCTGGGCAGCAAAAGCAAAAAACAATCAACTTCTCGATTTAAAGTTATCAGTTTAATAAAGGATTAATGAAGAGAGACAATTATAAATTTAAGCTAAGCTTAATTAAATGAAAGTTATTCGAAATTATTAATCATGTTCGGTCTCATATTGTTATTAAATTTTTGAAGCTATTTTTTTCAATTAAGAGTGCTTGATGTTTTAAGATTTATTGATGCAACTGGTCGTAAGCAATGGGGTCCTCCACGCTAATTTTTTTATTTTAAATGAAAGTTTGTTTAATTTTGAAGCAATTCGTAGTATTAAAAAGTCATAATTCTTTTTAGTTTAACTGCATTTGATTTTTAACGAAACCTATAGCTATCTTTCTCGCACCAGTTTCTATAGAAGGCTGCGCGAGAAAGGTAGCAATAGTGTGACGTAAAAGTATAGATGCTTAAAATCTCAAATATTTCAAAAACACATTTTTTTTAAAACTTTTTTCATTTCAATTTTCTGTTCTGCCGGAGGACCCCAAAATAACCAGCATTTTCTTTTGTCTCACTAATTTAATATAATAAGAGCTATTTATTTGATACATACTTTTTTATAATCTTTCATAATATATAGCTATTAAAGAACTACTGTGTATTTTTGAATAACCCATTTTTATAATTACAGGTATATTTTATAATTTTCAAATTTAATGTAAATTATAGGTAAGTATACATATTAACATGTAAAAATACTATTTATAATGTAAATTTTTACTAAATTTTTTTAATATTTTATATATTTGTCTGTAAATTTTACATACCATATATGTAATATTATACAGGAAATAATGTAAAAAATTACACATTTTTGTTTAGAATGTGAAATTTTTACATTTCAGTTATGTAAATATAACATTTTTATATGTATTTTTTACCCATCTCTCTGTAAAATATTCCAAAACATAATGTAAACAAATTACATATTTTTATTTTGGAAATGTAATATTACATGTTCATATGTAATTTTTTACACAGTGTAGTGTATATAATTTTATATAAAATGTAAAATTACACTTCATTGTATATTTACATAGATTGTCTATGGTCACAATGTTGCCAGCTACTGTCTATGTAAATTTACATGATTTCTTTTTACAGTGTATTAATATAATGAGAAATAATATAATGTATGTCTACAGAACAAAAAAAATTCAAAAAATAAAATAAATATATAAATTGGTACCAAAACCTTTTCAACTTTTCCCATTAATGTCCGATTAAGAAAGACGAAGTTAAACAGATATTAAGTCTTATAGTTTCTGAGAAATCGTCCTTCCAACATC
Source organism: Harpalus rufipes (assembly GCA_951394225.1). Lineage (NCBI taxonomy): Eukaryota > Metazoa > Arthropoda > Insecta > Coleoptera > Carabidae > Harpalus > Harpalus rufipes. The sequence continues at coordinate 16,226,015 of OX596283.1, read as the reverse complement.
CATACATCCACACACTCACACACACACACACACACACACACACATACGCGCGCACACACACAACAAATTTTTAAAATATTGAAATAGTGTATGTATATCCAAAAAAATATGTAGTAACAACAAAGTTTTGTTTTTCAAATTTAAATCCTTTTGTTGTTGATACAATTAGAAACTGTCGGCATTCAAGCCCCATCTGCTCGATTCCTAAATCCTAATTGTAACTGAAACGATACTCGTGCAGTCATGCGCAGTGTAGTTCATTCGTTTTAGTTCTACGAGTATATTATACCTTACCTGGTAAATCATGTACTAAACAAACGTTCTCTAAATGATAAATGTTGTTCTTGGCAAATATTCGATGCGCGTGCATTGTTGCTGTTTCACTGTTGCCAGGATCAACGCTAGCAACATCTAGTCCTACACCATATATTTCCCTGTTATTAACAATCCATGTAGCTGCTGCTTCATTAACACCTACAACGAAAGTAAGAATGAAAAGTTTTTCATAGTAATATTTTTTAGTCTAAAAATTAAATCTTCTTATAATAGGTAAATTTGTATTTAGTTTTGAGTTTCAAATGTTCTTTAAAAAATAAATTACATATTTCAAAAGTTAAAAGGATTTCACTTCTCACATAGAGAAAGCAAAAGCGAGTGCAGAAAACGCACGTCATCAACCTGAAAAAAATCGTAAAAATGGCCTCAATGCATCGAGGAGAATTTTAAATAAACGAAGAAAGAAATTGTGAAAAATTCAAGGACGCTGGGATTTGAAACCAGGGCCTTCCTATATTTAGTAGGACGCTCTAACCAACTGAGCCATCGAAGTCAATGATTATTTCACAAGTCTTTTTACAAATCGTACCGAGTACACTCTATGAATACTCAGCACAAACAATGCGCATATATATAAATTATTGTGAACTTATTGGCCGTCACACATATGTAGATTATAACTATTTGTGATCCATTCTAAATGTTTTTTCATAAATCGTAGAAATGGCCTTAATGGAGCGAGGAGAATTTTAAATAAACCAAGAAAGAAATTGTGAAAAATTCATCGACCGCGCTGGGATTTGAATCCAGGGCCTTCCTATATCTTCTCGATCCATTAAGGCCATTTCTACGATTTATGAAAAGAACATTTAGGATGGATCACAAATTGTTATAATCTACTGAAAAAAAACCTTATAAAATGAAATATAACTTCTAGAAATTATTGGGTGTTTTTATAAAAATAAAGCTGACCTCAATGACCTCACATCAGGACTTGTATACAGCTGTTGCTGTTTATCCATCGAACCGAATTTACCGAGTCGCAGAGTTTTACATTACCACCACTGTCGTACTGCTGAATTTCAGCCACAGCTTCATTTATTTATTTATTTTTATATATTCTAAACAAAATTATTATAACGTAACCTAACGCAAAAACTTACGTTATGTTAAAATATGTTTAGAAAGGTCAGACCAATGCTTTTAATTATTATTTCTGTAATTATACATAGATAGACACGTAAAAATACGTATATTACAAAAGGTTCATTTTGAAGATCTTTATATCGGAGAGCCCCTTTTGACTATTTTTCTAGTTGATTGGGTGTGAAATTGAATGGAATAAAAAAGGTTTTATTTCTCAAGTGAGAACAGCTTTCTGCAGTTTCACCAAACTTATTCTATGCGGAGTACATGGGGCCCTACAATACGATTTTACTATTTTTACGATTATGTCTGTGTGTGTGTGTGACTATAATTTTGACCGCGATATCTCCAATATTAGAATTCCAAAAATTACAATTTTTACGTATTCCTCTTCTTTACACCCATATGCAGACTTCATTAGATTTTGGTTATAATTGGCCAACCGGAAGTACCCTCATTTGAATATTTTAACAGTTATTCTTGATAAAACGGTGTTAAATATTATTTTTTGACATTTAATGTTATAAATATTAAAGAATATTCTTATCTATACGAATTGATTCCCTTTTATATTTCATATTCAATGGACTTCGACTTAAAGAATTATAATTTTTTTTATATAAATCAGCCATCTATGCTATAACCATGGAAACAGCTACTATATTAAGAAAATTCTAACTGACAGATGTACGCGTCAATGAAAAGAAAATAAATGTGGCAGAGATGAGGATGTTGAGATAGATATTGGGGAAGACACGGAAAGATAGGATAAGGAATGCAAGGTAATGGCTCGAGTGATAGAAGTTTTTAGAAAGATACACAAGAGAGACGATTACATTGGTTTGAACATGTCATGAGGAAAGATAAATATATTGGAAAAATGAATAGCTTAGTAATAGAAGGTAGACGTAACAGAGGAAGATCAAATAAGATGGAAGGATTGTATTGCGAAAGACTTGAGGGAAAAGGAATTAAATGAAGGACGACGCGCAAAACAGAAATGAATGGAAGAAGAAAATAAAACATAGCGTTCCCTAACGAATGGTAAATGCTAAGAAAGAAGATGATGATGTCAGTGTCAAGTGCAAGAAAATTTATGAATGGAATTTGTACATAACAGAATTGACGGAAGGTAATGTGCTGTCCGCATCAATTTTTATATATAAATTAAAATTGGTCAGCAGAATGTTACATTATTTATTGTATTTGGTTGGTGATTATTTGATTTTAAAATAAAACAATTGAAAGGATTTAAGTTATCAAAGTAGCTTCAATCTAAATACGTCATAAACTGATCCAATGAACATGGTAGTATTTTAGTCACCGTAACTAATTATTATAGCTACCATTTAAAATTGGTATGATTATAAAAAAAGGAACAACAGAATTTGTTGTTTTAGTCATATCTTAATTGACTCTGTTTAAGAGTAAATACTACAAATCATTCTATCGTTGCCTTACCTGGGAAATGAAGTTTCATATCGTTGTCATTCATTCCGAAGTATCTTTTCTTGTCATTCCAGTATTTGCTATAACCAAATTTAATCAGCATAACGGAATTATTTGGCATTGGTCCATTTTCTTCTTCCCATTTAGTTATATCAGATACTTGCAAATTTCTAGATGGGCCGTCTTTCTCTACTTCCTTAGAAATGTCAACAAGAAATCCTGAAATATATTATGATATAGCAGAATAACTTGATAATAAATATTGTGGGTAAATAAAATACCTGGAACAACGAATCTGTTCGTAGGAATCATACCCACTTGAAAACCATCTTCGTTGAAATGGTAAGGCGCATCCAAATGGGTACCTCCATGTTCTCCGGAACAAAAATCATTTGTTGTGTACCTGAAATAGTCCGTTCAACAAAATTATTATGTAGATTTGTAATTTGCCAGTATGACTTTTATTTCGTTATATTTGTTTGTTACCTTCCGTCACCTTTAGGTAAGGAAGTTTTTGTCTTTCTTCAAAAAATTCGGTGGTGAGTTTTAATGAATAAGTACATTTTAGGGCCCCTAGAATATGTTTTTACTATTTTACAATTCAAAAAAATACATTTTTTTCGTATTCTTCTTCCTTATATCCATATGTAGTCGCGATTAAAATTTGTAGACTTCATTAGATTTTGGTTATAATTGATCAACGGGAAGTACCGTCTTTTGAAGATTTTAAAAGGTTTTATTGAAAAAACGCTATGAAATATCATTTATTCATCACATTTAATGTTATTTTAAATATAAAAGACTATTCTCTATAAGATTTTACATTTTACACTTCATATTCAATGGATATAGAGTTAAAAAATTATAAACAAATTAAATTTCATGAATCATCCAGCTGTGTTATAACCATGGAAACAGCTATAATATTAAAAAAAAAATGTTTGAAAGTCAGTGTCAAATGCAATAGGGCGCGAGCAGTCATGTGACTTTGTTGGCCTTAGCAAGCAGATGCGGAAGCCCGTGTCAAAATAACAGCTAATAGTTATTTACATAATGTCGCAATTGTCGTATGTCATAATTTTTCATTCAAAATTTCAAAATATATATTGTGATTTCATGTTGTTTATTTGTCATCAGTAGTGTGGAATATACTTATCGAGGAAAATAAACCACATGGATTTGGAAAATCATGTTGTTTTGAATAAAAAATTATGACACTTGACAGCTATGTACATTATTACTAGCTGTCATTCTGACACGTGTCCGCATATCTGATTGCCAAGGCCAGCAAAGTCACATGACTGCTCGCGCCTCATTGACATTGACATAGTATTTTACTGGAAATATAGAATTTTTTGTATGGAATTTATACAAAATACATAGGAACTGACAAAAGGTGATGTGATGGCCACATCAGACTTTTTAATATAAATAAAATAATAGCTATTTTTAGTACAAGTGAGCAAAGTATGTCTTTTTCGCACGCGTCCAGAAATTGGCCGCAAGAGCAAAGCGAGTGCGCCAACTGGACAAGTGAGAAAAAGACATGGTCACGTGTGCTAAACATGATTTTTTCCACAATCTTGAAATAAAATTTTCCCAAAAGAATAAAACATTGTACTTTGTTTATTAATGAAAAACTCAGAAGTACATTATGTTTACAATTTGAATTTAATTAACTAAAAATAAATACAAAAAATATATATTCCATCATGTAGAATGGTGCTCAGAGTATGCAACCAATTATATGCTTGTGCATTTTGCTCACTTGTGAAGAAAGTTATTTACTTTGCTCACTTGTGAAGAAAAATATTTACTTTGCTCACTTGTGATTCAATATGCTACTTTGCTCACTATTTTCAGTTGAATAATAATGAATTTTGCTCACGATTGTGGAAAAATAAATAAATATTTCATCACGGCATATTACCCATTGCTAAATGTGCCAATCTGCTTCATATAGTTTGGTTTACGAAAGATGACAATTCAAGGTCATTTATTAACCGTATAGTATAATATTACCAGTGATGGTCCCATGATTTTTTTTGAGGGTATACCACCGATTAGCTACTATATTCTTTACTTTTTCTAAGGTTACGTGGGGGGGGGGTATGGGTTTGTTTTGAGGCGCATGGATATCGAATAAAATAGAAAACAAATGAACTTAAATATTTTTATTTAAATATTATTTATATTATATCTATCCAACACTTTTCAACGTGTAATCAAGCATTCTTTATGTTGCACCTATTTTTATTTCTCATTTCGTGCCTCTGATTATTTTTTTAACAAGTTTTCATAAATTCTTTGAAAGTATACGCAGTTTGTCCAGAAAATCCTTGAGAGTATACGGCGTATATGGAGTATACCCTATGGGACCACCACTGAATATTACTAGCAGATAACTTCACTGCATTTCGTATATATAGACGTGCAACATGAAATATTTATGGATACATTTTAACTCAAAAAAATAAGTGTAATTTAAATGAAAATTATGCTTCTTTTTAAATAATGCCTTTCTCAAAGATTTATGCTCTTCACCATGTATTTGCAAACCCAAAAACATAGACTTGACAAAAAAGCCATGGAATAATAATTTGATTTTTACCTCTCGCTAAGAGAGGTATTGCATTCATGCTAAAAATCGCATATCCAGATTTTATTGATAAAGCACGTTTTAAGGTCCCTACAATCCGATTTTATCATTTTTACGATGATGTCTGTGTGTGTGTGTGTGTGTGTGTGTGGATGTGTGTGTGTATGTGTGTGTGTGTGGGATGTTGGAAGGACGGTTACTCAAAAACTATAAGACTTTAAATTTTTTTAACTACGTATTTCCCAATCGGACATTCATGGGAAGATCTGAAAAGGTTTTGGTAACAATTGGACAACCGGAAGTAGAAGATTCTTTTAAATAATATTTTTTGAAATTTTTTCTTGATAATATTAAAGAAAAATAAATTCTCTTTCTGATACATTTAAATATTTTACAATATATTCTATAGATTTAGAGATAGAAGAAATATAGTATGTAAAATAATCTGTTATAATAAATTTTACAGCCGAAAGAATGGCCATGGAAAATAGTTGAAAATTTAATTTGTTTGTAACTGACAGATAATGTCAGTGTCAGAAATCCGAAGACATTACTGAAGACTTTTTCTGGGAAGTACATACATTATATTATTTCTTAATGTATTAATAGAATTGGAAACATTTCGAAAAATTAGAAGAGGACAAAATTTCTTCATCAAAAATGAATTTAAAATTAAACAATCTAAATATATATGGAATAGATATATGCGTAAGTAGAATTTTTGGTGTAGAGTGTAGGTATACAAGAAATGTTAAATACAATAGGGAGCGAGCAGTCATATGATTTTGTTGGCCTTGACAAGCAGATATGGGGGCCCATGTCAGAATGATAGCTAGTAATTATGTATATAGATGTCAAATATCATAATTTCTCATTCTAAATTTAGTGATTTTCCAATTCCATGTGGAGCAGAATTAAATGTTAAATATCTAAGGCATACAAGTAAACTTTAAACTCCTGGTGATAAATTAACTACGTAAATTTAGAAAATCTTGAAATTTTTAATGAAAAATTCTAACATTTGACATCTATGTACATAATTACTAATTATCATTCTGAAACGGGCCCACACATTTGCTTGTCAAGCCCAAAAATGTAACATTACCGTTCGCGCCCTATACTTATGTAACCAAAAAAAGGAAGTGGCGAGAGGTATTGTGCTGGCCACAACAGATTTTTAAATCAGTGACGTTGACATTTATGTCAACGTCACTGGGTAACTATTAGGACAGAGGGCAGTGCAGTAGATAATTAGATATCTGTAACTCTACGACATACGTCATTATTATTTTGTGGAAAGTAATGTCACCATTTACGTATATCTGTCACACAACATAAACTGTATAGACATACGTCAAATAATCTTTCTCTTTCTAACATGAAATGTTGCTAAGTTACTTCTGTATAAAGTGCTGTGTATTATTTCTTCGAACAAGTGACTATGAATAGTCATCTTTCGTGAACCAAAGTTTACACAGATATCGGTAATGATGGAATATTTGTACCGTGCGGGCATTCATTTTAATAGTGAAATTTTTAGTAATTTTTTTTAGATGTACATTAAAAATATATGTACAGTAATTTTTTTAAATGTCCGATCAAGGTCATCTGTATCATGAACGTATTAACAAATTTGCATATATTTATTTTTCACGTTAGCAAAGACTACACGCATGTGCGATAAGGATGGATACATAAAACGCTTGTCTTTCAAAATTCATATTGTTTCGATTAAGTTAAGATATTTTAAAAAAGATGCTCGTTGTTGACAATACTTTCGCTGTAACGTAAGTTTAATTATTAATTCAGATATATTTCCTTGATCCGTACGAATTACGTTATTTTCTTTTAGTGTTGACACTGAAGCTCTGTCTCCGTATTTTATTTTTCATATAGTTAGTTTTATATTTGCTAATAAATTTACCAGTCGACTTAATTTTGATTTTTTAATGCTTTTACTGTAACATATATTTTTCTAATAATAAAATAACAGTAGTATCTTATGTACCCTCATAAAAACTAAGTAAACGACACTACTGAATTTGAGAGAATGGGCGAAGCTAAAATCTTAATTCATACAATTCGTAGATGACCTTGATCAGACATTTTTAATTTTTTTTTACTCTACACAAATATCTATGTACAAAGCAGAGTGGTATATTCAGCCGTGATGATATATTTTTTTTACATATATGAAAGGCGATTCTTTTATCATTTACTGGATGTGGAATGGGGTCATTTCACATTTTCTAATTTATTTTTTTATTGAAAGAATAGGTCAAATTAAATATGTAGGTGTATGTTTTACACTTTACAAGTCTTTAGAATCAGAAATATGATTTTTTAAAAGTTGTCTTTAATTTCAAATATTTGGACGCTGACGTCACGGCTATACGTCATGGCTTATCGGATGCGGCAGCAGCCCTCTACCGGTTGTGTTTGGAATTACGATTGTTTGGGTTATCACTTCTCAGTTTGATTTTGTGACAGCAACATATTGTTAACGAAAAACATATTTCATACAACTTTTGGTATTTATTTTAATAAATGTTTTATTTACATACCTTTATTCTTAAGTCTTCTGTCACAATTTTAGGTTAGCTTGTTAACAGCAGCAAACGGATACCACGTGGACCGTTGTGTGTGTGAGAGGAATGTCTTTGTGTGAGTAACAAGCCGTGACGTCACGAATTTTACAACCGCGAAAGTTTATTAGCAAATTTATGAATGAAAAGTCGCATATTTCATGTTATTTTATATTACTATATTTATTAAATGAGACGGATTTAACGATTTTATAAAAAAACAACGATTTTTTTTTAAATGACCCCATTGTAGAATATGCTATCAGAATTATAATTCTTGTTTCGGCGGCCATATATTGGACAGTGTCACCGATGAATAGATTTTTTTTCTTATGTACAGTAAAAGCAAACAGTAACAAAGTAACAGCAACATATCTTACCAATGTCCTTTCTCTTCATCTTTGTTAATTATTTTCTTTGTGAACTCAAACTGTTGGCTTCCTGGCCAATATATTGTTTTGTTATCGAAAGGCCAAGTGAGATCCTGTAGCTTCGTATGCAAATGCATATGCTTGATGCCCTGAGACGAATTTGTAATCAAAATAATCACAAATAGAGAGGAATAAAAGAACTTCATCTTGCTGTTTCTTGGAAGCTACGGAGTAAAATAGAAACCAGATTATTTATTAAAATATTAAATAACAGTTATTTAATATTCATTAAATCGTTATAATCAAAGTCAAAAACAGTTGTCAGAATTTTAGATAAATAATTATTTAATCAATGCTTTCTTAAAATTAATTGACACTTGTTTTTGACATTGGACTCAAATCAGTAACATATTGAAACATTTATTTGGGCGTAAAAAATGAGAGAAACATTATTAATTAAAATAAATGTTTATTAAACGATAAAATAATTAAGAAAGAACTTTTAAGCCGAGGTGCACACAATATTTTTTAGCTGGCCCTTACGAAGTTATAAATTTTTACTTATATTTCATATCTAATTGATTCATGTCTTTTGTAAAGTGCCATGCTGCCATCTTGACAATTCACAATAGTATATTGTGTTATTAGGAGTAAAAGTGATACTTTATGTGGCGAGCGTGGAAGTTTAAACGACGAGCGAAGCGAGTCGGATAAATGCACGCGAGGCACACAAAGACACTTTTACTCCGAATGACACATTATATTTTTTCTTCAAACGTAGATATTTAAAGAAAAATATCTACTACTGACGTTACATATTACGTAAATTACGTTTGCGATTTCAATTGCCCTGTACCTATGGGTACTTAATCGTTCACTTTTTGTTATAAACATTGAAGTGAAAATTTTCACGGTTTGACGTTTAAATAAAAACTGTGTAATTTTATATCCTCCTTGTGTGCAATTATGTCGGAATTTGAAGTATTATAATGTACGCCCCCTGAAGTTGTTCAATTGGATGGAAATCTAACAGTGTGTCTGAAATATATGTCCAGGAATCACTGCAAAACAATATAAACTTTTCTTATCACTTTAATTCTAAGTATTCTTTTCTTCATTACTGTCCCTGTAATTGTAATCTGTAAGTCTGCTATTCTTTAATATGTTATTTCCTCAAAAGTAAACTCTGTTTATATTTCAATTCACAGGTTATATATTTAAATTTGACAGCTATTGATGGTATTTAGTAACTTTATTCTTAGGATACCTAGCGTGTTATAGTGACATTTAGGGCGATATTACAGGTTTCTTTTACTAAAGTTACTTCTTATTCGTTGATCTGTTTAGTTTCTATGGATATTTATTTATTTTATTTCTACCTTGTGAATCAAGTCACAAAAGATGCTACTTTTATGACGTTTGAAGAAAAAACAATTTGCTAACTGTCAAAATATTTTGCAACCAAAAATGAAAAAAAAAGAAATAAATACATTAATTAATTTCTTAATTTGTTGAGCAAGGAAATGAGCAATAGCGACTAGCGTCAACGATTTTACCCATTACTCCCGCTTAAAATTTATGAAACTGCAACACTAAATTTATTTGCTTTTTAAACAAATGTTTGACAATTCAGTTCGTAAAGTAAATACGGCCGTAAAGTAAATGCAGCCAAAGGATACGTAAAGCAACTATTTATGTAACAACTGCATAAAAAATAATTTAATTATTAATTTGTTCGCAAACCGCAAACAATTGAAATGCCTAATATAACAAAAGAGACGAGCGTCTGACCACTGGTAAAAAATGTTAAAATATATATTATTCTTCATTTAATTTTTTTAATTTAATAAGATAAGTTTTCTAAACAAAATAATGTAATTAATTAGCGTAAATAAAATGTAATACTTACTTATTTCTAAGTATTTCACTAGTCAGATGAGATAATGTGTTATGTTTCACCACCAAATAACTTCTTAATATAGATTAAACTTGTGTTATCTTTATATTAGTCTCATAAATAGTTTAAACGTTTCCATCAATCAAAACTGAATTAAGACTGCTACACTTGAAACAGTCCGCATCATTATAAACAATAAACTGGTAGTCTGTCAGTTTTGATATAGGTACATACATGTGATACAAGTTGTGAATGTATAATCGTATACTTGATGTTATCTACTTACTCAAGAAAATTGATATTGAGGGTAGGTAGTCTAGAATAAACTTTAATTATCTATTTAATTTATATTATTACAGGAAATATTAAGTTGTATATTTTCACTGCACGTTAAGAAAGGTATTGGGTTCATGCTAAAAATCGCATATCTAGAATTTAATGATTAAGCACGTTTTAAGGTCCTACAATCCGATTTTAATATTTAATAATAATAATAATGATGCTGTGTGTTTGTGGATGTGTGTGTTAGGATGTTGGAGGTATGTGATCTTTCAAATTCTATAGAACGAAAGACCTGTTTGACTACGGATTCCTCAGTCTTACATTAATGGATAGAATTGAATAGGTTTTGGTAACAATTGGACAACCGGAAGTGGTAGTTTCTTAAAAAAAATCTTTTAAATATATTTTTTTTTAAATTTATGTTAATATAATAAATCATAGTATTTGACATGATGGTAGCATTTCCAGTTTAACTGGAAGTGATATTAACATTCAAATGTCAAATGCGGCATCCTATATATTTTTATACATTTGGAATCTACGTAAAATTACGAATTCAACATGGTTGAAGTGTATTTTTATTGAAGAAATAAATTACAAAAACAAAAAAGAAAATTATGAATAATTAAACTACTATAAGCCATGATATCAGGCACGCTGTGAAAACAGATAATATTGGGTAGGTCATATTTTAGTTAATTGTTTAAATAGTAAGTTATTTTTGTAAGATTTTATAATTTTGTTACAAAAATATTTTAGTAATTAATTTTTTCAATAAAAATGCATTTCATCCATATTGTTGAATTCCTAATTTTACGTAGATTCCAAATATACAAAATATATAGGGTGTCTCTTTTGAAATATGAAAGTTAATGAAATGAGAAGAGTTTCTGGATTTCAGCCACTGTATTTATTCAATATCTACGTTTCGACCCCTCATGGGTTTTCTTAAGGAGCTATACAATAATTTAACAATTACGAACAGAAACAATGTGTACAGTTTAGTTACATAAAAAAGACTTACATGATAGTTGATTTAGTATGAAAATGCATAAATTATGTAATATAATAAATATTTAAATTCAACATGGAAAATTCGTGTAAATAAAATGAAAATGTTAAACATAATAATTAGCACAGTCTTCAAAGGTAATATATAAATATTAAAGAATGTATGAAATATACAAATATAAATTATAAAAAATATAAAAATATAAAAAACGATGTGCCACACCCTAACGAAGAACTTGGACTAAATATAGTTTGGACCTGAGGAATTAATAAGGTTGAAGGCTAAGTTTGTAATTGTTAAATTATTGTATAACTCCTGAAGAAGATCCATGGGGGGTCGAAACGTAGAGATTGAATAAATAAAGTGGCTGAAATCCAGAAACTCTCCTCATTTCATTACCATCCAACCAAGAAACAACCCCTTTTTTCCATGAAAGTTAATGTTACTTCCGTTATACCGGAAGAGCTATCATTATGCCAAATACCATGATTTGTGAGCCCTTAAGTCTAGTTTATAAATATAAGAAGATAATTAAAAAATAATTTTAAATTAAAAAGTTATTGTCTCTGTTCGTTATGTAGCTTTATTATATTGTATTTTCTTTCACGAATTGCAAGTATTGGATTTTCATACATAATTATGTGCCAGCCCATTCAGTTTTATTATTAATTCGGCCCTGCATGAACCTCAAATCTGTCAGTTTTGATTTGCATACATATTACAGGACACAAGTTGCAAATGTATAATCATACAATTGATGTTAATAACCAACAAAATTGAAAGCAATCAAAAATAAACTGTAATTGTATCTACTTATTACAGGAAAGGTTAATTTATTTATATACGACTTATGTGTTTTATTTGATAGTATTTTCTTGATTAAATATACATTATATAGGTACGAAATATTTATTTCGGTACGAGGTACGAGTATTAATATATACCGGTGTCTAAAAAGTATCGCCCATACTTTTTCGAATTTGATTCAGGAGGCTAAAATAAATTCTGAACTTAAAATAGAAAACTTTTTTCCTGTTCTTAATATTATATTGATAAAAAATCTGATGTAGCCAGCACAATACCTTCCGTCAATTCTGTGTTTTATATATAATTTTTTTGCAAAGATTCTAAATTTCCAGTAAAATTATTTCATAAACAAACTATGCAAATTGCACTTGATACTGACATCTTTTTTTTTAGCTTTTCCCATTCGTTAGGGGTCGCTATTATTTATTTTCTTCTTCCACTCATTTCTGTGTTTGGCGTGTCGTTCTCATTCAGTTCCTTTTCTCTCAAGTCTTCCGCAATACAGTCCTTCCATCTTATCTTTGGTCTTCTCTGTTTCTTCAACCTTCTATTTCTAAGCAATTCATTCTTCTTCCAATATATTCTTTATAGAAATATATATATATATATATATATATATATATATATATATATATATATAAGTGATATTTAACAATACTTTTTTAAGAAAAACTGTTAAAATCTTGAAATGAGAGTACTTCCGGTTGACCAATTATAACCAAAATCTAATCAGCTCTTCATATAAATGTAAATATAAGAAATGCGAAAGAATTATAATTTTTAGAATTGTAGTGTGGGAGTTATCGTCACCCACACACACATACACACCCAAACACACACACACACACACACACACACACACACACACACATACACACATACATACAGACATCTTCGTAAAAATGGTAAATTCGTATACTTGGGTCCCTAAAACGTGAAAGGTAAAAATAATTTTAATTATTTTTTTTACACTTAAAAAATATATTTTTGCACTTTGTACACATATATATTATCTATTTTTATAAATATTTAAAAAATATAATTTTGTTTTATTTTACATTAATTTTTGTTGCCGCGAGCCGACCGTAACTTGTTTAAAGTGGCAGGCTGGTTGGCTGGTACGTCTTGGCACGACTCACAATCTTGTGAGACTTTGGAGCGTATGGACGTATATATCTCTGCAGTAAATATTAATATTTAAACTAATATTTAAAGTAATATATGAACATTTATACAAATACGGGTGTGTTTAGATTTTAGACGAAGACACCTGTGTTGAAAATATGGTATCAGACGGTAAGTTACATCATTTTTTTCAATGGAAAATGTGTTTTATAAAAGAAACGTTTATGAGGTTTTGCTTTTTATACCTTGTTGAATATATTGTTCCTCTGTATGTATAATGTATACATCCAATTTATATGTATATTCTAACGCCCCTATGTAATCAAAATATAACATTTGGTGTTAAATGTTTAAAAGCCAGGTCTACATCGAAACGAACATTGTTATCTAACATTTTTTTATTAGAGAACAAAATGTTCAGTAATATAGTTAGTGAACAATTGTTGGCAATAATATTAGTTAACAAATAATGTCCACACTACAATAACAAAATACGTTCGCCACAGTTTTAAGAAAAAATAAGTTTCTCTTTTGTTAAATTAGTAAATCGAAAACGGCAGAGGCTTTAAAGTTTTTATATGAATGTCACCATCAAATTTTTATAATAAAATTTAATTGGATCCAAACTTCCTCGCCAAGACACTAACAGATTCCGCTGTTGATGCGAAAACGCGACATTATGTTGTCTTGTGGAATAGAAATAATTGTTTTGCCTATTTAAACGACTTCGTAGCTCTTATGGTTCTCGAGATAGCAATGGTGGCCTATTTAAAATAAACATCTGTATATATATATACAGGGGGGTTATGAACTTAATGTCATAAATTTAAGGGTACTACATGTGTACATTGCGAAACAGAAATATTTTTTTTTTAAATTCGCATATTTAAGGGTAGTTTTCATGAAACTAACATTTTTGGCAGCAGTGGACCTCAGGCAATGCATTTGCATTATTTTATCTATTACACAATTATTTTCGTTAAAAATGCTATTTAATTTAATTATTAAGAATAATATCTTATACAATTAATTTTGAATGTATTTTTGATAACCATATTTTTAATGAAGTATTAACTAAAACAGCAGTAAAAAATCTGATGTGGCCAGCACATAACCTCTCGCCGTATATTTTACCTGGCTCTATTCATAAAGCAAAGAATATTTTTAGAAATACAAATATATTCATATAAGTCTATGACGTATAAACTTCTTTATTATTCAATAAGAGCATGACTCAACATAAAACAATTTTCACATATATTTACAAAATCTATAGGATATTTCACCATAAATTATGTACAATAAATTACAAAGTAGAGTTTACTATATATAAATTTTTTGCTGGTAACAGGGATTTTCAATTCGAACATCGTTCTTGTTTATTTTCTCTTCATATTCTTTTAGTAAAAACATTAATTTTGGGCGACTAAAATCTTAATCTGAATTGTGCATCTATTCTTACATATCTTCTTTTACATTTTATTTTTTCATACATGTATCTAAATAACACTAATTCCCATTAATAAAGTGATGAATAGATTGCATTCCGATTATTTTCTTATATCGATGTGTAATTTTGTCAATATTTACAACTTACTTGAGAAGAATTTGATAGCTTTTTCGCAGTTCAATGTTACTCTAGCTACAGTGCTGGTGTACATTGTCCCATAATGTTTAAAACAAATTTAAGTCCTTCAACTTAGACTTGTCACCTCCATAATAGTCACAGATCAAGAATTAAGAGATTCTCCAAGTACATTTTTCTTTCATTACTCATAATTTCGATGAGATACAATTTTTCTGTATTTTACGTTGCAGAGTGGAGACCATCTTCACTTTCATCTTGCGTTTATAACATTTCAATATAGTCTTCCTTCAACCTGTATTCTCGCTTATATCTATTCTTTCCATTTAGATTTTTATATTTAAATTCCAACTATGAAGAAATTTTGTCCTACTTTTCTTATTTTTCGAGATGATTCCAATTCATTTTTGGCATTAACAGTATTTCTGAAGGGTATGTGTAATATACCTATAATTTTAAATATTTAACTATTTTTCATGGCATTCTTTCGGCTGTAAAATTTATTAAAACATTATTTTGTATATTATATTTCTTTTATCTCTAAATCTATAGAATATATAATAAAA